>JAGFNQ010006037.1:43892-68887 GCA_024364735.1 Boesenbergia rotunda
TGTATTTGTAGGCAAATCTTTAAAAGCTTCACGCACTTAGAACACTTTTGCCTTGAAAAATATTTGTACTTTTGGAAACATTATATTTTGAAAAATAGCAGTACTTTTTGAAAGATATTATGCATTTTTGAACATAAGTACTTTTGAAATAAATTATGATTTGAAACACATAAGTACTTTTAGAAAAATATTAGACTTTGAAAGATATGAGTAATTTTTGAAAAGTATTATGCATTTTGAAAATAAAATATTTTACTTGACTAGGTTTCTTTTCCAGTCTGACACAATCCTAGGAAACCTTGTTGATTACAAGGACATTTCCTAAGTGTCCTGGAAATTCTCCAACAAGTAAATATTATTCAAAAGCAATTTCATAGGCCACAATAATAATAATATTTTGAACGAAAAATTATTTATGTTTTCAAAAGGATTTTAAACTTGCAGTGCATGAAAACATATATTTTGAAAAATTTTCAACAATTCTTTTAATTTGATCTCCCCTAAACTTGACCCAGTCCTAGGAAGCTTGTTGACTACAAGTGATCTTCCTCTGAGTTTTAGGGTTTGATTTAAATTATAAGAATTATCTAATAACTTTAAAATAATTACCAAAAAAAATTTCAAAAATTCTTCTTTTGAATCAAACTCCCCCTAAATTTAACACTTCCTAGGAGTCCTAGTGGATCATGAAATGGACCTTCCTCTGTGTCTTTAGGGTTTATTAAAATCAAAAGAGTATAGTTTTGAGTATAGTATTTTTCAAGAAGATAATTTTAGAAAATTCAATCTGGAATGAAGATAATTTTGAGTATAGTAATTTTCAACATAATTTGGAATGATAACACAGTTTTCGAAGAACATTTTGAAATGATAATAATTTTTCAAATAGATAGTAATATACGAAGGCTTTTGAATCAACTTTTGAAAGCCTTATTTTTGAGATGAAAATAAGTTTTAAAGCATAAGGATTTTGATAAAAAAAAACATTAAGAAGAACTCCCCCTGTATCCGACATAGACTGACTTTATCTAAGACCTTAGTGTTGACTAGGTTTGACCATGTTTGACTCAGTTGACTAAGGTTTGACTATGTTAATCATGGTTTGACTATGTTGGAATTATCCTCTGAATTAAAACACAACATAAAAGAAATTTTAATTTGAACTTAATTTTCCTGTCTCACCCAATCTAGGGTTTTCAAACAGTTAGCCTTAAAAGTTCTTGTGAGACAGGTTTGAAGGTAAAAATTAATTTTGAAAAGGAATTTTCATTTATTTTGAAAAAAGTTATTTAATTTTGAAAACAGATTTAAAAAAAATAAGTTTAGAAAGCAGAAATTTTGAACACTGATTAAGTGATTTTTGAAACAGAATAAGTTTGAAAAATAGAAATTTTGAAAACAGATTAGAATCTATAATTATTTGAAATTTGTGTTAGATTCGAATTTGACAAAAGATAATTTGAATTTGAATTTCAGAAATTGGCTTCCAGGTCTTGGCGAGGCACTAGGCCTTCTTTGGCCGTAGCCTTATGGGATCATCCACCCTTTCCTTGACAAAGCCTTTTAATGAAATTTCATTTTCAAATTAAATTAGGTCATTTTCTGGTCTAACTAGCTTGGGTCTTGGATCGGTAGCTTCGGCTGGTTTCACCAGTCTAAAGAGACCAAGTAGACTTGATCTTATTAGAGTTGGTTTCCCCAACGTACTATCATCTCACCTCCTCCCAATACTATGTTTTCAAATTTCAAGTAATTGGTTAAGTCCTTAAGCTAACTAAACCTAAGTCTAAGCATGGTAAATTGCAGAAATTAAATAAACAATCAATCAATCAAACATGCAATTTAATAAAAAATTATTTAAGTCACTTCAAAATGGTAATAATATTCTAGATTTTCGCAATAAGCAATGTTTATGAATTACATTTTCATATGAATTAATCATGTTGTTCATAGTAAATAATGGATTATTAAATACTGTAAATTTACCATTTGATTCCCTTTTGGAGGTCTCCCCCTTGATTTTAGCCATCTTCCCTTTGCTTGATTGTTTCCTCAGTATTTTGTAGTGGTCGCGAGCTAACCGGACAAGTTTCCGAGGATACCTTTCTTTGTCGTCAGATTCTGAGTCTGAGTTGGACTCAGGTTCTAGTTGAGGCCTCTTTTGCAGTTCTCTTGGAGTTTTCCCTGCAATAAAACTTATACCTTTCTCGACCATTATAGTATCTATTTGATTATTCAATTCTAATTTAGAAAAAGATTCAAAATTAGTTACCGTCTTAGTCAGTTCGTCGTCTGATTCTACTGGGTTCGATTTCGATTCTGGATTCGAGTTCAGATTCTGATTCGGCTATCTGTGCTTGGACATCAAGTACCTCAATGTCGGAGCTCTCTTCGTGTAGGTTGATTAGTTTCTCCCACATTTCTTTAGCACAGTTGAAGGATCCAACTAGCTTGAGTTGTTCGTTAGTTAGACCGCATTGAAGAATTGCAGTTGCTCTTGCATCAGTCTCAATTTGGTTGAGGGTTGGTTCATCCAGTTTGTCCCATGCAATTGATAGTCCATCTTCTGTAGGGAGGTGGAACCCTGTTTGAATTATCAACCAGAGATCTAGATTGTCCTTCAGGTGGGATTCCATTAGACTTTTCCAGGTTCTGAAGTTCTCGCCAGAGAATAGAGGCGGACGAACACTGTTCCATTCTTGATTGGCCATTAAGGATAAATCTTGCACACAAGGAAAAAAAAAGAGATGTACCAAGACTTGGTCTTGGATTAGTAGTGCGGGAGAGAGAGAAAAACAAGCTCAAAAGGTGTTTGCATGAATTTCGAGGTAAAATAATAATAAAATTTTTTTGAAAATGCTGACCTTAACAATTTTGATTAATGAAGAAAGAGTAAGAAAAAAAAAATTTCTCGAATTAAGATAGCACGAATTTCGAGGAAAAATATTAAAATAATAATAAAAAATTTTACGACAAGTTTTCACAAATTGATTCTTTTATCAATTCTGACTTATGGTGAGAAAATGAGAATTCAGAATTGAAAAAGGCGAAAAAAAATAAAGCCCCGCTCTGATATTATTTATTTGAAAAATAAAGCGAAAAAAAATTTTACGACAAGTTTTAAATACACTCACAGATATTATTTATTTGAAAAATAAAGCGAAAAAAAATCCAAAAAAAAATTTTCAAAATGGTGGTTGCACCAACTTTGAATAACCCCGCTCTGATACCACTTGTTGGATCGAGAAATGCGAGAGAGGGGGGGTGAATGTCGCAAATTGTTCGGATTTAAAAAGAGTAAGTGCGCAGCGGAAATAAGACACAAAAACAATGCTAACAAGGTCGTTTTACTTGGTTCGGAGCCTGTGTCGACTCCTACTCCAAGGCCCACGGTCGTTGACCATTTTCTGCGGGCAATTCTATACGTTCGAGAAAGTTTACAATGAAAAGTATTACAGAATCAGAGTAGTAAACTTTAATTAAGCTCTTCGTTACCGACGTCTGGTGTAGATCGAAGTGTTGGAGCAGCAGGACGTCGTCAGCTCGAGTTGGAAGAGTTCGGGAGCGTGTCGTGGAAGCAGAAGAGCGTGGAAGCGTCGCAGTAATTGATGCACTGAAGAAGGAGGTCGAGGGCCCTTTATATAAGGCCTAGGGGCGCCCTGGTCGACGGGGGCGCCCCCCACGTGGCAGCAGATCCGGTTGTAGCTCGGTCGCCGTCTGATCCCATTATCCTCGGGATCCGGTTTGACTAGGGCACCCGGAGGACTCGGGGCGCCCGGATTGACCGGTCAAGGCCTCATCTCTTTGGCTTCGCAGGGATGCGCTTCGGCAGCTGGCAGTGGGGGCGCCCGAGACACGCGGGGCGCCCGCAACAAGCGGGTTGAAGCGCGTCGAGGTTGTTAGAGACTTGGGTTGACCTTGGGGGCGCCCTGGTCGTCCGGGGCACCCTGCTCAGCTTCTGCCTCACTCCTTTGAGGCTCTCTGAGCTGCAGATACTCAGTCCTTCGATCCTGCATCCAGGGTTAGTCCAAATAACAATAATATTATTATTTTATACAGCCTTAGCTGTCTTGGTTTTGACTTTGGTCTCCAAAATGGAGCCCTAGGTCGAACCGACGCCTAATGTTCCCTCAAGGGGAACGCATCCTCACCTACTCCTCTCGGGAGAGTTTACCTGGTGCCAACCGGATCCTCCAGTTGGACTTTTGCCCGGCAGTCCTTCGCCAGGTCTTGAGTTACCAAGCTGCCCTTCGCTTGGTGCCTAGCTGCCCTTCGCTAGGTCTTTTCTTCTGGCAGTCCTTCGCCAGCCTAGCAGTCCTTCGCTAGGGCTTTAGCATTCTGGCGGTCCTTTGCCAGTGCCTAGCAGTCCTTTGCTAGGGATTCTGCTGTCTGGCAGTCCTTCGCCAGTGCCTAGCATTCCTTCGCTAGGGCTTTTCTTCTGGCAGTCCTTCGCCAGGACCTAGCAATCCTTCGCTAGGGCTTTTCCATTCTGGCAGTCCTTCGCCAGGGCCTAGCTGTCCTTCGCTAGGACTTTTCTTCTGGCAGCCCTTCGCCAGGGCCTAGCAGTCCTTCGCTAGGGCTTTTCCTGTACACTCAAGTAGCATTGTTAGATAACAAACAACCCTTAACTTTGAATCCTTTGCCAATATCAAAACAAGGTTCGATTTGGTGCTTCCTGCACCAACACTTGATACATCTCTTGTAGATATGGATAGCGAAATAATTTTAGAGGCACCCATAATTGATGTTGTTTGTTATGACGAATCTCTTGATACATCTTTTGTGGATATGGATAGTGAAAAATTTTTAGAAGTGCCTGAAATGGATGTTATTTATTTTGATGAATCTCTTGCTATATCTTATGCTGAGGTTGAATGTGAGAAACTTATGGAGATATCTGAGATTGATTTGATTGGCTGTGACACATTACTTGATACACCCTTGATTGAAAATAATTGTGAAATTTCTATTGATGAGCCAGAAATTGATTTCTTTATTTGTGATGAGTATTTGGATGCAAACTTTGAAGGAAATAATTTTGAAAATTTCATTGAGGTACCAGAATTTGATTTAATTGAATATGATGCAGTGTTGGATACATTTCATGCAGAGACTGAATTTATATCATTTCTTTCTAACCCTGAACACTTGAGAGAGGTATTACATTGTTTTGCAGGGTCCAGAAGACTTCAGGAGTGGGTACTCCAACTGAACAGACTTCAACCTCCAGGAAGGACTTCTGAACGACATCAAGAAGGTGGAGAAGATCTTACTTTAATCCATAGCCCTCCATTCCTTCAATGGATTCTGAACCTAAAGCGCCTGAGGCCACCTGAACAAATTTTTGTGAAATTCAAGTGTGGGGGAGTCCTAGTTCTCCCAGCCACCTATGTTCCTCCACTTCCACGATGGAGGCTACTTCTGGATAGACTCCGCCCACTAGAATAAATGGGAGATTGTTCTTTCTTGTATTTTCTTTTATTGCATATTTCATTTTTATGCTTTTTAGAAGTAGAATTTTCTTTTAAATTGAGTCCTTGTAAATAAATGCATGTTATTTCTTTTGTCACTTTTTCTTACATGAGTAGGAATAAAAGTATCCCTTTAGGTTATTCCATAGCATTTTAGAGTCTTTTGGAAAATAAATTAAATTTGATTGTTAAAACTTAGGGTTTGAGCTAATGGATGAAATCTTGGATGCTTGAGTACGATTTTGCTTTAGATTCTTAATTGAGGATTTGAGATGAATTATTTTTACCTAGTGAGATTAGCCTTATTTTGTGATACACATATGTTATTGTATTCTAGAACTTGCTTAGGATCTTTCAAAACCATATTTCAATGATTGGATCACATCTATAGAGGCTAATCCATTTGTTTTCCTTTCCATATCAATTTTGACAAAAATCATGTTCATTCCATTTTTCTTTACTTATTTCTTACTCTTACCTTCACTTTTCTTTGGACTTGTTGTTTGACATGTTCTAATGCTATTTTGCCCGAGACGGACAAAGATTTAAGTGTGGGGGAGTGACTAGCTTTTTGGAAGCAATTTTTATCAAGGAGGCACTTCAATTTGGGAAAAAAAATTTTTAAATTTTTTGCCAAGTGAGTTGAGTTTGGAGTCAAAAATGAGCAAGAAGAAGTGATTAAAGATGGAAATCAATTAAAGCATCTAGAGTTTTTATCATCATTTGAAGATCCAAGAGAAGGAAATGGCACACAAATGAAGCATGTTGTATCAAACTTGCCATAGAGTATGTTTCGGCCATTGAATTAGAGGATGAATTGCAGCTGTGAAATTCTGAACTGGTGGAGAAATTCTGTGCTAAATTGAATTCAGTTGAAGAAGAAAGGAAAATCTGAGCCAATTGGAAAGGAAATAAGAAAATGACACCAAGGAAGCAAAGTGCCAAGCCTATTAAGTGGAGGAAGAATTTCGAAACCTGTATAATCTGGAAATGCTGAAAGTGATAAGCTGTGAGGTGCTGGAACAATTGAGAACTCTGTTGTTGAATTTGTATTGAAAAAAAAAATCAGTTGGAAACTTTGAGAGTAGAAAAAAAAATTGAAAAAAAAACTGTAGTGAGCCAATTCCGAAACAGTTTTGGGATCAAAAGGGAAATGCAATTAGGTTGATGCTAATTGCTGCGGAACATCAGTGAATTGCAAGGTTTACAAGTTAAGTGTGGAGCTGTCCAAATAAACAAGTTGCAGCTGCCAACAAAAATCAGAAAAGGAAAGCAGTTTGAAAAAAAAACAGTGAAGAATTCTGAATTCGGTTTTACTTGAGGGCTCTAAATCTGGGAGAAGTTGGAAGCTGATTGTACCATGAATAAAAACAAGGAGAAGCTGCAGAAAATCAGTGAGTCAGCAGCTAACTTGAAGAAGAAGACAGTTTGAAAAATAGAAAAACAAAGAAATAAGTGGCACACCTTTGAAATTTCGGCACCATGAAATCATTGAAGTTTCTCTCATCCAAATTGAAGATTTGTTCCACCATCATTCTGATTGTAGTAGAGAAAGAAAGAAAGAGAAAAAAATTCAGAAAATAAAACAAAGAGCAAGGTGGCACGCAATTGAAGAAACTTGGCACAAGGAAATCAAGAAAGGGTTTTTTCATCCAAGTCAAAGGAATTTATTCAAGTTTCACTCCACCATACTTTTTATAGCATTAGAGGACTGTCAAGAGGGGCAAAGCGCATTGGAAACATTTTTGAGCAACCAAGTCTTCCACTTTATCCATTTTTCCATTTTCTTGGCTTTTATTCCATTTCTCACTATTTTTCATGTTTTCATTTGTTTTTATAGTTGTTGATTCCAATCATGAATAAATGGTGGAGAGTAGACAATAAGCAAGCCTATGGTAGTGCAAGAAACATGTGTGTAAGAGTGAGCTCCACTTCCATCACCAACTTAGAACTTAAGAAGAGAGCCACCAAAATTTTCCTTGAAAGGGCTAGTGATTGAATTCATCTCAATGACTCATGATGGATGAAAAGGCTAAGTTGTTGATTTAAGGACAAGATACTAATCCATAGAGCTTAGATTTATGAGAATTGACAACCTTAGGTAATTTCTTTTCATTTGCTTCTAATTATGCTTAAGAAAATCTAGGGGATACTTACTTAGTAGTTTCGCGAGACGCTCAAGATTAAGTGTGGGGGAGTTGATAAGCACCATTTTATTGATTATTTTAATTGCTAAAATCCATGTTTGACCCATGTTTTATTTGCTTAACTATGATTTTACCCTAGGTTTTAGGATTTCCTATTAATTTGGACTTAATTGCAAATTTACACATTTTTTGGATTATTTGGCCACTAATTTTCTGATATATTTTTGTAGGCATGAAAGGATCCTGCACCTAGGGCATACTGGGTCAAACTTGAGTCGGATGTGAATCGGATCAAATTATCAAGTTTACAATTAATCCGGGTCGTCCGATTCAAGAGCGGCTAGATCTGAGCCATCCGGGACGATCTGAAGCAATTCGAGCTAGGGTTAGGGTTGATCAAGCTCTATGATCAAGATCTGAAGGTTTCATTCCAATCAGAGCTTAATCAACCGTTGGATCAAGCAAGGAGGGCTCTAGAGCGTCCATTCACAGATTGAGTTTATCTGGACCATCCGTTGCACATTTGGAGGATCCGAGCTACCACGAGGCAGATCCTGACCCCAGATCATCATCATAAAAATTTGGATCAAATCAGAGCAAGATCAGCCGTTGGATTTTCTCAAATCAATCACAGTCGTCCATTGGTTATTACTTAAGGAAATTTCGCCCGCAGCCCAGCCTTGTCGCGTCTTCTTCGCCGCAAAATTTTCCTTCAGCTGTTCTTCATTTCTTCGCTAGTTTTTCTTCAATCCAAGGGGTGCGACCCCTCAATTCCTTTCTTAGAGCATGTGTTAGGTCATTTGGAAGGTTTCATTGGTGAGGTTCTAGCTCAGATTTGCGCAAAAATAGAGCTGTTGAGAGGTTTCCGTAGTTTTGTTCAATTGCTGCCTTTGGATCGGTTGTGCTCCATTTCCATCCACCCGAGCTTCTGGAGGGGTTCCCTAGATTGCTTGGATCATCCCCAACTCATCATCAATCGCGGACACAGTTGAATTGAAGGATGCCGAATGGAAATTCAGATTTACGCAAGCTGAGTTGGAGTTGAATCGCAGAGACAATTTCTTGATGATTTGCTGAGCTTGCGGGTTCGAAGCTCACTCTTGCTTGACGACCAAGAAGCATTTGAGCTAGGGAGTGATTGAGGATTAGTTTACTTGGTTAATTTCATTGTTTTAGCTATACTTTCCATTTCTGAATGTTATTTCTGTTTCTGAATTTTTGTTTCAGCTGCTGTAGTTTACTTCTCTAGATTTATTCTTCTTAATTTAGTGGTTTGAATCTGTTCTTCCATTAGTTATCTAGCTCATTTAGTTAACACTCCGCTTAATTTCATTTGTTTTGTAGTTCTATGCTTGCGTATCATATTTTTAGCCAGCGTATCAGATTTTGTCAGCTATTTAGTTTTAGTTATTTCAGATTTAGTTTATGCATTGTTTTAATTCTTGAATCAGTAAATCAGATAGCATGCTAATGTATGTAATCTAAAATAGCTTTGCATTAGATTTCGTTTATGTATTTCTGTTCAGATTCTTCCTTGTGTTCCAATTTTTGCTGCTGCGTACCAGTTTATTGCTGCTGAGTAGAAAATTTTCTTCACTGTGTATCACTTCAGTTTTCACTTCTACAACCTTTGAGTTCAATTCTGCACACCAATAGTTTCTGAATTCAGTTTTGTTCTTTTGTGTGCAACTTTAGTTTCTGCATGTATTGCTCACAAAAATTTCTGCAATTCGAGATATGTTTAGCTTGCCGTGTCTGAAGTTTGTGGCATTTAAGCAAAAGCATTTATTTAAGCTTCTTTGAATTCTAGTATGCGTGTGAGTTCAGCTTGCATCTGTTGCTTGTGCATCCAAAACATTTCTGCAATCCGAAATCTGTTCATCCAATTCTGCAACCTAGCTGTGCCAAATCTGCTGATCAATTCCATTTCTGCATACCATCATATTTCATTTCTGAAGTTGTATCAGGAAGATCTGCATTTGAATTTCTATAGCCTTTGATTCAACTGTTTTGTTGGAATCTTCATCCAATGTGTGGCAGCATTAGATTTCTGACAGTATGAACTTCATTACTGCATAGGACTTCAGTCCATTATTTCTGCAATTTAGTTGTGTCTGAATTTAATAGCTTTCGAGTCTAAATTTCTCCACTTATCCCTGCACAGCACTTCACCAATATCCTTCTCTTGTCGATATGAATTGATTAGTTCATTTTGAATTGCTAATTTACAGTGTAAGCATTTAATTCAGCTAGTGGCACTTGAATTTTCTTTTCTTTGTATCAAGTTCATTGTGATTGCTGCACTTTGTATCAAGAATAGTTTTGGCAGTGATAGGTGCCAAATTAAGTGAAATTTGCAGTGTGTTAGTGAGCTGGGAGATGGTTCGTTTCATGCATGGTTTGATTTTGAATTCCAACTTCCCTTCCGGCATGAATAGCAAGTTTCAACTTTACAATTAGGCTTAAGTGTTCGGCATTAGCTTTAATCGAAAATTTCAGCCTTGTTCTAATTCACTTGCTTAGCATTTGGGCTGCCATTAAATTCAAATTTGTTTCTCAAATTTAGTTAAGTTGCATTGGTTGATTAAGCCTCCCCAAAGGGAGTTCATTAGTTGTCATTTCATTGTTTAATTCATTGGGTCAAGCTTCTTCATTATTCTCATTGTGTTTTCATTCTAAATTGAAACCCAAACCATTTTTTATTCGAAACCCAAAATTCACAAACGACACCTAAATACAAGCGCGAATCAAACAACGTCAACTAGCCCCGAGAAAAATACGACCTGTGGCCCCTATATTACATTTTCAGATTTTGATTGTAAAAGGGTTTCCAGCATTCATATACATTTAAATCTGATGGTCCCAACTTTCGTGACAATTTAATCTAGCATATCTGGGCTTGTCACGTCTCCGCCGCAGTAGTCGTCTTCTTCGATAGTTCATAGCTTTTCTTCAAGTTTCTCTTCAATCCGTGGGCGCGACCCCTCAACTTCAACCCTAGATCATCATTTGGATCATTGGAGATTGCCTTGGTGGAGAATTCAGCTCATGTTTCATCCGGACAGAGTTTGTTTGAGGGTTTCGGCATCTCTGCTAACCAATCACTTGTTTCTCGTTCACAAGCCATTTCCAACCATTTGAGCTGCTTGTAGGGTTCTCAGGCGAGCTCAGATGATCCTCGAATCATCATCGCAGTCCATCCATTGAGATAGAAGAGATTGGACTGGAAATTCCAGCCGCGTGTACTTTGAGCAGAGTTCATCAATCCAAGCTGCGCTCCACTGATTTGCTGAGCCTAGGGGTTCGAAGCCAGCTCTTGCTTGACGACCAAGAAGATTTTGAGCTCGGGAAGGGTTGAGGATTAGTTTTGCTAAGTTAATTTTCCTGTTTTAGCTGTAATTTCGAATTCTGCTGTAGTCTCATTACTAAATGTTCTGTTCCAAGCGGCTGTAGTTAACCTTTCGGGTTTAATTCTGCTTAATTAGTGGTTTTAATCTGTTCTTCTATTAGTTAGCTAGCTCATTTAGTTAACACTTCGCTTAATTTCATTTGCTTTGCAGTTTAATGTTAGCGTATCAGATTTTGTCAGCTAATTCAGTTTCAGTTTATGTCAGATTTGGTTTATGTATTGTTTTACTTCTTGAATTAGGAAATCAGTCAGCAATGCTAATGCATTTAATCTAAGATAGCTTTGCATTCGATTTCGTTTTTGTAATTCTGTCAGATTCTCCATTGCGTTCCAATTCTGTTTTCTGCATTTCAGCTTCAAATTTCGCCATTTAGATTTAATTTCTGCAATCCCCAGCTTCTTATGTCTGAAATTGTGTCAAGTGAGCTTAGTTCTCACCTCTGAACTCACTGCAGTTGGTTTAATTCCATAGCAATGGATATCAGATGCTGAATTTGGGTTCCAACTCATGTATCAGTTCTTTCTTGAGTATCAGCCTCCATTTCTACAATTTCATTATGGTTTCTGATTTTTCAGCTTAGTTCCAATTTGATCAGTGTTTAGTTTATTCTCTGCAATTGAAGATCGCATTTAGTATGTCAATGCATGAGATCTGAGTTTGTTTCTCATTTGGTTTTATATCTGAATTGTTAGCTCAGTTTTATTGCGGATCATATCCAATTCTGAAGTTTCAGTTAAGTTCTGCATGAATTGATTAATAGGTTTCCGAGATGCATTGTTAGTGAACATTAGTGCTCATAATCATTGCTGAAACATCCATTTGGTGCCTTAGACCCTGAACTCAACTTGCCTTGATTGTTTGCTGCAAATTGAATTGGACTGCAATTTCTGTAAACTGTTTCTGCTGTGAAGTTTCTAACTTGTTGCTGGATTTTGCTACTGAATTTTATCCTGCATTTGCATCACGTGTATTTTAACTCTTATGAACCTTACATGAACCTTTAGATTGGAGAACTAGATATCAGCTGTATTGTTTGGTTTTGCATTAGATTGTTCTGAAATTCTGGATTAAATTTCTGAAGTTCTTTATCTCATTCCTGCCTTCATTCATTTCTGCACAGCATGTTTAGTTGCTGAATTTTCTGCATATTGTATCTAGGTATGTTCAGCAAGGATTTGTATCAGGTTTCAATCGGACTTTTAGTGAATTGTTGAGCTCGAATCTAGTTACTTTGCAGTTGGTTTGCTCTGAACCAGGTTCTGTCCTGTGTATCAGTAATTGATGCAGTTTCGATTTAGTATTTCTGATAGAGTATCAAGCTCAGCCTCCGCACTGATTTGTATCCAGTTTTGACACGCTTTGTAGTGTACTTTTACGGTTGAATTTGCTTCCATAGCATCCAATAAAGTTATGAACTGCAATTCCCCTTTACAGCATTTTTCAGCATGCATTTCTGCACATTATTCCTGCAGCCATTAAATTTCTGCATTCCCGCCTTAGTTGCCACATTGGATGTGTTTGAGATTGATTAGCAAATAGCTTCGGAATTCTTTCAGCTCATGCACAGATAACTTCATTGATAGCTCAGCCTCCCAAGCTGAATTAATTAGCTACACATCCCTTCATTTCTGAATTCTGCTTCTTTTCTGCAATTCCTGCACATAATGCATATCAGTTTGTTTTGGTTTGTGTATTAGCTGTCTGCAATTCCTGCTTCTTGTATCAAGTGGACAAGTGTTTTGTGAACTGTGCATTCAGCTTGTTCCGTGTGATCATGCATTCAATCTGCTTTTGAGTTGATTAGTCTTCATCTTTGGGTTTTTTCATTTCCTTTCATTTCTGCACTTAGCATTTCTAAACAGATCAGTTCTGCTGCATTGTAGTTTCACATTTCTGATTTGCTATTTTTTTTAGTTCTGAATTTCATCCTCCTAATTCTGAATTACTTCAGCAAAAGTCTTTTAGTGAATTGTATCAGGTTTCAATCAGCAAAAGTCTTTGCCTATCACTTCACTTGTATCTTGCCTTACAAACTGAGTTGGTTAGTTCCCAAAACCCCAATTTACATTCGAAACCCGAATTTCACAAACGACCCGTAACACGAGCACGAACCAAACAAACTCTCAACCAGTCCCGAGGAAAAATACGACCTGTGGCCCCTTTACTACGTTTTCATATTTTGATTGCAAAAAGGGTTTCCAGCATTCATATACATTTAAATTTGAGACCCACATTCGTGACACATAGATCGGGCCTATCATGCCCCGACTTTCCACAATTGTAGCACGTGCCCTTGAACCTCTTGCCTTGAGCCTTCTGGTTTGGTTGCTTCGGCTTCTTAGCTTTTGGTTCTGTTAGGTTGGACATCTCATCGACTGTTCACTTTGTTCCTCTAGAGTCGGATAATTTTTTATTATCCTCCTCTATTCGCAGCCGCAGGATGAGGCCTTCAAGTCCCATCTCCTTCTACTTGTGCTTTAGGTAATTTTTGAAATCCTTCCATGATGAAGGGAGTTTCTCGATTATCGCAACAACTTTGAATGACTCGTTCAGCGACATTCCTTTGGCGTCTAGATCATGCATTATCAGTTACATGTCTTGGACCTGAGACGTGACGCTCTTGGAATCCACCATTTTGAAATCTAGAAATCGGCCGACGATGAATTTCTTCAGTCCAGCGTTTTCGGTTTTGTATTTCTTCTCCAGTGATTCCCACATTGACTTGGTCGTATCCATCATACAATATACGTTATATAGTGCTTTGTCTAACGCATTAAGAACGTAATTGCGGCACTGGAAGTCTCCGTGTGACCACGCATCACGAGCAGCCTGGCTCCCGGAATTATCTTCCGTAGTGGCTGGCAGGTCTTCACGCAGGAACCGTACAAGGTTCAACGTGGTCAGGTAGAACAGCGTCTTCTGCTGCCATCTTTTGAAGTCAGCTCCATTGAATTTCTCCGGCTTCTCGGTGTGAGGGACGATGGTTGGTACATCGTTGATTTCAGCCATATCAGTTTGTCGAATATCGTTTTACGATTGTTGGTAGCTGACTTGTATCTCCTCGGTATTTGACTTAGTCGATTTACGACCGTCGAATCTTTCGGGAGGTTGCTTTCGGAGGAAGCAAACTGATTGGTTTACGTCGAGGCTAGTGTTCGACACTATCTCTATAAAACGATATTGCTATGCTACTGGTGCTCACAGATAGAAGCAATTCGTTTCCAAGATACAACGACGTCGTCTTGGAATAGTAGCACTTCACATTCCGAGACCGGCGAACCTTTTCGTAGGCTTTTTGGACTCTTGATACATAAGATGGATGAGTGCGAATGCTATTAGATTGCAATACTTGAATGAATGAAATGATCAAGTGGAGGGATCTATTTATATTGAGTGAAGAGGTAAGTACCCTTTGGTTCAGACAGATCTGGACCGTTCATAACGAAAAGGTATAACCCTTTAAAGGTCTTTTAATCTCGTCCCTTGATCTGAAGAGTTATAACTCTTCAGATCCTATCTTGATCTCAGCCGCCAGATTAGAACATTTAATCCGACGCCTCAGATCCATCCTCCCTCTTCACAGTCAGATTCGAATTCGACGCTCCAGATCTTTGATCCGACGGCCACCATCTGTTCACCCAATCCAGTCATCGTTCTCTACACAGTCACGTGCCACATAGGCACTGCCCTGTCACCGACATGCCACGTGGCGCCACCTGATCACGACACATCATCGCCACGTGGAGCATAAATTAAAGCTCCTCAATGCTCCTCGCGACGATGCGTACGTTAGAAGTGCGCCAACAAAGCGCCCATTGCGCGCATGCGCGCGTGGTGTGTGGCAGGCTCGTAGGTGCGAGCACCTACGCGCCCAAGGGTAGAGACCTCCTGTGCTTTTGTATTAACAACATTAGCACAGGAACACATATAAGGAAACACTGGCTCTCGCCGGTTAGCAATGTGGGACTAAAGCACCATCTTTTTCCTTAATGTTCATTTGAGTGTATCTTGAACAATTAATTTCTCATTCACTCATAATCGGTTTTGAGCAAATAAATAGTCTAGATTTATCTATGCGAAACGTAGATTTCGATTTTGAAGTCAAACTTGACTTTCAACGATCGATGGCAACAAAATTTTGCTTTACAAAATCGTATCCAACATGTTCAAGGGGAGTTTTAACTTGAGGGGAGTTATTTCATGATTTCATAACTTAACACTGAACCATGATTTCATTATGCATATTGATCTTGTCGAAGAGCGAGGTGAACTCCCAAGAGCGCGGTGGACTTGAGAACTGCTCCTGCTTCTTGGGGCAATCGACCCAAGTATGATCGGGGAGATCATGGTTTTGATGTGTGTGTGCCAATATGATTAAGTTAGGGTTTCATGTTAATCTAATATGTGTATGTGAGTGTGCAGGTTTGTAGGATACACATTGACTCAGTTGGACATCTTCGGGGTTGGTGAAGGATGGCATGGAGGCAAGCCGAGGGCTTGTGTGTGCATCCAAGGGACCGTGGACAAAGTAGGGACGATGAGCCGAGGTAAGCGGACTTCGAGGCATGCGTGAAGGATGACATGGAGGCAAGCCGAGGGCTTGTGTGCGCATTTGAGGGATGGGAGTCGAAGTTGAAGAGGGCTTGAAGGCAACAGGTCGAAGTTGCTGAAGCAGGGACGATGAGCCGAAGGAAGCGGACTTCGAGGCATGCATGAAAGGTGGCATGGAGGCAAGCTGAGAGCTTGTGTGTGCATCTGAGAGACGGAAGCCAAAGTCGAAGAGTGCTTGAAGGCAACAGATTGAGGCTACTGAATGAAGAGTCGGCTGAGTTGTGAGGGGTCGAGTGCTGAGGGAAATGTACTCGGAAATCTTAAGGTTCAAGTGCTGAGAGAAATGTACTCGGGAAGGAAAACCTTAGGTTTAGGGGTAGACCAATCGACTAGTGCCAGGGCAGTCGACTGATAAAGTCCACAGAAAGATCAATCGATTGGTAATGGACCAGTCGACTGGTGCAGTCGACTGGGCAGTCGACTGGTGTAGACTAGAATATGAATCGTCAAGGAGTGACATTTGAATTCGCGAAGGACCAGTTGACTGGCCCTGAGGCAGTCGACTGGTAACGGTTAAATCAGTCTCAAGCTCTATTTAAGGGAGCTCATTTATGGCTATTTCTTCACGGCGAAACAAGTTTGGTAAGAGCCTGTTAATAGCCTACAAATGCCCAGGTCGTGTCAAAGTGTTGTGGCGAGGTTTCTCCACCTACAAGGAGCGACAAGTCTTAGCCGGAGGTGCTCCAGGGAATCATCCACGAAGGATCGAGATCGTCCACCTTACGGGCAGCCGTGGAGTAGGAGTTTCATCTCTGAACCACGTAAATTGGTGTGTCTTTCTTGTTTGTTAGTTTTAGTTTTTAGTATTCCGCTTGCGCACTAACATTTGTAGGAAGAAAGATCAAAAAATTGCTATTCACCCCCCTCTAGCAAACGGTAAGATCCTACCAGTGCTGGCTCCGAGAACTACAAGAAAGATGACCGTCAGCAACCCACCGAAAAAATTCTCCGATAAAGCCCTCCGACGATCAAGTCAGTATCTAGTGGAGAAGTCAAAAACTGAAGAAGAACTATAGCAAAAGGGTCTCACGTGTGTCCCTACGGGTGAAGGGAGGAGAGCCTTATATAGTCGGGAGAGTGATAATTACCATTTTGTTGATCAAATTAGGCTCTCAAATCCATGTTTTGATCAACTGCTGTGGGCCCACATGCTAATATGGCATACATATCTAAAACTGAAAAGTAGGCTATAGCATGGCATACATATCTAAACTAGAACTGAAACTAACTAACATAAAACTAATTATTAAATTCACCACATGCTAATATGAATTTCTGAAAACTAAATACATATAGTAGGTGAAAATAATAATCAATTGCTGTGGGCCCGACAATGTACCAACTGTGCGCGCATCCCTAATAAACCCGAGGTAGCAAATCCCGAATCCATTAGGGTTCTACTAGGTTATCTAAACCTAGGGGCAACTAGGAGCCCATCCCATACTAGGTTATCTAAACCTAGAGGCAACTTGGAGCCTATCCCTGGACCGGAGTCCGGTACAATGCCACTGAAAATAAAATACTCCTCTATACTTTTCTTTCCTTTTCTAATTCTTGCTTTTACTAGGTTATCTAAACCTAGAGGCAACTAGGAGCCCATCCCGTTGGACCTTGGTCCCAATCATAAACTGGAGCAAGAATTTCTATTCTTTAATGCTTTCTATAGCATTAACTGAACTGAACATTTTAACAAACACCTAACGTGCGTGCTCGTTCATGATTTACGATTTCTAATCGTAGAACATACATATAAGAAATTAAGCATACGAAACGTCAACCGAAACTACTTATACAGCAGGTGAGGGATACTTACTTCCTGCACTAGGTTTTTCTTACGAATAAACTCTGAAATTCCTGAGGAAACGTCGAATTACAACGTTCTTCTTGCTTCTTGGCGTTCTCCTCGCGTCTACGAGGGTCCCCGTAGAGAATAGGGCCTCTCGAGACCTTCCCTTGGCTTCCCCTTTGTCTTGGGCGGCAAGAGAAGAGGAGAAGAGGAAGAAAACGCAAGAGAGGAAGAGGAGAGGAGGAGGGGCGTCGGCGCTGCACCCTTGGCTCACGAAAACCTAAAATCTCCTCCTCTAATTCTTTAATTCGTTATTTATATTAAGTTGTAAAAAAAATCCTAAGTTAAATACATATCTAGAATACTCGATTATTTCCTTCAACGAAACTCCCATTTGCTTGGTGGTTCTTGGAGCCATGCCAAGGGTCTACTCTAGCGGAGGTTGCGGGTTCAAAACTCACCTAAGGCCACCAACTCATTTTCTTTATTTTTGGCACTTCTTTTTATGGAAAAATTTCATAAAAATATCTACAAATTCCAAAAAAATCCTAGGATATTTCTAAAATTATTTGAGGAAATTTTTGGGCTTTACTATCCCCCATACCTTATAAAAAGTTCGTCCTCGAACTTAAAACAACTCTGGATATTTCTGTCTCATGCTGTCCTCTGGTTCCCAGGTTGCTTCTTCTACTCTGAGATTTTACCATATTGTAACGCCCCGAAATTTCCATATTGAAGTTCTTAAAGTCCTTAGAACTATTTAAAAATGTTTTAGAAATATTCTAGATGTTTTTAGGAATTTTTAGAATATTTTTTTTGGAATTTTTCCAAGTCCGTTTAGTATTTTTATTAAAAGAAATAGTATTTTCGGCAAAAAGTTGCCTGGACGAGTTTTGAACCCGAGACCTCCCATGGGACCAACTACTTAAATTGGTCGGGTTAACCAGGAGCCCCAGCAGGGGTGTGCTGAAAGAAAATAGAGAGATATTAAGTTAAGTTATAAGTTGGACTTAAATACCCTAAGTATAAATAGATAATTAAAGAGAGAAATATTATTTCTCTCAACTAAAGCCCTCTTCCTCGCCCAAGCCGCATGCACGCCGCCCCTCTTCCCCTCTCTTGTGCGCACGCCGACACCAAGACCCCCTCTCCTCTTCGAAGGGGGCGTCGGCCAAGGAAGAATCAAGGAGTGCGGAGTGTTTCGTTCGTCTCGACGAGAGGAACGCGTAGGCGCGAACGATTCATCGAGATCTCAAGTTTCTCCCGAGCCCTAGACGTCAATTTTGGTTGTAAGTCCAAAGAAATCAAGGTAAGTACTGGTCACCTGCAGTAAGAGGCGGTTTTCCGCAAGTTTTTCTCGTTAGAAAGTTAAAAATGCAATTTTCCTTTAGTTTATGATTTTGCATGTAACCCTAGTTTAATCCATGCTTGTATAAGTTTAATTAAGTACCCTATATGAGGTTAGGGTCTAAGAAAAGTTATGAGAAAAGAAAAGAGAAGATAAAGATAAGAAAAGAAAAGGCCAAGGCCTTAAGAAATACCCAAAAGTCAAGACTTAGGGATTTGGGCACACAAGGTGCTCGTTAAAATGCCAAGGCATTCAAGATAAGAAAAAGTAAGTATTTTATTTTCTAAGGCCAGTACCCGGCGTCCAAGGGCGTCGTTAAAGAAATCCAGGTGTCCAATTCCAAGGTCTTGGCTCTGGTAGACCAAGGTCTGCTCTATTAGGATTGGTGGCTCGCTACCCCAACCTTTTAGGGAACGCGCATAAGATGGTACTTACGTCTTAAGTGGATCCAAGTGAGTTATTATTTTCAAGTATATGCTTTAGCAAAGTTTTTCTAAAGTTTAAGGAAGTTTTCTAAAAGTTAAAAAAAGATTTAAAGTTAAAGAATTGCTAAAGTTTCAAGTTAAGCCAAGAAAAAGTGAGTTAAGACATATTAATGCTTGAGTATGCATGTTTTGAGTTATACATGTTTTAGTGTTTCTTTTAAGCATAAAAGTATCTCATGTGATTTCATATTGTTTAAAAAGCATGCTTGCACATTTCGAGATTTCGTGAGCTAGATAGTACTTGCTAAGCTTTATGCTTATTAGTTGCATTTCCTCTTGCTGCAGGTAAAGGTAAAGGCAAGCAATTCTGAAGGAAGGCGACGAGGCGGTGCTGAGTAACGTGTGTGTGGTGGCTGACCTTGGAGAGGTCCTTGGGACGAGATGAATAAAAGACTTAAAGTGCATTTGTTACAGATTCTTAGTTTAAGTTAGATCACATAGAATTTATCCAAGTATTTGCGTTTTAGATATTTTGCATGTCTTAAAACCACGAGTAAAGATTCCATGTCATTCTATTTAGTATACATATCCTTATGATTGCATTGGATGAGTATGAGCGTGAGTAGTTTTGAATATCGATACTTTGATGGAGCCATTTGATGCATGTGCCAAGATGTTGTTAGTCTCGTTTTGAATTAAGTTTTTATTGCTTTAAATATGCTTAGAAAAGTTGCATTCATATTCCATAATGCTTTAGTAATGTTATAGAACCTTATGTGATGAGTTTAAATGGTTAGAATTGCTTGTAATGGTGTTGGAGACTCACCCCCAGGCTGGCCAGGTCGACTGGGGCAGCTAGGTCGACTGGGCAGGGCAAGTTCCAATAAGTATTTTCTTTATGAATTTTAGAGAAAGGAAGTTTGTCATTGTATCATGCATGACTATTAAAGTTAGAATATCATTCTTAGATAGATTTAAATACAAAAAAAAAGAAGGAAAGTTCCGCATTTTTAGTCGTGCATTAGAGTCAAGAAGTAGACAAGGTAACGGTCCGTCTAAGGTAGAGAAGGCGGGTCGCTACACATATGACTTTCACTAATGGTACCTCCTTATTTCGCAATTTCTTAACTGCTCGGTCTATTATCTGGATAGACCGACTATCATAATTGAGATCTTCGCGAACTTGTACCGTCTGTGGATCTATCACCTGGGTGGCATCTGGGATATGCTTCTTTAGCATGGAAACATGAAATACATTGTGGATAGCTGACATCTCCGGAGGTAGCTCCAACTCATAAGCTACTTTGCCAACTCTTCTAATGATGGGGTATGGTCCTACATATCTGAGACTCAGCTTGCCCTTCTTCCCAAAACGCATTACTCCCTTCATGGGAGACACTTTGAGGAATACTGCATCCCCAACTTCAAACTCCAATGGTCTGCGCCGTGTATCAGCATAGCTCTTCTGGCGGCTCTGAGCTGTTTCTATTCTCTAGAGGATCTGCTGTATGGCTACGGTGGTATCATCTATAAGATCTGTCTGCAGGCCTAACTCTTGACTCTCACCACCCTCGTACCAGCAGATAGGAGATCTACACCTCCGCCCATATAAAGCCTCATAGGGTGCCATGCCTGATAACTATTGTTGTAGGCGAATTCTGCTAAGCACAGGTATCTGCACCAACTGCCCTTGAAATCTAGAGCACAAGCTCTGAGCATATCTTCTAGTACTTGATTAACTCTCTCTGTCTGACCATCTGTCTGAGGATGGAAAGCTGTGCTAAACTTCAGTTTGGTGCCTAGTGCTGTCTGTACGCACTCCCAGAAGTGTGAAGTGAACCTACTGTCCCGATCAGAGATGATACTCCTAGGGACCCCATGTAGTCTGACGATCTCCTTGAGGTATAACTAAGCTAGCTGTTCCATAAAATAGGAGATCCTGATTGCTAGGAAGTGGGCAGACTTAGTCAATCTGTCTACTATTACCTATATTGCATCATATCCATTCGTTGTTCGGGGTAGTCCCACTATAAAATCCATGAAAATATCTTCCCATTTCCATTCTGGAATTTGAATAGGCTGCAGAACTCCATCTGGTCTCTGATGTTCTGCCTTGACCCTTTGGCATGTCAGACAGGTACTGACATATCTGACGATGTCTCTCTTCATCCCAGGCCACCAAAAACGTCCTCTGAGGTCTTGGTACATTTTGGTGGAACCAGGATGCATTGCATAAGGAGATCTATGTGCGTCCTCTAGGATCTTCCTTCGGAGCTCTTCTTGGTTTGGAACACATAAGCGGTCACCGTAGTACAGTGTCCCATTATCTGATAGGCGAAATTCTCCATTTTCGGCTTCTGCTATCCCCTGCTTGATTTTCTGAAGGTCAGGATCTTGATCCTGTGCTGCCTGGATGTCTTCAATCAGGGTTGACACTAATGTCAAAGTGGAGAGCTGCCCAACTACAATTTCCAGTCCAAACTCTGATATTTCCATCCGAAGGGGCTGTGACATCGTAGGCAAAGCTAGTAGGGTGGCACTAGATTTCCTGCTAAGCGCGTCTGCCACCTTATTAGCTTTACCTGGGTGGTAGAGGATGTCAATGTCATAATCCTTGACCAGCTCAAGCCATCTGCATTGCCTCATGTTCAGATCCTTCTGAGTAATGAAATATTTCAGGCTCTGATGATCTGTGAAAATCCTACACTGAGCTCCGTATAAGTAATGCCTCCAGATCTTGAGAGCAAACACTACTGCAGCTAGCTCAAGGTCATGAGTAGGGTAGTTCTTTTCATAATCCTTGAGTTGTCTAGAGGCATAGGCGATAACCTTGCCATTCTGCAATAGCACTGCTCCAAGTCCTAATTTAGAAGCATCACTATATATGTCGAAGCTGTCAGTGGTCTCTGGAAGAGTCAGGATGGGAGCACTAGTCAATCTTCTCTTTAATTCTGTAAAACTGTTCTCGCAGTCCTCTGTCCACTGAAACTTCCTGTTCTTCCTGGTAAGAGTTGTCAGTGGGGAGGCTGTTCTGGAGAAATCTGCTACAAACTTCCTGTAGTAACCGGCTAGGCCCAGAAAACTTCTGATCTCACTGACATTCTTCGGTCTAACCCAGTTACTTACTGCTTCTATTTTGCTGGGGTCTACCATCACACCATCCTTAGAGATGATGTGACCCAGAAAAGACACCTGATCGAGCCAAAACTCACATTTTGAGAATTTTGCATACAGTTGGCTCTGCTGAAGAATCTGCAATACTGTCCTGAGATGTTCGGCATGTTCCTCCTGAGTTCTTGAGTAGATAAGAATGTCATCAATGAAGACGATGACAAACTTATCTAAGTATTCCCGGAATACTCTATTCATGAGGTCCATGAATGTCGCTGGAGCGTTTGTGACCCCAAAAGGCATGACTACAAACTCATTGTGCCCATATCTGGTTCTGAAAGCTGTCTTTGGAATATCACCCTCTCTGACTTTGACCTGGTGATAGCCGGACATCAAATCTATCTTTGAGAAGACTGTGGATCCCTTTAGCTGGTCGAACAAATCATCGATCATGGGTAGAGGGTACCGGTTCTTGATGGTGACTTGATTCAGAGCCCGGTAATCTATACACAGGCGCATGGACCCGTCTTTCTTCTGTTGGGACCGGGTGCATGTTGACAAGGATACGGGTTCGTAAAATTCTAAATTTTTACGTGCAGCTGAAGAGTTAGCATAAAATAATTTCTCAAATTATTCTAACCACGTATCTAGCATGCAACCTTATGGTGTGTGGACATGATCATAAAATAAAACTTTGCGGAAAAGTAAACTAATTTACTAAGTACCTCGCGTAACTCGAAGTAAGGGACGAGATCCAACCGTAGCGTCCCTTGGAAGCTCCGCCTCTATTCGCGTCCACGCCGAGTTCTCTTCGGGATGACTTCGCAAAGTCACGAGTTTTGTGCCGACGAGAACTACTAGATTCTCTATTGGCACAACTAGAAGAACAAGAGAGAAGAAAGGAAACTAACCACCAAGTTAACGGAATCAAAATTCCGGGAAGGAAGGAGATGTAATCCGCTTCTTCTTCTTCTTGGTTGGCTTCTCCTCGGTGTTGTTGGCTCACGGCAACTAATGGAGAAGAAGGTGCGCCGGCCCTTGGAGGCAAGGGGCGCCGGCCCTAGGGGTTGCTAGGGGCGCCGGCCCTAAGGGAATAGAGAAGAGAGGAAGAGAATAAGAGAGAGAGAGGGAGAGAGTTAATCTCTTGATTACTCAATTGGAATTAAGGGCTTGCCTTTGGTTCCTTTATATAGTAGTATCTCCCTTGCCAAGTCTCCCTCTTAACGGAATTAACGGAATTAGTTATCATAAGAAATTTATCTTATAAATTCTCTTATGAATTATTCCGTTTAAACCAAGTTTTATTATAACTAACTTTATAATAAAACAAATACTTCTTCTCCTTTTATTATGGAATAAATTTTATAAGAAATTTATAAACTTTCTTACTATAGAAAAATCAATTCATAATTGATTTTATAAAATTAAAATAAACCATTTCATGGATCATTTTAATTTCCATAAAAGAATAAATTTCTATAAATTTATTTATATAAATTTCTTTATACAAATTTATTTATCCATAATTTATAAAACAAATCGCGCTAGATTTATTTTATTAATTAAACCAAATAAATTGATTTTATCCCCTTGTTGTGGCCGGCCAAACCAAAGGGGTTTGACACCCTCTTTGGCCGGCCAAACCGAGCCGAACTGTCGCGAATTAAACTCATTTAATTCGCCCAATAAGCCTTCAAAAGACTTAGCCATTTTAGTTTCCATTGCGCCTCTGATAAATTCAGATTCGTCTTATTTCTCTTGATCGGAAAATCCAATTTTCAACTCATTTTAAATCCCTCAGATTACTCGTAGTGCGTGTGACTAAATAGGCTTTCGATTTATGTTGGCCGTCTATAATCAACTAATTATAGAACGATCATGAGTGTCACCTAGTAGTACATCATGACCCCCAATTAATCGAAAGATCAACGGTTGACCACAGAAATAATTCCGAAACCCTTCAGCAGCTCTAATGAATCGTGCCCCATTCCCTTCACCATCTTATACCCACTTGGTTCAGGACACTGTCTATTTGTGTCAGTCCCCACTAGGCTGACTACGCCACACCTAGCGCAAGTAATGTCTTTCTCGTCCTTTGGATTTCTAATTACTCTCATGTATTTTAGAGACTCGCACTCTAAACATGATATGCTCTGGCCAGAGGCTTTGAGTAACAATCTGACGATAGGCCTGGGTATACATCTCCTCGCAAGGAGTGGTGAATCCTTTGTAGGTTGTTCAAACATCTTCGGGCACTTCGGCTTATACCCAATCATCCTGGGTCCACACCTCCTTGGAGATGCTTGCTTAAGATGTTAAAGTATAAGTCTCCATGACCAAGATGACTTGAATACTGCAAGTCAAAGGAACATCGCACTTAAGCCGCAGTAAGAACTTCATTGACATATCTATATAGATAACCATATGAAGTCTTACAACTAGTCACTCCAATGAACTAGTTCCCTTAACTAGCATCCATGTTTATCTTCGGACATCCCAATGTCACCAGCCAGTGAGAATCAGCTGATTAGAGAATAACCCATGGTAGTCTCAACAGAATTGATAGTGTCCGTTTTTATCAATTCATCGACTAGGGATATTTTCAATACTTCACATTTGCACATTTAGAGATAATCACTAGTTGTGATCCCATCACAAATTCTCTTATGCTGTGAGTTGTATTGCG
>JAGFNQ010006038.1:0-57603 GCA_024364735.1 Boesenbergia rotunda
CTTGCATGCTCAGATGTGTGGTTAAATGATTTAGAGAAATTATTTATGCTAAACCTTCCGTTACACGTAATTAATTTTAAAATTACGAACCCGCATCCATGTCAACATGCACCCGGTCCCAACAGACGGGTCTCCACTCGGATTAATTTTTAATCTGTAGACTATTGATGCAGTTTGACCCTGATTGTTGTTTTGGTGTTGACATCGATTTTAGTTTAGGTTGATGATTATGATTATGATTAAGTCCTGATCGAGGATTAGGCATGGTATGAAAAATCCTAGCTTGGAGGGCTAGGTGTTGGAAAATCCTAACCTGGAGGGTTAGGTGTGGAAAATCCTAGCTTGGAGGGCTAGGTATCTGGAAAAGTCCTAATTCGGAAGGGTTGGGTGAAAAGTCCTAGCTTGGAGGGCTAGGTGAAAAGTCCTAACTTTGAGGGTAGGTGAAAATCCCAACTTGGAGGGTTAGGTGAAAAAGTCCTGGCTTGGAGGGTCAGGTCCTAGCTTGGAGGGCTAGGTGTGGAAAAGTCCTAATTCGGAAGGGTTGGGTGAAAAGTCCTAGCTTGGAGGCTAGGTGAAAAGTCCTAACTTGGAGAGTTAGGTGAAAATTCCCAACTTGGAGGGTTAGGTGAAAAAGCCCTAGCTTGGAGGGCTAGGTTGTATGAAATCCTAGCTTGGAGGGCTAGGTTTGAGTCCCTGGATCGGTCTGGTGACCGATCAAGGAAGTTGGCACGCTGCTCCTTCGTGGATCGGTCCGGTGACCGATCCAGCGATGATTGATCGGTCTGGTGACCGATCAGGGAGCGCACAGTGAGGTTGGGAACCTACTGTGTGGCTCCTGATCGGTCTGGTGACCGATCAGGGAGCAGGTCGTTGCCTCGTTGCTTGGCTCCTGATCGGTCCGGTGACCGATCAGGGAGCAGGCAGCTTCCTCACTGCCTTGCTTCTGATCGGTCTGGTGGCCGATCAGGGAGCACTCAGTGAGTTGAGTTCCCCCGCTGATCAGTTCCTGAACGGTCCGGTGACCGATCAAAGACCTAGGATTTGATTTCCGCGATTACTGTTCACTCAGAAGTGGACCGATCAGGCTTGAGCCTGATCGGTCAGGGAGCTACCTGATCGGTCTGGTGACCGATCAGGCTTCACTCTAATCGGTCTGGTGACCGATCAGGCCTGTGTCATCGTGAAAGCTGGAGAGTCCCAGTAAAGTGGTGGATCGGTCTGGTGACCGACCCACAGGACCTGGATCGGTCCGGTGACCGATCACTTTAATTTAAATTGCACTGTCAGACGCTCTGATCGCGTCTAAACGAATCTGATTCAGCGCATAACATCTGATACTTGATTTTCTGATTGATATGCTGTGCTAATAGTCTGATTAAGCTGCAGATGACAGGGAAGGATTCAAACACTCAAGGAGAGTCAATGGAGGCCTTTCCTTGGAGCAGGTTTGTACATTTGCCATCTCAGGTTGCAACGGCCGGAGCTGCTGACTGGAGCTTGGCTGAGGGAAGCTCAGGGAGTCCAGGGAGAGCTTAGTGGTAGCTGGCATTGGTAGGTGAGCAGCTGGAGGCTGCAGTGAGATGGTGTCACTTGGTGCTCAGTGGAGAAACAAAGGGCGTAGAGGAGAAGAGCAGAGGAGAGTTCGTTGAAGCAACTTCTGGCTTGAGTTCTTGCTGCGCGATTGTGTTCTCCACACTTTGCTTGTGCGTTCTGAAGTTCCATCATCTTGAGCAAGCAACTGCAATCTGTGAAGCAACCGTCCCTTACTTGAGCGCTTGGAGGAAGAAACAAGAGGCTTGGTGAGTCCAACAGCGAGAAGACACGAAGAAGGGTGTTCTTGCGTGAGATCGTCGCTTGCGTGAGATCGTCGCTGGGTGGAGCTCGAGGAAGCGCTGCTTGTGTTCTTGCCTGTGCTAAGTGCTAAGTAAGATCTTTCTTGTGTTTCATTGTGCTTAAAACTTCATCTTTGTTGAAACGCTGTGGAGAGGTTACTCCACCGAGAAGGAGGTTGCATTTTATCCGGTGTTCACCGGGGCTTGATCTGCCAACGATCAAGGGATCGCCCAACTTAAGGGCACGCCAAGGAGTAGGGGCAAGTTATCCCCGAACCTTGTAAACCCTCCTTGTTAGCGATCTTGCTAGTTGTTTTAGTTTGTTTTGTTTTCTGCATTTCTGCACTACTCTGTTTCTATTGTTTCCGCTGCTGTGCTACTAACCGTGAAGTGCAGAGAACTCCTAACGTGAATGAAGTTTGTGTCTGGCTATATTCACCCCCCCCCTCTCTAGCCATCTAGGTTCCAACAAGTAGTATCAGAGCTTGGGGCTCTGTACAAGTGGATTAACAACCGAGAGCTATCATCCATGGCGTTGAGAGAAGGTTTTTACACCACCCGACCTCCCTTCTTCGATGGCGCAGATTTCCAATATTGGAGATCGAAGATGGAGTATTACTTGAAGATGGACATCAACACTTGGTTCGCGGTGAAGGAGGGCTTCACCCCTCCAAAGGATGATGAAGGCAAAGAACTTGAGTCTTGGCGGTGGACGGCTGAACAAACTCGGAAGAGTGAAGCCGACGCGAAGGCGGTAGTCACCCTACAATGCGGCATGAACAAAGACCAACTCATCAAGGTTGGTCCATTCACAAGTGCAAAAGACTTGTGGAACAAGCTCATCGAACTCCACGAGGGCACCCGAGATTCAAGAATCGCCAAGAGAGGTTTGTTCCTCAACCAACTTCAAAATCTCTCCATGAAGGAGAATGAAACGGTAAGTGAGTTACATAGCCGATTCAAGGAAGTCCTCAACGGGCTTCATTCTATTGATGAAAAGGTCGAGAACCGCGACCTTGTGAGGTATGTGCTAAAAGCATTTCCAAGGAATGTTTTGTGGTCATCCATGGTGGATGCCTACAAAGTTTCCAAGGACTTATCAATTGTTAAATTAGATGATTTGTTTTGTAAAATGGAATTGCATGAAATGGCTAACAAAGGCCCCAAGGAGAAGGGGATTGCCTTAGTTGCAGGGGAACGATCCAACAAGAAGAAGAAGGAGAAGGAAGTCTCTTCATCTTCATCCTCTTCCTAATCCGAGTCTGATTCCGAGGAAGATGGCAGCGGGTCTTCTTCCTCCGAGATGGCAAATTTTGTGAGAAGAATGATGAGAAGGGGTCGACGCTTCAAGGGTAAAGGTAACCCTAGTGAAGTTAAAGTTGATAAGACTAACGTTTCTTGTTTTGAGTGTGGTAGGAAAGGGCACTTCAAGAGTGAATGCCCAAAGCTAAAGAAGAAGGAGGAGAAATCCAAGAAGAAAGAGGAGAAATCAAAGAAGAAGAAGGCCTTGAAGGCTACTTGGGATGAATCCTCCTCAAGTTCATCCGATGAAGAAAAGGAGGAGAAGAGTACACAGCACGTGGCACTCATGGCTCTTGGAGATCAAGAAAGCAGTGATGAATCCTCCAACTCCTCAAACGCGGCTTTATCATCTTCAAATGATGAAGAGGTAACCTCTCCCGAACTTGAAAAATGTTATAGAGCAATTGCATGTTTAACCAATATGTTGAAAAAGTCAAAAAATAAGGTTAAATCATTGCAATTAGAAATTGAACAATTGATTTCATCTAGGGATGAGAACATAGATGATTTACATGTTGAAATGTTAGAGGATGAAATTAAATCATTGAAAATTGAGGTTGAAAAATTGAAATCCTCTAGGGATGAGGATGTAGATGATTTGCATGATGAATTGTTAGAGGAAGAAAACAAATCATTAAAGAGTGAAGTTGAGAGACTCAAGAATATTCTTGAGAAGTTCTCAACAAGCTCAAAAACCCTAGACATGATTTTGAATGCCCAAAGGGCAGTCTACAATAGGGTCGGTATTGGTTATCGACTCAAAGAACCTTCATTTGTGTCATTGATGTCTAGGACTGATATGAGACAATCTAAGACACCCAAGGTTCAAAAGAAAGTTGTCAAGGCATGGGTGCCTAAGACTTGTTTAGTAGGTGCTTTAGGTCCCAAGGTTTGGGTACCTAAAACTTCTATTTTTCGAATTGTGTAGGTTATGATTGAGGGGGAGCATCTATCAACTTGGTTCGTTGATAGTGGGTGCTCCAAACACATGACCGGGGATAGATCATTGTTTACCACACTTCAAAAGAAAAGTAGAGGTAATGTTTCATTTGGTAACAATGGTAGTCTTAAGGTCATAGGAATAGGAGACATTCAAATATCCGAATGTCTTAGAATCTCAAATGTCCTTCTAGTCAAGGGGATGACATTTAATCTCCTAAGTGTCAGTCAATTGTGTGACATGGGTTACACAATTGATTTTCAACCAAGTCAATGTCTAGTTAGACAACATGACACCTTGGACACGGTACTAGTAGGAACAAGAGTAGACAATATTTATCAAGTTTCATTTAAAAGTGCTACTAATGCTTTTGCTAAGTGTCTCATGTCAAAAGAAGAAGAGTCCACCCTTTGGCACCGGAGGCTAGCACATGTTAACATGAAGAACATCCGGAAGTTGGCCATCAAGGGATTAGTTCGTGGCTTACCGAGCATCAAGTATGAAAAAGACAAACTTTGTGATGCATGTCAAATGGGTAAGCAAACAAAATCTGCACATAAAGGTAAAAGCACTGTAAGTACATCTACCGCTTTAGATTTACTTCACATGGATCTATTTGATTGTAGCACTATCATATCATTGAATGGAAGTAGATATTGCTTTGTTACCATTGATGATTTTACTAGATATACATGGACTTATTTTCTTAAATATAAGGACCAAACCTTAGATGTTTTCATTTCTTTTTGTAGAAGAGTTGAAAATGAAAAATCATCAACCATTAAGACAATTAGAAGTGATCATGGAGGTGAATTTCAAAACCAACGATTTTTAAAATTTTGTCAAGATAGAGGTTATAGACATGAGTTCTCCACTCCTAGAACACCACAACAAAATAATGTTGTAGAGAGAAAGAACCGTGTTCTACAAGAGGCTGCACGAAGCATGCTTAATGAGTACTCACTACCGAGTTACTTATGGGCTGAAGCTGTAAATACAGCTTGTTATGTGCAAAATCGAGTCCTCATCCATAGGTTCTTAGGAAAGACTCCCCATGAACTTTGGTTTGGAAAACCACCTACGGTTAAACACCTTAGGGTGTTTGGTTGTAAGGTGTTCATCCTAAACACCAAGGATCACCTTGGAAAGTTCACGGCAAAAGCTGATGAAGGGATACTAGTCGGGTATTCCCTAGTTAGCAAAGCCTACCGAGTCTACAACAAGAAATCTAGATTGGTTGAAGAGTCTTCTGATGTTGTCTTTGAAGAAATTCCGAAGGCCAATGAACAACCAGAAGATGAACTCCAATTCGAACTTAGGAGACTAAGTTTGAATGAAACTCCAAATGCTGTTGATGGTGATGAATCTGATGATGGTGAGCCTAGACAACCCATAGGTCAGCCGGATCCTGAGGCTGAGCTTGTGTCTAGTGAACCCACTCAAGAAGCACCACCAACACCTAGGCAAACTAGATTAGCCTCTAGTCATCCCCAAGACCAAATTGTTGGAGACATCCATCATGGGGTTAGAACTAGATCATTCTTTAGGAATGAGGCTAATGAAGTTGCCCTAATTTCCAAAATTGAACCTAGAAAAATTGATGAAGCATTAAATGATCCCGATTGGATCATTGCAATGCAAGACGAACTAGGTCAATTCGAAAGAAGTCAAGTTTGGGACTTAGTCCCTAGACCTAAGAAGACCACCATCATTGGAACAAATGGGTCTTCAAGAATAAATTAAATCATAAGGGAGAAATCATTAGAAACAAGGCACGCTTAGTAGCCAAGGGCTATAGTCAAGTTGAAGGCCTTGATTATGATGAGACCTATGCTCCCGTGGCACAATTAGAGTCCATCCGATTGATGCTTGCATTTGCAGCACATCGAGGTTTCAAGTTATATCAAATGGATGTCAAATCAACCTTTCTAAATGGTTTAATTAGAGAAGAGGTCTATGTCGAACAACCTCCGGGGTTTGAGAGTACCGAATTTCCAAACCACGTGTTCAAGCTCAAAAAGGCACTTTATGGCCTTAAACAAGCACCCCGAGCTTGGTACGAGCGGTTGTCGACGTTTTTAATTGAAAAAGACTTTGTAAGAGGCCAAATAGACCCTACACTATTTCTACGGAGAGATGGTGACAATATTTTTGTAGCCCAAGTATATGTCGATGACATAATTTGTGGCTCAAACAATAAGGGCTATTTAAATGAATTCATTGGGCACATGGAAAGTGAATTTGAAATGAGTCTAGTGGGAGAGTTGACTTTCTTCCTTGGACTTGAAATCAAACAAACCCGAGATGGGATCCATGTGCACCAATCGAAATACACACAAGAAATGCTTCGAAAATTCAACATGAGTGATTCAAAAGAGGTAACCACTCCCATGGCTACAAACACAAGATTAGACGATGATGAGAGTGGTAAACCCGTTGATTTGACTCAATATCGGAGCATGATAGGTAGTTTGCTATACCTCATAGCTAGTCGACCTGATATTCTTTTCGCTGTGGGTATGTGCGCTAGGTATCAAGTTTGTGCCAAGGAATCTCACTTAATCGCTGTTAAGAGGATTTTGAGATATCTTAAAGGCACAATTGGAGTCGGTCTTTGGTACCCCCGTACCGAATCATTTGATTTAATTGGCTATACCAATTCCGACTACGCTGGATGTAAGTTGGATCGGAAAAGCACGAGTGGGGGTTGCCAATTTCTAGGATCATCTTTAGTTAGTTGGTCAAGTCGGAAGCAACATTGTGTTGCTCTCTCCACGACCGAGGCAGAATATATTGCTATGGGAGAGAGCGTATCACAATTGTTGTGGATGATTCATACTTTAGAGGACTATGGATTGAGTTACAAAGGTGTGCAAGTGTTGTGTGACAACATTAGCACAATTAATCTAACCAAGAATCCAGTCCATCACTCTAGGACTAAGCATATTGAAGTGCGTCACCACTTCATTAGAGATCATGTTGCTAGAGGAGACATCGTACTCTCTTATGTAGAGTCCAAATCAAATTTAGCAGACATTTTCACTAAATCACTCCCCGAAAATGAGTTTAGCTTCTTAAGAAAGGAGTTGGGAATGTGTCGCGCTTCATAGGTTTCAAAATGCATTCAAAACCCTTCATGACTAGTTCTAATTGTTGGGATATAATTGGGTGACTTTGGGGACATCTCACACAAACTATAAGGCTTACCAAAACGTTTTTGTTTGCTAGAAATGGGGTGAGATGTTAGGATCAACTCAATTTCTCAAAATGTCAATGCATCCCTTGAGAAATTAAGTTGACGAGATAAAAATCACTTCGGTGACCAAGTATGGGGAAAACCAATGCATAACACATGTGTATTTGGCTCCATGATCATACTTGGACATTCCAATCAAGGAAACTTGATTGGAAACCTGAATTTGGCACAATCTTGATTGAAATTGGTTGAATGGTTGTTGATTGAGTTTGACTCCACTTGGGTGGAGCAAAGTGATTTGTTCGAACCATAAGGACCTTTGATCCTTGTTTAGGGATCAATTATAGTCAAGGGATCACTTTCAAGATCGATATCTTTCATCAGATCTCTTCAGAAATCGTGGGGAAATCTGAAACTGCAAGTTTCAGATCATATCAGGGAGTATCAGGAACCCTGATCGGTCACTGGACCGATCAGGCGTAGGGTTGATCGGTCCCCAGACCGATCTGGCTCCCTCCTGTGATGATCGGTCCACAGACCGATCAGAGGGGTCACAGAGACTTAACGAAATTCTGTCCAAACACTCTGTGCTAGCCTGGATCGGTCCCCGGACCGATCTGGCACCCTGTGGTGATCGGTCCACAGACCGATCAGGGGGCTTTTCGAATATCATCCGACCCTACTGTTCGCTTCCTGATCGATCAGGAGCCTGCCTGATAGGTCACCCGACCGATCAGGACCAGGCCAGTCCGATCAGGCTGAAGCCTGATCGGTCTGGGCGCTTCCAGATCGAACGGTGATCCGTTCGATCACATTAAATTTCGGTTGGTGGACCGATCCACCAACCTAATAACTTCACGAAAACCCTCATCTCCCAAGCCCTAGCGTCGAACCTCACTACGTGTGCCTCTTCAACCTGTGCGAGAGCCTTCCCTGCGTCTCCTTCCTCCTCTTACGAGTAAGCTTTTGTGTGCGCGCATGCGATCCTGAGAAAATTTCCTGCAAGCTTTTCCTTGTCTTCTGCGAGTTCCCCTTTCACTCAAGGTTTTGCGCTCATCTCTTGCGCCAAGAACTTTCTCCTGCGTGAGCTCTCCTTCCAGCCTTTAAGATCCTCTCAAATCAACTTCAATGGCACCTAAGTAAGTATTTTTGGTTAGTTTATCTTACAAATCAACTCATAGATTATTAGTTTGTGCTAATCAAAGGTTTTTATTTTGTGGTGTGTTGTGCCGTGACCTTGTTTATGCCATGACCTAAACTATATCATATCTCTATGTTGGTTGACTTTTGATCAACTCTTACATTTGTGATCCTTTGATTTGTCATGACTCCACTAATTAAATCAAATCTTGTGTTCTTGATCAAACTCATGTGTTCTTGATCAAACTCATGTGTTCACCTGATTATTCTTCTTATGATCAATTCTTGGGTCGTTGATTAAACTTTGTCTTGACCAATGTGATCAAATCTTGATCAAACCTGCTGTCTTGATTATTCCAATCCTTTAGAAGATCATCCAAGGGGAAAGACCCAGTGGAGGAAAGCTCAAAGGGCAAAGGCCCTTCATCATCTACACCTCCTTCGGGACCTCCTCCACCTCCACACACTAGGTTTCAAAACATTTATTATGCTCTAGATTTTCAATGGCACAACTTTAAACTGATGCCATGTCAAATTGTGGACCAAACCTTCATCTACAAACATTGTCGAATAGTCCGGCAAATTATTGAACATTATTATCTTCAATCCATTCTGTACCTTGAGAGGCCAATCAACTTTGATTTGGTCTCTGAATTCTATAACAACATGGTCAGTGGGGAGGGCACGGGGTGGAGAACCCGTGTCGCCAGTGTCGACCTTAGTTTTAATCGATCTATTTTCACTGACTTTCTTGGCTGTCGCCTCTTCCGGTTCCCTTTTATGGAGCCACTCCTGATTCCATCTACGAGTATTTTCTAGGCCATCCTAGGTCAAGGGGTTCCGGTGAGCGCACCCGTGATTTTCCCACATTTCCTGCTCTTCGCCTTTCCCCCATTGAGTATGTTTTGTTTAAAATCATCACGAATTGTCTCCTCCCAACTACTTCAAAACATCTAGATGAGATTCACCCGTTCCACTGCTTGATGCTCTACGGGATGCATCAGCAGTTAGACTTTGACCCAGTGGCTTCAGTCTATTTCTCCATCATTGTCCACAGTCAGATGTATGGCCAGACAGTCTATATGCCATTTGGTCACATCATCACTGCCTGGCTGGAGTCGGTTGGCATTGACATTTCACAAGGCTGCATTGTACCTATGATTCGACAGGACTGTCGAATTGATCGTCGCATGATGGCCCAGTCCGGCATTATTGTCGGATCACAGGGGCTGAGGTGGAAGGATCGACGACATATGGGGGAGTTACCAAGAGCAGTCCCTGATCAGGAGCCGTCCACTGGTGCTGAGGATTATGATGAGTGGGCTCCTGATCTACGCTGGCAGGTTGCGGAGTTAGAGCAGTTGATGCAGCGCAAGCTACATATTTCCGAGCTCTGGCACCAGGAGGTCAGCTTAGAGTTTTGGTCCTTCGATCGCCGACTCGACGCTCTCGCATCCGACGTTTCTGGGATCTGCTCACTGCAGGAGACGTGGTATGAGGAGTGGTACCATCACACGTTTCCTGAAGCAGTGACCTCTAGCAGCACTCTACCAGGGGATGTTATATACATCAATGATTCATCAGACGTTGCCCCTACTGAGGGTTGATGCTATCTGACTGTTTGGATTGTATGACTTTCAGGCTGCATGCCCCATGACTTGACTCTTATGGCCTTGTGTCGCATTTGCTTTGACTTTGATGCATTGATATGCATCTGATTAGTTGTCTGGTTTTGATGCACTTGACTATGACTAGATTTTACCTAATGATGCATCTGATATTTTTCATGTATTTCATATTTGCCTTACCATGATTTGATTGTTGGCATATATGTGTGTTCACATGATTACTATCTGCGTGTATGACGTTTTATTCATGATTTTGCTTATGATGCCCTGTCCATATGATACATATGCTAATTGTGCCATGTCTTATCTTTGTCATATGTATTCATATGTTTATCAAAATAAATCATTCATACCTGTGTTGTTTTGGGATACCCCTAGGGTTGAGGGGGAGTATGGTTAAACTTAACAGCCCCTCTAGACCCTTTTCGATGTTCGACGAAGGGGGAGAGTGTGGTTGGTTAAGTTTAGGATGATCATGTTGTAGGGGGAGGATCCTGATTCCCCTATGATTCTGAATTTGAGAAAATTGATTGAGAATCCCTAAACTTAAAATCGGGTTGTCAAATAACAAAAAGGGGGAGATTGTTGATGCAGTCTGACCCTGATTGTTGTTTTGGTGTTGATATCGATTTTAGTTTAGGTTGATGATTATGATTATGATTAAATCCTGATCGAGGATTAGGCATGGTATGGAAAATCCTAGCTTGGAGGGCTAGGTATCTAGAAAAGTCCTAATTCAGAAGGGTTGGGTGAAAAGTCCTAGCTTGGAGGGCTAGGTGAAAAGTCCTAACTTGGAGGGTTAGGTGAAAATTCCCAACTTGGAGGGTTAGGTGAAAAAGTCCTAGCTTGGAGGGCTAGGTTGGATGAAATCCTAGCTTGGAGGTCTAGATTTGAGTCCCTGGATCAGTCTGGTGACCGATCAGGGAAGTTGGCACGCTGCTCCTGTTGGTGCAGGAAGCACCATATCGAACCTGGTTTTGATATTGGCAAAGGATTCAAAGTTAAGTTCATTTGTGATCTAATAAAGTTACTTGAGTGTGCAGAAAGAAGTCCTAGCGAAGGGCTACTAAGCACCTGGTGAAGGACTGCCAGGAAACAAAGTCCTAGCGAAGGGATGCTAGGCACCTGGCGAAGGACTGCCAGGATACAAAGTCCTAGCGAAGGACTGCTAGGCACCTAGCGAAGGAATGCCAGGATAGAAAGCCCTAGCGAAGGATTGCTAGGCACCTAGCGAAGGAATGCCAGGATACAAAGCCCTAGCGAAGGACTGCTAGGCACCTGGCGAAGGAATGCCAGGATATAAAGACCTAGCCAAGGACTGCTAAGCACCAGGCGAAGGACAGCTTGGGACTGAAGACCTGGCGAAGGAATGCTAGGCACCAGGCGAAGGACAGCTTGGTATCCAAGACCTGGCAAAGGACCGCTAGGTAAAAGTCCAACCGGAGGAGCCGGTTGGCATTAGGTACATTCTCCCAAGAGGAGTAGGTGAGGACGTGTTCCCCGTCGAGGGAACAGTAGGCGTCAGTTCGACCTAGGGTTCCATTTGGGAGACCCAAAGTCAGAACCAAGACAGCTAAGGCTGTATAAACTAACATCTTATTGTTTTATATTGTTTTGGACTAACCCTGGATGCAGGACCGAAGAAACGAGTGTCTGCAGCTCAGAGAGCCTCAAAGGAGTGAGGCAAAGGCTGAGTAGGGCGCCCGGAGTGTCCCGGGCGCCCCCAAGGTGAACACAAACAAGTGAAGCAAAGGAACTGCGTCTGCAGCTCAAGGGCAGGGCGCCCCCGTGCTCTCGGGCGCCCCCGCTGCTCCCGGGCGCCCCGGATGGTCCGAGCGCCCCCAGGTGAAGCTAACGAAGCAGATCCCTTCGAAGCCAACAGATAAGAAGAGACCCGGTCAACCCAGGCGCCCCTAGCATTACAGGCGGCCCCGTCAAAGCCTGATCCCGAGTTTTAAGGGATCAGAGCTGACCGAGACGGAAGCGGATCGGCTGACACGTGGGGGGGCGCCCCCGACGTCCCGGGCGCTCCCAGGGGCTATAAATAGGCCCTCGACCCCAAGGCTTCAAACAACACTTCTTCCAACACCAACTTGCTCTTATACTCAAAGCGCTCTGCTCCGGAAACCTTCCACTCACGACTTAAGCGCCTACGACGTCGATTTGCACCGAAGTATAAACTACACCGGACGTCGGTAACAAAGAGCTATTTTCTTTCAGTTTACTATACTACAATTGTACAACTCTTGTAAACTATTTTTGCGCACTTATAGAATTGCCCGCAGAAAACGATCAACGACCGTGGGCCTTGGAGTAGGAGTCGACCTAGGCTCCGAACCAAGTAAAACTACCTGTGTTCGCGATTGTTTTTATTCCACTGCGTACTTGCTCTAGTTTTTATCTGAAAAGCGTTTAACGATATTCACCCCCCCCTCTATCGTTTCTCGCGATCCAACAAGTTGTATCAGAGCGGGGAAGCTCAAATTTGGTGCAACCACCAATTTGGGGGGTTTTCGGATTGACGAATTTTTTTTATTTCTTTTCTTTTTTAATTAACACCACTCGATCTTTTCCGCTTTTTTATTTTCAAATAAATAATATCTGTGGGTGGATTTAAAAAATTCTTACGCCTTTTTTAATTTTAAATTTTCATTTTTTCACCATAAGTTAGAATTGGTACAACAATCAATTTTTGAAAATTTGACATAAACTTTTTTATTATTATTTTAATATTTTTTTCTCGAAAGTTGTGCTACCTTAAATCAAGCAAATTTTTTCCCAAACATTGAATTCTTACTGTTTTATCATTAATCAAAATTGATAAAGCTAATATTTTCAAAAAATTTGTCATAAATTTTTTATTATTATTTTAATATTTTACCTCGAAATTCGTGCAACATTTATTTTGGGTGATTTTTCCTCCTTCTCCCGCACTACTAATCCAAGACCAAGTCTTGGTACATTTTTCTATTTTCTCTTTTTGTTTGCAAGGTTTATATTAAATGGTCAACCAAGAGTGGAACAGTGCACGTCCACTGCTATTCTCCGGCAAGAACTTCATTTTTTGGAGAAGTCAAATGGAGTCCCTTCTGAAAGCCCACATGGACCTATGGCTGATCATCCAAACGGGATTCTCTTTTCCCATAGAAGATGAGTTATCAATCGAGTGGGATAAATTGGATGAACGAACTCTCAACCAAATCGAGACCGATGCAAGGGCAACTGCAATTCTACAATGTGGCCTAACCAAAGAGCAACTCGAGCTAGTAGGTCCATGCAGATGTGCTAGAGAAATCTGGGACAAATTGATTAACCTTCATCAAGAGATCTCAGATGAAGAAGAAGATCAGGTAAGTTATCTTGCCCTTTTGGTCCAAGCACAAACAGTCGAGTCAGAGTCTGAACCCGAATCCAAAGTCGAACCAGAATCAGACGACGAATTGACTAAGACGGTAACCAATTTTGAATTCTTTTCAAAATTAGAATTAAATAATCAAATAGATATTGTAATGGTCGAGGAAGGTGTAAATTCTATTGCAGGGAAAAATCCTAAAGAACCACCAAAGAAGGAGCTTCAATTAGTACCCGAGTCCGACTCAGACACAGAATCAGAAGATGAGCCTAGATCCGAGGTGGCAAGAATCAAGGGGGAGATTCCCAATAAAGAACCAAAAGGTAAAAGTGTAAATTCAGATTTTAATCATGTAATTTGTTACACATGCAGGGAGAGAGGGCACTACCAAAGTGAGTGTCCTACTCGTAAGATTCAAACGACACCACCGATGGCGACAAAGGAACCAGTTCCAAAAGCACGAAGGGACAAAAGTCGCATCCAATGCTTCAAGTGCCAGGAGTTCGGGCATTACCAAAGTGAATGCACAAATAAAAGAGCTACCAAGAATGCCGGACAAACAATCGACAAAGGTAAATTTACAGTATTTGAAAATCCGTTATTTACCTTGAATAATGTGATTAATTCGTGTAAATTAATTAAGGCAAATTTCAAAAAATTGAAACAAGAAAATGATACCCTAAAACATAAGGTCAATATGTTAGAAAATTTAATTCATAATCTTGCTGATTTCGAAAATTCGGAGTATTACTCCAATTGTGACCTTACTTAGATAATTGTTTGCTCTAATTGTGTATTTCTTTTTATTTTTAGTTTTGTTTTTTTTTGCTTAGAATTAGGACTGGTTAGTTTAAGGACTGAACCAACTAAACTGAAATTTGAACAACATAGTATTGTGTGGCGGTGAGATGATAGTACGTTAGGGAAGCCTTTTCTAATAAGGTCAAGTATACACTACTTGGTCTCTTTAGACTGGTGAAACTAGCCGAAGCTACCGATCCAAGACCCAAATTAGTTAGACCAGAATTTACCAAAAAGTAATTTTGAAGATGAAATTTCACTAAAAGACTTTGTCTAGGAAAGGGTTGATGATCCAATAAGGCTACGGCCAAAGAAGGCCTTGTGCCTCGCCAAGACCTGGAAGCCAATTTTTGAAATTCAAATTCAATTTACTCTTTGTTAAATTCGAATCTAACATAAATTTTTAGTTAATTTTAGATTCAAATATCTCTTTTCAAAATAAATTTAAAATGGGTTTCAAAATTAATTTAACTTTTCAAAACTAATCATAATTTTTCAAAATAAAATCCTTACTTCTATCAAAACCTGTCTCACAAAAACACATAAAGTTAACATGCTTGATCACGTAGAACTGGGTGAGACATCTAGGACCTAAAAGCATAATTCACTATCCCTCTAAATAAAACTCAAAGTGCTTTCAAAAGTTATTCAAAATTATCTCTAGTTAATTCGGTTTACTGTACCCTACTTTTTCAACTCTAACAGTTTCAAAATACTGAATTTCATGTTAAATATCACAATAGACTCGTTCTAAATATAATCTAGGGCTTGTTTGATTTAGTTACTGATTGGTCAAACATAGTCAACTGAGTCAAACATGGTCAAAACAGTCAAACCTAGTCAATACTAAAGACCCTTCAAGCACTTAGATAAAGTCAAGACGAGTCGAATACAATGGGAGTTTTTTTTTGTCAAAAAAAATTTAGATTTATTTTTCAAAAACCTTATGCTCTAAAACTTATTATCATCTCAAAATAAGGTTTTCAAAAATTGGCTCAAAAACTTTGGTATATTACTATCTCTTTGAAGAACCATAATCATTTCAAATTTTTTTGGGGATCATGCTTTAAAAATTATCTTCATTTTAAGTTGTGTTTTCAAAAATTTATCTCCTTAAAAGTTATCATACTCAGAAGGTTATTCAAAATTATTCTTTTGATTTTAATAAACCCTAAAGACACAGAGGAAGGTTCACTTCATGATCTACAAGGACTCCTAAGATGTGTCAAATTTAGGGGGAGTCTGAGTCAAAAGAAGAATTTCTGAAATGTTTTTTTGTAATTATTTGTTTTGAAGTTATTAGATAATTCTTATAATTTAAATCAAACCTTAAAACTCAGAGGAAGATCACTTGTAGTCAACAAGCTTCCTAGGACTGGGTCAAGTTTAGGGAGAGATCAAATTAAAAGAATTATTGAACATTTTAAAAATTAGATGTTTTCATGCACTGCACGTTTAAAATCTTTTTGAGAACTTAAATAATTTTTCTTTCAAAATACCATTATTTTATTTGTCAAAATTCTTATGGTTTATGAAATTATTTTTGAAATAATATTTACTTGTGTTGGAGAAATTTCTAGGACACTTAGGAAAATATCCTTGTAGTCAACAAGGTTTCCTAGGATTGTGTCAGACTGGAAAAGAAACCTAGTCAAGTAAAATATTATGTTTTCAAAATGCTTAATACTTCTCAAAAATTATTTATATTTTTCAAAGTATAATAGTTTTCAAAAACAATACTTAGACTTTCCAAAAAGGCTCAATCTGTTTTTTAAAAGTACTTACATATTTTTCAAAAATACATATTTTTTTAAAAAGTACTTATATTTTTCAAAAAATTGCATAATATCTTTCAAAAGTATTTATACTTTTCAAAAATTCCATAATATCTTTCAAAAGTACTTCTATTTTTCAAAATATGATGTTTTCAAAAAGCACTAATACATTTCTAAGGCAATTGTATTCCAAGTATGTGAATTTTCTAAAGATTCGCCTATAAATACAAATTTTTTTTCAAAGTTGCACAATACCTTTCAAAGTGGAGTTTTGTTGGTTTAATTTAAGCTTTTGCTATGCTTTCAAGAATTATACTAAGTATTTTTATGTTTTCAAAACTCATTGGCTCTGATACACAAACTTTTTCTTAAAACTTATTTTAAAATATATTTCTTTATTGATATATATATATAGCCAAGGGGGAGAGCAAGAAATAGAGAAAGGAATTTTTTTCTCCTTTTCAAAAAGCAAAAATTTCTAAGTGTTTAAATTTTTTAAGTGCATGCTTTTTCCTAAGTAAAATTTTTCTTAGTAAACAAAATTTGTCTGAGCAAAAACTTTTTGAAAATGTTGGGAAATGTTCCTAAGTAAAGTTTTTTTTGGTGAAAAATTGTCTAGAAAATTCTTAAAGATTTTGTTTTTTCAAAATACACAAAGTATTTCCAAGCATATTCTTCTAAGTGTGCAAATTCTTTTAGAACAAAATTTTCCCAATTCTCAAAGTTGAAATTATTTAGGGAAACTTGGATTCAAAATTTTGCCTAAGTAATTTTTTTTTGAAAGCTTTTAACAAAATTTAGGCTTGCTTTTCAATAGTGTTTGTTGATACAAAAGCTTTTATTCTTTTTGAAACACCTTGTCAAAAACTTATTTTTGGTAAAACTCAAAACTCACTATTAGAAACCTTGTTCACCCATGTATGTGTTTGATATATGTCAAAGGGGGAGGAAAGGTCAAAGTTAAGTGTTTTAAACACAAGTATTCAGGGTTTTAGGGGGAGTATAAGAAATAAAGAATTTTTTTAACTCTACATTTATTCTGTTCATAAACAGTTATACTTCATTGTTTACCTTATGTTCTTAACTGTTATATGTTTTTAACTTAACTTTGAATTGTGTTGCCATAAATCAAAAAGGGGGAGATTATTGGTGCAGGAAGAACCATATCGAACCTGATTTTGATATTGGCAAAGGATTCAAAGTTAAGTTCATTTATGATCTAATAAAGTTACTTGAGTGTGCAGAAAGAAGTACTAGCGAAGGGATGCTAGGCACCTGGCGAAGGACTGCCAGGAAACAAAGTCCTAGCGAAGGGCTGCAGGCACCTGGCGAAGGACTGCCAGGATACAAAGACCTAGCAAAGGACTGCTAGGCACCTGGCGAAGGAATGCCAGGATACAAAGCCCTAGCGAAGGACTGCTAGGCGAAGGACTGCTAGGCACCAGGCGAAGGACAACTTGGTATCGAAGACCTGGTGAAGGACCGCTAGGCAAAAGTCCAACCGGAGGAGCCGGTTGGCATCAGGTATATTCTCCCGAGAGGAGTAGGTGAGGACGCGTTCCCCGTCGAGGGAACAGTAGGCGTCGGTTCGACCTAGGGTTCCATTTGGGAGACCAAAAGTCAGAACCAAGACAGCTAAGGCTGTATAAACTAACATCTTATTGTTTTATGTTGTTTTGGACTAACCCTGGATGCAGGACCGAAGGAACGAGTGTCTGCAGCTCAGAGAGCCTCAAAGGAGTGAGGCAAAGGCTGAGTAAGGCGCCCGGAGTGTCCCGGGCGCCCCTAAGGTGAACACAAACAAGTGAAGCAAAGGAACTGCATCTGCAGCTCAAGGGCAGGGCGCCCCCATGCTCCCGGGCGCCCCTGCTGCTCCCGGGCACCCCGGATGGTCCGGGCGCCCCTAGGTGAAGCTAACGAAGCAGATCCCTTCGAAGCCAACGGATAAGAAGAGACCCGGTCAACCCGGGCACCCCCGTCAATGCCTGATCCCGAGTTTTAAGGGATCAGAGCTGACCGAGATGGAAGCGGATCGGCTGACATGTGGGGGGGCGCCCCCGACGTCCCGGGCGCCCCCAGAGGCTATAAATAGGCCCTCGACCCCAAGGCTTCAAACAACACTTCTTCCAACGCCAACTTGCTCTTCGACTCAAAGCGCTCTGCTCCGGGAACCTTCCACTCACGACTCAAGCGCCTACGACGTCCATCTGCACCGAAGTATAAACTACACCGGACGTCGGTAACGAAGAGCTATTTTCATTCAGTTTACTATACTACAATTGTACAACTCTTGTAAACTGTTTTTACGCACTTATAGAATTGCCCGCAGAAAACGGTCAATGACCGTGGGCCTTGGAGTAGGAGTCGACCTAGGCTCTGAACCAAGTAAAACTACCTGTGTTCGCGATTGTTTTTATTCCGCTGCGTTCTTGCTCTAGTTTTTATCCGAAAAGTGTTTAACGATATCCACCCCCCCCTCTATCGTTTCTCTCGATCCAACAGCTCCTTCGTGGATCGGTCTGGTGACCGATCCAGCGATGATTGATCGATCTGGTGATCGATCAGGGAGCGCACAGTGAGGTTGGGAACCTACTGTGTGGCTCCTGATCAGTCTGGTGACCGATCAAGGAGCAGGTCGTTGCCTCATTGCTTGGCTCCTGATCGGTCCGGTGACTGATCAGGGAGCAGGCAGCTTCCTCACTGCCTTGCTTCTGATCGGTCTCGTGACGGATCAGGGAGCACTCAATGAGTTGAGTTCCCCCGCTGATCAGTTCCTGAACGGTCCGGTGACCGATCAAAGACCTAGGATTTGATTTCCGCGGTTACTGTTCACTCAGAAGTGGACCGATCAGGCTTGAGCCTGATCGGTCAGGGAGCTACCTGATCGGTCTGGTGACCGATCGGCTTCACTCTGATCGGTCTGGTGACCGATCAGGCCTGTGTCATCGTGAAAGCTGGAGAGTCCCAGTAAAGCAGTGGATCGGTCAGGTGACCGACCCACAGGACCTGGATCGGTCCGGTGACCAATCACTTTAATTCAAATTGCACTGTCAGACGCTTTGATCGCGTCTGAACGAATCTGATTCACAGCGCATAACATCTGATACTTGATTTTCTGATTGATATGATGTGCTAATGGTCTGATTAAGCTGCAGGTGACAGGGAAGGATTCAAACACTCAAGGAGAGTCAATGGAGGCCTTTCCTTGGAGCAGGTTTGTCCATTTGCCATCTCAGGTTGCAACAGCCGGAGCTGCAGACTGGAGCTACTGACTGGAGCTTGGCTAAGGGAAGCTCAGGGAGTCCAGGGAGAGCTCAGTGGTAGCTGGCGTTGGCAGGTGAGCAGCTGGAAGCTGCAGTGAGATGGTGTCACCTGCTGCTCAGTGGAGAAACAAAAGGGCATAGAGGAGAAGAGCAAAGGAGAGTTCGTTGAAGCAACTTCTGGCTTGAGTTCTTACTGCGCGATTGTGTTCTCCACACTTTGCTTGTGCGTTCTGAAGTTCCATCATCTTGAGCAAGCAACTGCAATCTGTGAAGCAACCGTCCCTTACTTGAGCACTTGGAGGAAGAAACAAGAGGCTTGGTGAGTTCAACAGCGAGAAGACACGAAGAAGGGTGTTCTTACGTGAGATCGTCGCTTGCGTGAGATCGTCGCTGGGTGTAGCTCGAGGAAGCGCTGCTTGTGTTCTTGCCTGTGCTAAGTGCTAAGTAAGATCTTTCTTGTGTTTCATTGTGCTTAAAACTTCATCTTTGTTGAAACGCTGTGGAGTGGTTACTCCACCGAGAAGGAGGTTGCATTTTATCCGGTGTTCACCGGGGCTTGATCTGCCAACGATCAAGGGATCATCCACCTTAAGGGCACGCCAAGGAGTAGGGGCATGTTATCCCCGAACCTTGTAAACCCTCCGTGTTAGCGATCTTGCTAGTTGTTTTAGTTTGTTTTGTTTTCTGCATTTCTGCACTACTCTGTTTCTATTATTTCCGCTGCTGTGCTACTAACCGTGAAGTGCAGAAAACTCCTAACGCGAAAGAAGTTTGTGTCTGGCTATATTCACCCCCCCCCCTCCTCTCTAGCCATCCGAGTTCCAACATAGACATGGAGAGGTCTCTCGGATCGACCGAGTATTCGCTTAGGAAATCCGCCAAGCCATAACCAACACTTACCCCACTTGACCTTATTAGAATGGCTTCCCTAGCGTACTATCATCTCACCTCCACCTAATACTATGTTGTTTAAGTTTCAGATAAATCTTTTATCATTAACTAATCATTCCTAAGTCTAAACATAATAAAATTGTAGAAATAAAATAAACAAGCAAAAGCAAAAAAAATCATCTAATTATGAAAATGGTTTTTATATTAGCTCCCCCTGGACTGAAGCCTCGATAAGGGTTAGGCAAGATGTGAATCTTGTCCTTGGGGATCCAATATTAGTTTGGTCCAGCTTGTTTATTCAAACATAGCTTTGGGACCCATGCTTGGACTCGGGTTCTAGGTTGGTTCAATACGGAATAGTAAGACCGTTGTCACGATTTGGTTTGATAGCCTAGTCCGGATCGATTTAGAACTGACTTCTACTTTCCAAGAATCATGTCAAGATTCTTGGAACCCGAAGTGAATCGTTCTAAAGCAACTCTGAGTTCCTTGACTTGAGTTTTCAAGGAGGAATTCTCTTCCTCAAGCTTTTGAACTTGAGTTGAGTTTCCTTCTTGAACTAACTCGGTTAAGGAACTCGAGTTAACTTCCTCTTTCAGGAGTTTTACTTCCTGTCGGAGGGTTTCAACCCGGATGTTGGCTTTCGCCAACTTGCATGACAAGTAAGAAATTAAATCGTAATGTTCGGATTCAGGATAACCTCTTACCATGATTTGTCCGCCCTCCAAGATCGAAAGCTTCCAGTGACGACGTCTTCATCCGGTTCTGATTCTGTTCAGGAGTCGATGTCTTCTGAGGCGGTCAAAGCAAGGAGGTTCGAGTGCGGAGCTTCTTCTTCTTCCGAGGATGATTCATCCCAGGTGGCTTGAAGAGCCTTCTTCTTCCGAGCCTTTTTGTTCTCCTTCAGGTTGGGACACTCTGATCTGAAATGTCCCTTCTTGTTGCACTCGTAGCATGTTATGTTACCTTTGTTCTTCTGGCTCGTCGAGGGTTCAGATGGATCTTCCTTCTTCCTATTTATCTTCTTCTTGTTCGTTTGATTTTTGAGCTCCTTGTAGTAGTCGCGAGCTAACCAGACCAATTTTGGACGATCTCCTTCATCGTCGTCAGACTCCGAATCTGAGTCGGACTCAGGTACTGGTTGTAGCATCTTCTTCTGAGATCTTCCTGGAGTTTTTCCTGTAACAAAAGCAATACTCTTCTCGACCAAAGTAGCATTAGTTTGCTCGTGTAATTCTAATTCAGAAAATAGTTCGTCTAATTTAATTTCGGACAGGTTCCTAGAAACCTTATAGGCATCCACCATAGATGCCCACAGTGTGTTCCTTGGGAACGAGTTTAGAGTATACCTTATTAGGTCACGATTTTCGACCTTGTGACCTATTGTATGCAGCCCGTTCATCAGCTCCTGAATTCTTACGTGGAGCTGTGCTGCTGACTCGCCTTCGTGCATCTTTATTGTGTAGAGTCTGTTGAGTAACAGATCTCTTTTGCTGATCCACGTATCAGATGTACCTTCGTGTAGTTCGATTAGCTTGTTCCATAATTCCTTCGCGCTGCTGAAGGGTCCGACGCGGTTCAATTCTTCCTTTGTCAGGCCGCATTGTAATGTTTGTGTGGCCTTTGCATCGACCTCGATCTTCTTCTTGAGTGGACCGTCCCACTCTGTGTAGCCTTGCACCTCACCTTGTGCATTTTTGGGTATCTCCAGTCCGGACTGGATGATAATCCACATGTCCACTTGAGTTTTCAGGTGGACCTCCATCCTACTCTTCCAATAGGAGAAATCTTCTCCTGAGAAGAGTGGTGGTCTTGCGGTGCTATAGCCTTCTTGCATGGCCATTGAATTTATCTGAAAAATTTACAAAAAATATCTTGTCCCAAGACAAAAAAAATAATAATTGAGCAAATCAGGTGGTGTTGCACCAACCTCGATGAACGAGAAAATTACGAACGAAAAAAATATTTAAAACGAAAAAAAAATTTGAAAATCGCTCAACTGGTGGTTGCACCAGATTTGAGCCACCCGCTCTGATACCACTTGTGGGATCGTTTAGAATCGATAGAGGGGGTGAATATCGATAAAATCTTTTCGGATTAAAAAGAGCAATTACGCAGCGAAAAAGTTCAAATCAATGCTAACACTTTGATTTTTTACTTGGTTCAGAGTCTAGATCGGCTCCTACTCCAAGGCCCACATGTTGGTGCAAGCAGCACCTAAGTCAAACCTGGATTTTGATAATAGCAAAGGTTCAGAAGTTAAGATGATATTGTGATCTAACTTATTCACTGAGTGTGCAGGAAGAAGTCCTAGGTTCACTAGGCAAGAAGTCCTGGCAAAAGGCTGGGCAAAGAAGTCCTGGCAAAGGGCTGGGCAAAGAAGTCCTGGTCAAGGACTGGGCAAGAAGACCTGACCGGAAGTCGGACAAAGAAGTCTTGGTCGAGGACTGGGTACGAAGTCCTGGCAAGGGGCTGGGCACCGAAGACCTGACCAGAAGTTGGGCAAGAAGACCTGACCGGAAGTTGGGCACAAAGACCTAGTCAGGTGGATTGGGAAAAAGTCCAACCGGAGGAGCCGGTTGGCAAAAGGTAAACTCTCCTGAGAGGAGTAGGTGAGGACAAATTCCCCATCGAGGGAACAGTAGGCGTCGGTTCGACCTAGGGTTCCATTTGGGAGACCCGATGTCAGAACTAAGACAGCTACGGCTGTAATTAATACTTGTTATGTTTTTTGGGACTAACCTAAGTTGCAGGGTCGAAAGACTGGTCGTTTACAAGTGAGGTACTTCACTGGGCCTAGGCGCCCGAATGGGCTCAGCCGCCCATATGGATACAGGCGCCCAAGAGTGAAGGCAAAACCCAAAACATAGCTGCGAAGCCACTTGACCAAGGCGGATCAGGCGCCCGTGAGGTCACGGGCGCCCCCATCAGCTCAGGCGCCCAAGTAGGGGAGGATAAGCACTGACCAAGCTCACGGATGAGGATTCGCGGATCGAAGGGCACGTGTCAAGCGCCCCTAACCTGTCAGGCGCCCGTATGAGCACTATAAAAGGGGCTCGACCCCAAGGCTTCAACATCATTTTTTCTCAACGCTCCAAAGCTTTTCGTTCAAGCGCTACGCCCCGGCAAACTCCGACTTCGAGATCCCAGCTCTGACGACAACCCTCTGCTCCGAAATTCGATCCACATCGGGCGTCGGTAACGAAAAGTGTAGCAATTTCAATTTCTTGAAATACTCTTGTACTTAACTTGTAAATCCTTTTGCACGATTATAGTATTGCCCAAAGTAAATAGTCAAGGACCGTGGGCCTTGGAGTAGGAGCCGACCGCGACTCTGAACCAATTTAAAAAATAGACTTGTGTTCTTGTACATTTAATTTCTTTCCGCTGCGTATCTGCTCTATCTTAATCCGAAAAGTTTTTAACGATATTCACCCCCCCCCTCTATCGTTTTTCTCGATCCAACAATTGGTATCAGAGCGGGTGGCTCAAATTTGGTGCAACCACCCATTTGAGAGTTTTTCGGTTTTTACAAAATTTTTATTTTCTTCCTTTTGAATTTTTCTCGTTAATCGAGGTTGGTGCAACATCACTCGATCATTTTTTCTCAATTATTTTATTCCGACACTATTAATCCAAGACCAAGTCTTGGGACAGAATTTCCTTATTTTTTGTTATTTCAAAAATTTTCATGGCCATATAAGAGGGTTTCAGCACAGCCAGACCACCACTCTTCAATGGAGAAGACTTCTCCTACTGGAAGAGTCGGATGGAAGTCCACCTAAAAACTCAGGTAGATATGTGGATAATAATCCAATCTGGCCTGGAAATCCCCAAGAATGCTGAAGGAGTGGCACAGCATTACTCAGAATGGGACGCCTCGCTGAAACAAAGATTGAGTCTGATGCAAAGGCAACCCAGACACTGTAATGCGGATTAACCAAAGAAGAACTGAACCGGGTGGGTCCCTTCAACAGTGCGAAAGAACTCTGGAGTAAGCTGATTGAATTGCACGAAGGTATCTCCGACTCCAGAATCATCAAAAGGGACCTACCGCTGAACAAATTGTACACAATCAAAATGAACGAAGGCGAGTCAGCAGCCCAGCTCCACGCCAGAATCCAGGAGCTGATGAACAGCCTGCACACAATCGGTCACAAGGTAGAAAACCGTGACCTTATCAAGTATACCCTAAATGCTTTCCCAAGAAATACGCTGTGGGCATCTATGGTAGATGCTTACAAGGTTTCTAGGGATCTTTCTAAAATTAAATTAGACGAATTATTTTCAGAATTGGAATTGCACGAGCAGACTAATTGCACTTTGGCCGAGAGAGGTATTGCTTTTCTTGCAAGAAAACCCCAAGGAAAGGCGGCCAAGAAAAAGCCTCAACCTGCACCCGAGTCTGACTCAGACTCAGACTCAGAAGACAGCGAAGGGGATCGACCCAAGCTGGTTCGGCTAGCCCGGGACTACTACAAGGAGCTGAAGCATCAGACCAACAGAAGAAAAGATAGTCGAAATAAGGAAGATCCAGCTGAACCCTCAACATCTAAGACCAAATCAAATGTGACCTACTACGAATGCAACAAAAAGGGACACTACAAATCGGAGTACCCTAATCTAAAAGAAGCCAAGAAGACTTGAAGGAAGAAGGCTCTTCAAGCCACGTGGGACGAATCTGTTGGATCGAGAAAACCGATAGAGGGGGTGAATATCGGAAATCGTTCAAATTTGAAGAGAGAATGCGTAGCGGAAGATTAAGGTTAAAAACACACAGACACAGGTGGTTTAATTTGGTTCGGAGCCTAGGTCGACTCCTACTCCAAGGCCCAAGATCGTTGATCGTTTACTTTGGGCAATTCTATATGATGCGTAAAATCCGTTTACAAAGATTGATTACAGAAATAAGTGCAGTAAATTAAAAATCACTCTTCTTTACCGACGTCCGGAGTAGATTGACATTTTCCGGAGCAGCAGGACGTCGTCGGCTCGAGTTGGGAGGTTTCCGGAGCAAGGCGCGAGAGCAGAAGAGCTTTGAAGCGTTGAATCAAGTGTTGTTTGAAGCTTGGGGTCGAGGGCCCTTTATATAGGGCCTGGGGGCGCCTGGGACGTCGGGGGCGCCCCCCTACGTGGCGGTCGATCCGTCGATTTCTCGGTCAGCGTCTGATCCCTTTACCTTCGGGATCAGTTTTGACCGGGGCGCCTGGAGCGCTCGGGGCGCCCGGATTGACCGGGTCAAAGTGTCATCTGCTGGCTTCGAAGGGAGCTGCTTCGGCAGTTGGTGCTGGGGGCGCCCGGGATGCTGGGGGCGCCCGGGATGCTGGGGGCGCCCGGGAGCACGGGGGCGCCCGGGAGTTGAACTGTTGAAGCTTGCTTTGCTTTCTTGTGTTTTGTGTTCACCTTGGGGGCGCCCGGGACACTCCGGGCGCCCTGGTCAGCTATTGCGTCATTCCTTTGAGGCTCTCTGAGCTGCAGACAAACGTTCCTTCGGTCCTGCATCCAGGGTTAGTCCAAAACACAATGAAACAATAAATTGTTAGTTTATACAGCCTTAGCTGTCTTGGTTCAAACATTGAGTTTCCAACATGGAACCCTAGGTCGAACCGACGCCTACTGTTCCCTCGACGGGGAACGCGTCCTCACCTACTCCTCTCGGGAGAATGTACCTGATGCCAACCGTTCCTCTGGTTGGACTTTTGCCTGACGGTCCTTTGCCAGGTCTTGGATACCGAGCTGTCCTTCGCCCGGTGCCTAGCATTCCTTCCGTAGGGCTTCAGTCCCAAGCTGTCCTTCGCCTGGCGCCTAGCAGTCCTTCGCTAGGACTTTTCACTCTAGCATTCCTTCGCCGGAGCCTAGCAGTCCTTTGCTAGGGCTTTTCATTCTGGCATTCCTTCGCCAGTGCCTAGTATTCCTTCACTAGGGCTTTTTGCTCTGCACACTTAGAGTAACTTGTTAGACAACAAGTAAGACTTAACTTTTGAACCCTATTGCCATTATCAAAACACAGGTTTGACTTTGGTGCCTTCTGCACCAACAATCTCCCCCTTTTTGATTTATGGCAACCCTAGTTCAAAAAGTTAAGTTTAATCAAAAGCATAAAAATTTATTCCCTCCCCCTGGAGGGAATCTCCCCCTAGATTTTCCAAAACTTCGTGGGGTTCTAAGTTTTTTTATAAAAAACTTTACTTAGAATGATTTTGCACTTAAGATTAGGTACTTTGGAAATCTTTTGATAACTTAAGTTTTAAAAGTCCATAGAGGAATTTTTGAAAGCATGAGTTTAGAGTACTTAACAAAAATTTGAAGCCTTAAGTTTAACGTACTAAAAAGTTTTGAAAACTTTAAGTTAATTATTATTAGGATTTGAAAAACTTAAGCACTTAGTAAACTTTGAAACAATTTAAGTACTTAGTAAATTTTGAAATAATTTAAGTACTTAGTAAATTTTGAAATAATTTAAGTACTTAATAAATTTTGAAATAATTTAAGTACTTAATAAACTTTGAAATAATTTAAGTACTTAATAAATTTTGAAATAATTTAAGTACTTAATAAACTTTGAAATAATTTAAGTACTTAGTAAATTTTGAAATAATTTAAGTACTTAGTAAATTTTAAGTACTTAATAGGATTTTTTTTTTTAAAACACAAAACTTAAGTACTTCTAGAAAGGTTTTGAAAAGCTTTGAAAAGAAGCTAACTTTTTGAAAAAAAAAATTTGAGAGTTTGAAAAAAATTTTAACTCTCTCCTTTCCTATCTCTCCCCCTTTGCCATATATCAAAAACAGATAGATATTGCAGAAATTAATTTGCATAAAAGAAATGACTTTTTAAAAAAATATTCGTATGATTTTGCTGTACTGAACCAAGATTTAGACCAAATCAGTTGATTTTCTCTTGTAGGGACCTGTCTAACCCATTTAGCTACTTACTAACTGTTATAAGCAGTAGTTTTCGCTAGAGTTAGTCAAGTTAAGTGTTTCTGTTCAAGTTAGATTTTCTAAACTTGGCACTTAACTTGATTGTTGTATAAATTGTATTTAGTGCCCCAATTACTGCAGATGCACTGACTTAAAGCATCTTGAATTAAGGCAAAGACCTAAGCATCTCAACCCTTTCTAGGTTATCAACCAAAAGTACCCTAAGGTGCTTGTGAGATGCTGGCTTCTAAATCTATAGGTGCATGCAGTTCTAGGGTTAGGGTCTAAGCTAAGTCCATTTGCGAAAAAGTCCTAGTTTTGAAAGGGGGTAGTTTTGAAAGAAAACTAAGTCGAAAAAGATTTAAAACAAACTGATTTTGAAATTAGTAAAACAGTTTTTCAAAATTCTATTTTTAGAAACTGATTTTTAAATCAAGTAAAGCAGTAAAAAAATCAACAGTAGAGTTAATCTATTCTGCAGAGCACAATCCTAACTGCCTTATAGAAAAGAAACAAGTACTCATAGGCTAGTCAACATGGCACAGTCAAACATAGAGTAGTCAACACAGTCATACAGTCAAACATAAGTCAACCCTACTGAGTAGGGGCAGTCAAATAGTTACCGGTACAATGCTAGGCAAAACTAAGACGAGGGACCGGGATGATCAGATGGGCCAGGCTGCCATGAATCGAATCGTGCCATCATCTCAATGTATCGTGCATCAGCCACTTCTCGATCGGCTCTACGAGCATCCATCTGCTCGATGTGATAGGCCTCGACCTCCTCTCGGAGACTCTGAACCTGTGTGTCTAAATGTGTCACTATCTCGTAGAGTGTCGGTGGAGCGGGCTGGTCTATGTGTGCTCGGGCTGCTGCAGCTATGTCTCCAACGTCGACCTCAATCTCCTCGTCTGAGTCGATCGGGGCCCCGGCCTGCTGTCGTCTCCAACTCAGAACCCCGGTGGCCGATACCTCTAGACCCGCTAACGAGAAGTTCCTAAATCCTATTTCATCAAAGTCGGTCATAGCGGTGATTTCACCCACGGTAACGTCACGACCGTGATGATGAAGGAGGGAGGTGATGATGTGGCAGAATGGAGTGCGCACTCGTCCTTGAGTCGTGACACTGGACGCATGCAGAATAGTATGAAATATGTGTAGTCCAATGTCAATGTCAAGGTGATGGACTAGGGCATATAAAAGAAAGGCATGAAAGGGTCGCAGGGTCCCGAGATCTCTAGTGGAGAGTGGTAAGATACAGCGGACCAGGACTCTGTACAAGGCATAGTCCTGTGCCTGAAGGTCAACGGCTTGGAATCGTCTATTTGCGAGGAGTCTAGCTTCCCTATAGAAGTAGGCGTGGATAGTGTCTAAGGTAATGTGAGAGTAGGGATGATCAAATGGAGGATTCCTAGGTGGATAGCAGCAGAATGTGGACTGGGAGGGTCGTAGTCCAAGGAATCGGTTCAACAAAGTAGGGGTGATAGACAGAGGTATCCCTTGGACAGTAGTGTGAAACATGAGATTATCTTGTCGAACTATGTTATTGTAGAACTCTGCACATAAGGATTCATTAATGCTATGAGTGCAGAAGATAAGATTATCTAATTGATAGAAGTTGATAATATTCATGGCTACGGGGCATGATTGGGTAAAGAAGTGCCTATTAAGATAACTTATTTTAATAGGCTTGTAAATGGTTAGAGCAAACTTATTGCATAATTCTAGGGTAGGGAATCTAGGGTCAGGACTTGGTTCGGCACCGGGGTTGGCCGGGTTTGGTCGGCGTCTTCTAAGTTAAGGAAATTAAAGGAAGCATGAAGATATTGCATTAAAAATAAATTTAAATGCAATAAAAATAAATAAGAATTATACCGGGCAGCTCGGGGAGGCATGGTTGAGGATGAGGACTTGCAAGATCTCCTTAGAGGGAAAGGAGTGAAGAAGGAAGTTGAGTTTGGTGTGGGAAGAGAGGGGAATTTGGGTGTCTTATATAGGCAGATCAACGGGGGCGCCCGGGAGCTTCTGGGCGCCCTGGTCAGTGGTTACTGCCAAAGGCAGTGTCATAGACTGGTTGGGAGCGCCCGGGACAGCCCGGGCGCCCTCATCAGGCTGCTTTTGCAGCTTTTGCTGCATTGAGAGCGATGGGGGCGCCCGCGTGGTTCCGGGCGCCCTGGTCAAAGGCAGAGGCAACTTTTTGCCTAGGGAAAAAGGAAAAAGGTGGGGTGGGGCGCCCGAGGAGTCACGGGCGCCCGGGACTGTAGCGAAGAGACAAGTTTTGTGTTTGACCATGGTTTAATCGGTTTGACCATGGTTTGACTATGGTTTGACTGCTTTGATCATGGTTTGACTATGTTGACCATTATATTGACCATGGTTTGACCAATTTGACTACAATATAGGTATTAAAATAATTATAATTGAGTTTATTCTTACTGTCTCACCCAGTCTAGGGTTTTCAATCACGTTTGCCTTATAGGTTTCATGAGACAGGGTTAAAACATATTTATTTTGATAACTTAATTAATTTTTGAAAATATTTCAATTTATTTTGAAAGGAAATGTTTAAATCTATACTTAACTGAAAATTTGCGTTAGATTTGAATTTGACAAAAAGTAATTTGAATTTGAAATTCAAAAATTGACTTCCAGGTCTTGGCGAGGCACTGGGCCTTCTTTGGCCATAGCCTTATTGGATCATCAACCCTTTCCTTGACAAAGCCGTTTAATGAAGTTTCATTTTCAAAATTAATCTTTGAAAAAGTTCTGGTCTAACTAGTTTGGATTTTGGATCGGTAGCTTCGGCTAGTTTCACCAGTCTAAAGAGACCAAGTGAACTTGATCTTATTAGAATTGGTTTCCCTAACGTACTATCATCTCACCTCCACCCAATACTATGTTTTCAAGTTTCAGTTAAGTTTGTTCTGTCCTTATACTAACTATTTCTAAGCATGGTAAATTGCAGAAATTTAAATAAACAATCAAACATGCAATTTGCAATCAGGAATTAAATTTTATCTAACAATAAATATAGTTTTCAGTTTGGCTCCCCCTGGACTATAGCCACGATAATGATTAGGCAAGATGTGAATCTTGTCCTTGGGGATCCAATACTGATTTGATTCAGGCATAGTTTTGGTACCCATGCCTGAACTTTACCTCTGGACTGATTCAGTACAGCAAAATAAGATCTTTGTCGGGATTTGGTTCTATAGCCAAGTCCGGATCGATTTAGAATGGACTTCTATTTTCCAAGAATCATGTCAAGACCCTTGGAACCAGAAGTGAATCGTTCTAAGGCCGCTCTAAGATCCTTAACCTGAGTTTTCAGGGAGGAGTTCTCTTTCTCAAGTTTTTCAACTTGAGTAGGAGTTCCTTCTTGAACTTTCTCGGCTAAGTATTTAGAGTTCTTTCAGGAGTTTTACTTCCTGTCGGAGAGATTCGACTCGGAGTTTGGCTTTCGCCAAATCTCGAGAAAGATAGGAAATAAGTTCGTTCAATTGACTTTTATTGAAACCGCTTACCTTGATTTAGCCATCTTCTGAAAAGGTTAGTCTGCCGTCATCCTTTTCTGACTCTGACTCGGTCTCGACTTCTTCTGAAGCGGACAGCGCTAGTAGGTTTGACTGGGGTTCTTCTTCTTCTTCTTCTGATGAAGATTCGTCCCAGGTTGCTTGGAGTGCTTTCTTTCTTCTTGTCTTTTTGTTCTCCTTTAGGTTTGGACACTCCGTCTTGTAGTGGCCCTTCTTCTTGCACTCGTAGCAGGTTACATTGGGCTTGTTTTTGTTATTCGCGGGTTCAGCTGATTCGTCCTTCCTTCAGCTTGTCCTCCGTGTGTTGACTTGGTTTTTTAATTTTTTATAGTAGCTTCGGGCCAGTCGGACCAGCTCAGATTGATCTCCTTCTTCGTCTTCTGCGTCTGAGTCTGAGTTAGACTCGGGTTCAGGTTGAGGTTTCTTCTTTGTCGATCTTCCAATTTTTCCTGCAACAAAGGCAATTCCTTTCTCGGTCATATTGCAGTTAGTCTGTTCATGAAGTTCTAACTCAGAAAATAATTCATCTAATTTAATTTTAGAGAGATCCCTTGAAACCTTGTATGCATCTACCATAGATGCCCACAAGGTATTTCTAGGGAAAGCATTTAGGGCATACCTTATTAGGTCACGGTTTTCGACCTTGTGACCTATAGTGTGAAGACCATTCATCAATTCTTGGATTCGTGCGTGGAGTTGGGCTGCTGTTTCATTGTCGGCCATCCTGATGGTGTAGAGTTTGTTTAGGAGCAGGTCTCTCTTACTGATCCTGGTGTCTGATATTCCTTCGTGCAGTTCGATCAACTTTGCCCACAGCTCCTTTGCACTGTTGAAGGGGCCCACCCGGTTCAGCTCCTCCTTTGTTAGACCACATTGAAGGGTCTGTGTTGCCTTTGCGTCGGCTTCAATTTTGCGCTTCAGGGAGTTGTCCCATTCTGAGTAGGTCTGCGGTACTCCTTCAGCGTTCTTGGGGATTTCCAGTCCGGACTGGATGATAATCCACATGTCCACCTGAGTTTTCAGGTGGACCTCCATTCGACTTTTCCAGTAGGAAAAGTCTTCTCCACTGAAAAGTGGATGTCTTGCGGTGCTGAATCCTTCTTGCATGGCCATTTTAATCTGAAAAAAAAATAACTACCAAAAAAAATTTTCCCAAGACTAGGTCTTGGATTAGTAGTGTGGGATGAATAAAATGAAATAACGAGGGGTGTTGCACCAACCTCGGTTAACGAAAAAAAATTCGAACGAAATATTTAACAAAAATTTGAACGAGAAAAAGAAAATAAAAATCCGAAAAAAAATTTCAAACTGGTGGTTGCACCAGGTTTGAACTTCCCCGCTCTGATACTACTTGTTGGATCGAGAAAACCGATAGAGGGGGGGTGAATATCGGAAATCGTTCGGATTTAAAGAGAGAATGCGTAGCGGAAGATTAAGGTTAAAAACACACAGACACAGGTGGTTTTACTTGGTTCGGAGCCTAGGTCGACTCCTACTCCAAGGCCCACGATCGTTGATCGTTTACTTTGGGCAATTCTATATGAAGCGTAAAATCCGTTTACAAAGATTGATTACAGAAATAAGTGCAGTAAATTAAAAATCACTCTTCTTTACCGACGTCCGGAGTAGATTGACTTTTTCCGGAGCAGCAGGACGTCGTCGGCTCGAGTTGGGAGGTTTCCGGAGCAAGGCGCGAGAGCAGAAGAGCTTTGAAGCGTTGAATCAAGTGTTGTTCGAAGCTTGGGGTCGAGGGCCCTTTATATAGGGCCTAGGGGCGGCCGGGACGTCGGGGGCGCCCCCCTACGTGGCGGTCGATCCGTCGATTTCTCGGTCAGCATCTGATCCCTTTACCTTCGGGATCAGTTTTGACCGGGGCGCCCGGAGCGCTCGGGGCACCCGGATTGACCGGGTCAAAGTGTCATCTGCTGGCTTCGAAGGGAGCTGCTTCGGCAGTTGGTGCTGGGGGCGCCCGGGATGCTGGGGGCGCCCGGGAGCACGGGGGCACCCGGGAGCACGGGGGTGCCTGGGAGTTGAACTGTCGAAGCTTGCTTTGCTTTCTTGTGTTTTGTGTTCACCTTGGGGGCGGCCGGGACACTCCGGGCGCCCTGGTCAGCTATTGCCTCATTCCTTTGAGGCTCTCTAAGCTGCAGACACACGTTCCTTCGGTCCTGCATCCAGGGTTAGTCCAAAACACAATGAAACAATAAATTGTTAGTTTATACAGCCTTAGCTGTCTTGGTTCTGACTTTGGGTTTCCAACATGGAACCCTAGGTCGAACCGACGCCTACTGTTCCCTCGACGGGGAACGCGTCCTCACCTACTCCTCTCGGGAGAATGTACCTGATGCCAACCGTTCCTCTGGTTGGACTTTTGCCTGACAGTCCTTTGCCAGGTCTTGGATACCGAGCTGTCCTTCGCCCGGTGCCTAGCATTCCTTCCGTAGGGCTTCAGTCCCAAGCTGTCCTTCGCCTGGCGCCTAGCAGTCCTTCGCTAGGACTTTTCACTCTAGCATTCCTTCGCCAGAGCCTAGCAGTCCTTTGCTAGGGCTTTTCATTCTGGCATTCCTTCGCCAGTGCCTAGTATTCCTTCACTAGGGCTTTTTGCTCTGCACACTTAGAGTAACTTGTTAGACAACAAGTAAGACTTAACTTTTGAACCCTGTTGCCATTATCAAAACACAGGTTTGACTTTGGTGCCTTCTGCACCAACAGAATCTTCTTCTTCTGAAGAAGAAGAGGCCCCATAATTAAACCTTCTCGCCTTGACCGCTTCGGAAGACATCGACACCAGATCAGAATCGGAGCCGAACGGCGGAAGGCTCACAATTTCAGAGAACGGCAAAATAACTGTAAGTGGTTACTCTGAAGTTGAATTATCAAAGTTAATTGCTTACCTATCTCGTAACTTAGCGAAAGCCAAAATCCGAGTCGAGCCCCTCCGACAGGAAGTAAAACTCCTAAAAGAGGGAGCTGACTCTAGATCTGGACCAATGGATGTTGGATAACGGATGCTCCAGACACATGACTGGAGACAAATTGAAATTCACCAAACTCAAGTTCAAGAACCTAGGCTCAGTAGTATTTGGCAACAATGCTACACTCAAGGTCATTGGGTCAGGTATCATTGAACTCAAATCTGATTTTGTAATTAAAAAGGTACTCTTGGTTGAGAACTTTAAATTTAATTTGCTTAGTATAAGTCAATTATGTGATACTGGCTATGTAGTTACTTTTACCAACTCTGACTGCCTGATTAGAAATTTGCAAGACTCAGAAGTTATGCTTAAGGGCACTAGGAAAAATAACGTTTACTCTATAAACCTACCCTTAGTACCTAAATACCTCTTAACTCAGTTAGAAGAATCAAACTTCTGACATAGGAGATTAGGTCACACTAATCTAAGATTAATTTCAAAAATCACCTAACTTGTTTTAATTAAAGGAATACCAAAAATTAAGAACCATGAAAACATGATATGTGAATCATGCAACCAAGGTAAACAAACCAGGTCTAATCACAAACAAATTCAATCAGACCTAACTCAAACCACACTTGAGCTCCTGCACCTTGACCTATTTGATTCACATGGAGCCAAGTCACTAAGCGAAAATCGGTACTGCTTAGTAATTATCGATGATTACTCTAGGTTTACTTGTGTAAGGTTCCTAAAAACTAAGGATGAAACCCTAAATCTATTCATTGACCTATGTAAGGTAATTGAGAATCAAAATGATACCAAAATCAAAAGATTTAGGAGTGATCATGAGGGAGAGTTTGAAAATCAAAGGTTTGAGGACTTTTGTAAGATAAACGGGTATATTCACGAATTCTCATGTCCTAGAATCCCCTAGCAAAATGGGATAGTAGAAAGGAAAAATAGAACCCTACAGGAAGCCGCTGGACTATGCTCAATGAATTCAACCTAGCTAATCAATTTTGGGCAGAAGCAATTAGGACGGCTTGTTATATCCAAAATAGGGTCCTAATTAACAAACGACATAATAAAACTCCATATGAATTATATTACCATAGACTTCCAAACCTACATTACCTAAAGGTCTTTGGGTGCAAAGTCCATATCCTAAACACCAAGGACTACCTAGGTAAATTTCAGTCCAAGTCAACCCCTGGAATATTTTTAGGATATTCAACAACAAGTAGGGCCTACAAGGTCTATAATAGACAATCTAATAAAATTGAAGAAACAACAAATCTTATATTTGATGAGGAAACTAATTTAAAATCTGATGATCCAAATCTAAATCCATTAAATATTGATCATGAAGATAATGAACAAATTATTGAACCATCAATTGACCCACTAGTTGAACCTCTAAATGAACTGACTATTGAACCAACTACTGAGTTAATTGAACCAACCCAAGTAATTGAACCAAATACTGAACCAAACCGTCCAGCTGGACCTGAGGCTGAACCAAGTACTAGAAGAACCAAGAAACCCAGACTCAGTCACCCAACTGATCAAATTGTGGGTGATCCAACCTTAGGAGTCAGAACTAGGTCTTCCTATAGAAATCTTAGTCAGATCACACTGATTTCGAAAATTGAACCTAAGACTATAGAGGAAGCCTTACCTGATCCTGATTGGATCATAGCAATGTAAGAATAGTTAGCCCAATTTGAGAGGAACCATGTCTAGGTACTAGTACCTAAACCTGAGGGCAAATCCATTATTGATACTAAGTGGGTGTTTAGGAATAAGCTAAATGACCAAGGGGAAATAGTTAGAAACAAAGGCCGCTTAGTAGCTAAAGGTTTCAGTCAAGTCGAAGGGTTAGACTATGACGAAACCTATGCCCCAGTAGCCAAACTTGAGTCTATTAGAATGTTGTTATCATTTGCAGCCCATAAAGGATTTAAGCTTTACCAAATGGATGTTAAGTCAGCATTTCTAAATGGGTTCATCAAAGAAGAAGTCTATGTAGGACAACCCCCAGGCTTTGAGGACCTAGAAAAACCTGACCACGTTTATAAGCTTAATAAGGCACTTTATGAACTAAAATAAGCACCTAGGGCATGGTATGAACGCCTATCAACTTACCTCATTTCTAAGGAATTCAACCAAGGATAAATTGACTCAACCCTGTTTGTCAAAACCTTAGAAAAAGACATTTTCATTGCCCAAATATATGTTGACGACATAATTTTTGGATCCACCAACTCAAATTTCTTAAAAGAATTTGTAAAAATAATGGAAAACGAATTCGAAATGAGCTTAGTTGGTGAGCTCAACTTCTTTTTAGGACTACAAATTAAGCAAACTATGGGATGAAAATTATGTTCATCAATCCAAATATGCTAAGGAGTTAGTAAAGAAATTTAAAATGGATAACTCCAAAAGCATAAGTACCCCTATGGTCATAAATGTAAAAATAGATAGTGACCTTGAAGGTAAACCTGTAGACCTTAAACTATATCGAAGTATGATTGGAAGACTACTTTACCTTACAGCTAGTAGACCTGATATCCTTTTCGCTGTAGGAATGTGTGCTAGATACCAAACCTGTGCTACGGAAACACACTTAGCAGCCCTAAAAAGAATGCTTAGATACATTAAGGGCACCCTAAATGTAGGGATTTGGTATCCTAGGACCCCAACTTTTGACTTGACAGAATACTCTGATTCTGACTATGCTGGATGCAAACTAGATAGAAAGAGTACAAGTGGAAGCTGCCAACTCTTAGGAAATAGTCTAGTCAGTTGGTGCAGTAGAAAGCAACACTGCGTAGCTTTATTCGCAACCGAAGCAGAATATGTTGCTTTAGGAGAGTGTGTAGCACAACTCTTATGGATGATGCACACTCTTAAGGACTTCCAACTTGATTACACCCAAACCCAAGTCTACATTGATAACATAAGTTCAATTAATCTAACTAAGAACCCAATCCAACACTCTAGAACAAAACATATAGAGGTTAAACATCACTTCGTAAGAGATCATGTAACCAGGGGTGAAATAGTCCTTAAGTATGTAGACTCAAAGTCAAACTTAGCTGATATCTTCACTAAACCCTTACCTGAGTCTGAGTTCAACTCACTAAGAAGACAGTTAGGTTATGCTTAGCAGAATAGGGCTACTCTACTTATGTTTCCTGTTCAAAACTGTTTTATTTCTTATTTGTTATTTAAATATATTTAAAATTTTCATTTTTTTAAATTTAAAATAATTTTTGACTTAGTTTTTTTTTAAACTTACCCATCTTCAAAACTAGGACTTTTTCGCAAATGGACTTAGCTTAAGCCCTAACCCTAGAACTGCATGCACCTATAGATCTAGCAGCCAGCATCTCACAAACACCTTAGGGCACTTTTGATTGATAACCTAGACTGGGTTGAGATGCTTAGGTCTATGCCTTGATTCAAGATGCTTTAAGAAAGTGCATCTGCAGTAATTGGGGCAATAAATACCAATTAAACAGTAATCAGGTTAAATGTCAAGCTTAGAAAATCTAACTTGATCAGATCACTTAACTTGACTAACCCTAGCGAAAGCTACTGTTTATAATAGTTAGTAAGTAGCTAACTGGGTTAGACAGGACCCGAAAGAGAAATTTAAATTGATTTGGTCCAGTTATGCATAGAATTGGTTCAATACAGCACTTTACTTTCCTTAATTTTTTTTGCTATATTTTTTTTTGATATATGGCAAAGGGGGAGAGATTGGAAAGGAGAGAAAGAAAGGTTTTAAAATTTAAAATTTAAATCAAAAATTCTTATCTCCTTTTTTCAAAAAGTAAAGTAATTGTTTTGAAAATTTTCCAAGTGTTAACTTTAAAAATGTTAAAAATTTTCTAAGTACTTAACTTCAAAATTGTTTTGAAAATTTTCTAAGTACTTAACTTCTGTTTGAAAATTCTCCTAAGTACTTAAATTCTTTTTGAATGTTCTCTAAGTACTTAACTTCTGTTTGAAAATCCTCCTAAGTACTTAAATTCTGTTTGTACTTAAACTCTGTTTTCGAAAATATTCTAAGTACTCAACTCAAAGTTGTTTTTGAAAATACTCTAAGTACTTAACTCAAAATTGTTTTTGAAAATTTTCCAAGCACTTAAAATTCTGGTGAAAATTTTCTAAGTGTCAAAACTTCAAAATTTTCTTGAAAATTTTCTAAGTACTAAAGGTAAATGTTGTGAAAAATTTTCTAAGTGCCTAACTCAAGAATATTTTTGAAAATTTTTCTAACTTAAAAATCCCTTTTTGAAAATTTTCTAAGTGATTGAAAACCTGAAAAATCTTTTCATTTTATCAACAAAGACTTAGAAATGTTTTCAAAAAACCCATGCATTTTTGAAAAACTCAGGGGGAGATTTCTTCCAGGGGGAGGAAATTAAATATGTTACTTTACCTATGTCTTTAACTTAACTTTTTGAACCGGGTTGCCATAAATCAAAAAGGGGGAGATTGTTGGTGCAGGCAGCACCTAAGTCAAACATGGATTTTGATAATGGCAAAGGGTTCAGAAGTTAAGATATTATTGTGATCTAACTTGTTCACTAAGTGTGCAGGAAGAAGTCCTAGGTTCACTAGGCAAGAAGTCCTGGTAAAGGGTTGGGCAAAGAAGTCCTGGTCAAGGACTAGGCAAGAAGACCTGACCGGAAGTCGGGCAAAGAAGTCCTGGTCGAGGACTGGGCACGAAGTCATGGCAAGGGGCTGGGCACCGAAGACCTGACCGGAAGTTGGGCAAGAAGACCTTACCGGAAGTTGGGCACGAAGACCTAGTCAGGTGGATTGGGTAAAAGTCCAACCGGAGGAGCCGGTTGGCAAAAGGTAAACTCTCCTGAGAGGTGTAGGTGAGGACGCGTTCTCCGTCGAGGGAACAATAGGCGTCGGTTCGACCTAGGGTTCCATTTGGGAGACCGAAGTCAGAACCAAGATAGCTACGACTGTAATTAATACTTGTTATGTTTTTTGAGACTAACCTAAGTTGCAGGGTCGAAGGACTAGTCGTCTGCAAGTGAGGTACTTCACTGGGCCTAGGCGCCCGAATGGGCTCAGGCGCCCGTATGGATACGGGCACCCAAGAGTGAAGGCAAAACCCAAAACATAGTTGCGAAGCCACTGGACCAAGGCGGATCAGGCGCCCGTGAAGTCACAGGCGCCCCCATCAGCTCAGGTGCCCAAGTAGTGGAGGATAAGCGCTGACCGAGCCCGCGGATAAGGATTCGCGGATCGAAGGGCACGTGTTAGGCGCCCCCAACCTGTCAGGCGCCCGTATGAGCACTATAAAAGGGGCTCGACCCCAAGGCTTCAATATCACTTTTTCTCAAGGCTCCAAAGCTTTTTGTTCAAGCGCTACGCCCCGGCAAACTCCGACTTCGAGATCCCAGCGCCGACGATAACCCTCTGCTCCGAAATCCAATCCACATCGGGCGTCGGTAACGAAAAGTATAGCAATTTCAATTTCCTAAAATACTCTTGTACTTAACCTGTAAATCCTTTTGCACGATTATAGTATTGCCCAAAGTAAATGGTCAAGGACCGTGGGCCTTGGAGTAGGAGCCGACCGCGACTCCGAACCAAGTAAAAAAAATAGACTTGTGTTCTTGTGCATTTAATTTCTTTCCGCTGCGTATCTGCTCTATCTTAACCCGAAAAGTTTTTAACGATATTCACCCCCCCCCCTCTATCATTTTTCTTGATCCAACACCACAGTCCTTGACCATTTACAATGGGCAATTCTATATTCCAAAAAATTATTACAAAGTTTAAGCTTGAATACAGAATTTAAAATACAACACTTAATAAAAATTATACCGACGACCAGAGAAGATACGTAGATCGAAGCCGTGGGTCATCGTTGGCGCTTGAGACTCGAGCACGGAGCGTTTGGAGCAGAGCGCTTGAAAGAATTCATTGGAAGCAGTTGTATACTGAAGCAAGGGGGTGAACCCCTTTATATAGTAGCTGCTTGGGCGCCTGTGTTGAAAGGGGCGCCTAATACGTGGCCTTCTCTGCGTAAATCCATATCCGCAGACTTGGCCAGCGCTATCACTTCAACTGGGGCGCCTTAGCTGACTGGGGTGCCTATATCAACACAGGCGCCTCATTTGCTGATGTGGAGGCTTGCTTCGAGACTGCTTGGAAATACCTTCATCTAGGCACCTATCACCATACAGGCGCCTATATGAACAGGCGCTTGACTTCATTCAGGCGCCTGGGAGCAGAAACCTTCCATCTTTGTTCCTGCAACCAGGGTTAGTTCCAAAACATAAATAACAAACAAATCATATATAAGTTAAGCACCACTAACAGCCTAAGATATCTTGGTTCTACCTTTGGGCTTCCCAAATGGAACCCTAGGTCGAACCGACGCCTAGTGTTCCCTCCTACGGGGAACGCGTCCTCGCCTACTCCTCTCGAGAGAGTTTACCTTTTTGCCAACCGGCTCCTCCAGTTGGACATTTGCCCAATCCTCCGGATCAGGTCTTCGTGCCCAGTCCGCGACCAGGACTTATTGCCCAACCCTCGGTCAGGTCTTCGGTGCCCAGCCCTCGGCCAGGACTTATTGCCCAATTCCTCGAATCAGGACTTCGTTCCCAGTCCGCGACCAGGACTTATTGCCCAACCTTATGTCAGGACTTAGGTGCCCAGCCCTCGGCTAGGACTTATTGCCCAATTCCTAGAATCAGGACTTCGTGCCTAGTGTACCTAGGACTTTTCCTGCACACTTGAATAACTTCGTTAGATCACAATAAAACCTTAACTTATGAACTCTTTGCCATTATCAAAACACAAGTTCGATCTTGGGACTTCTGGCACTAATAAAGATGCATGACGGTGAAAACGCTGCATAACTTCACGCACGCATCCAGGAGCTAATGAACGGTCTTCACACCATCGACCATAAGGTAGAGAACCAGGACTTGATAAGATATACTTTAAACTCTTTTCCTAGAAACACTTTGTCGGCATCTATGGTGGATGCTTACAAGGTTTCAAAGGATCTTTCTGTTGATGCAGTCTGACCCTGATTGTTGTTTTGGTGTTGACATCAATTTTAGTTTAGGTTGATGATTATGATGATTATCGTTAAGTCCTGATCGGGGATTAGGCAGGTTATGGAAAATCCTAGCTTGGAGGGCTAGGTGTTGGAAAATCCTAACCTGGAGGGTTAGGTATGGAAAATCCTAGCTTGGAGGGCTAGGTGTTGAAAAGTCCTAATTCATAAAGGTTGGGTGAAAATTCCTAGCTTGGAGGGCTAGGTGAAAAGTCCTAACTTGGAAGGTTGGGTGAAAAGTCCCAACTTGGAGGGTTAGGTGAAAAATCCTGGCTTGGAGGGTCAGGTCCTGGCTTGGAGGGTTAGGTCCTAGCTTGGAGGGCTAGGTGTGGAAAGTTCTAACTCGGAAGGTTGGGTGAAAAATCCTAGCTTGGAGGGCTAGGTGAAAAGTCCAAACTTGGAGGGTTAGGTGAAAAGTCCCGACTAGAGGGTTAGGTGAAAAATCCTGGCTTGGAGGGTCAGGTCCTAGCTTGGAGGGCTAGGTTGGATGAAACCCTAGCTTGGAGGGCTAGGTTGGAGCCCCTGGATCGGTCTGGTGACCGATCAGGGAGTTGGCACGGTGCTCCTTCGTGGATCGGTCTGGTGACCGATCCAGCAATGACTGATCGGTTTGGTGACCGATCAGGGAGTATGCGTTTCACCCACTGCCTGGCTCCTGATCGGTCTGGTGACCGATCAGGGAGCACACAGTGAGGTTGAGTTCCCCTGCTGATATGCTCCTGATCGGTCTGGTGACCGATCTGGATCACTGTGCAGATCGTTCTGGAGAACGATCCAGCGTCACGAGTTCCTCACTATGATCGATCAGGACGGAGCTTGATCGGTCTGGTCATGACCTGATTGGTCTGGTGACTGATAGATTCCATTTTATTGATCATTTGAGTTGCTTAAATCCATGTTTGATCTATGTTTTTATTGTCAAAATTGTGAAATTGCCCTAGGTTTTAGAACTTACCTTTATTTTGGACTTAATTGCAAATATGTAAATTTTTGGATTATTTTGGCCATTAAATTCTTGATCTATTTTTGTAGGCATCAAGGTTCAAGGATCTAGGGCATGTTGGGTCAAACTCGAGTCAGAATTGACCCGGATCAGATTACCAAGATTACGATTAAATCTGGGTCGTTCGATTCGAAAGCGGCTAGATCGGAGCCATCCGGGATGATCTGAAGCAATCCAAGCTAGGGCTAGGGTTGATCAAGCAACCTGATCAAGATCTGAAGGTTTCATCACAATCAGAGCTCAATCAACCGTTGGATCAAGCTTGGAGGGCTCTAGATCGTCCATTCAAAGACTAAGTTGATCTGGACCATCCGTTGCATATCTGGAGGATCCGAGCTACCACGAGGTAGATCCTGACCTCAGATCACCATCATGGAAGTTTGGCTCAAATCAGAGTCAGATCGGCCGTTGGATTTCCTCAAATCGATCTGAGCCGTCCATTGGTTAATACTTAAGGAAATTTTCACCGAGCATACCCTTGTCGCGTCTTCAGCCAGCTTCCACTGTTCTTCGCCGTTCTTCATCATCTCTTCATCGTTTTCGAAAATTTTTGTTTCCATGAAGGCGTGACCACCTCATCTTCCATTCCAGATCAAGAATCAAATTTATGCAATCGGTGATTGAAGAATTCTGATCGTTTGCGCTGGAACAGAGAATTTCTTGGGGGTTCCGGCAGTTCTCAGTCCAATCAACTTCCTCACGACCTCAATCCATTTCAAGGCTTCTGAACCACTTGTAGGGGTTCTCAGGTGAGCTCAGAAGTCTCCCATATCATCATCGCAGCTCTTCCACTCGAGATGAAGTGAATCGGATGGAAAATTCCATCAAGCGTAAATTCTGTTCAGAAACAATTTCAGAATTGATTGTCCATTGATTTGCTGAGCCTAGGGGTTCGAAGCCAGTTCTTGATTGACAACCAAGAATTTCTTGAGCTGAGGAAGGAGTTGAGGAGTAGTTTTCCGTAGTTAAATTCCTGTTTTAGCTATAGTTTCAGTGTAGTCGAATTCTGCCCTGTTTTTCTGCAATTTCAATTTCTCAGCAACTTAGTTTGTAATTCTGAACTGTTTGAGCTCAATTAGGATTTTAATCTTCAAGTTAAGTTAACTAGGAACTTGTTTGGTGATAGATTAAGTCAGATTCCAGTTTGCTTTAGCTTAATTCTTGGCGTGCCAAGTCAAGTTGTTGCGTGCCAAGTTAAATTCAGTTTTTGTTTTCTTTCTTTTGGTTTCTGAATTGTTTCAGATTTCTTAGTTTCTTAGTAGTAAATTCCTGCTTTAGGAGTAGATAGATGGTGTGTTTGGCTTAAAATAGCATTTGCTTTAGGTTTTGTGCATCAATTCCATTGTGTTTGCCATCTAAAATCTGAAAAAGATCCAATCTGTTTTCTGCTTATTCCATTTCCGAATTTGTGCTTCTATAGAATTGCTTTCAGTTTCGAGTCCTTGCCTTAACATTGCTGAGTTCTTTCTTAATTCAATTGTTTTCCCATCAAATCACTCAGCTGAAACATTTGAGCTAAAATCCTACTCGTATCTTAACTTGGAGAAAGTTTTTGGCACAAGGAATTTCTCCTTGCGTGTCAACAGATTTGAAGTTTTTGCAATCTGAAGTTAACTTGGTTTTGTGAAATAAGTTTGTGTTTGAATTCAACAAACTTGCACTTACTCATATTTGAATCTCGATGGCAGTGGTTGAGTTCCAAAATCTTTAGCTAGTTGAATTGCCATTGCTTGGTTGAGTTCCAATTTTGCATGATACATTTTTGTCTTAGCTTATTGATTTCCGAAAACTATATAACTGTTTTTACTTCAATGTTTAGCATTCCCCCTTGTGTTTGAAATCAGAAAACAGTTATCCAAAAACTTTGTAAGTGTTTTGATTAGGTTTTCCCTTAGTTGAGTTTTTTAGTTCCAATTTTCTTGTTTAGTTTGTAAAATCAAGGGTTCTATTTTTCCATTGCAATTTCAGTTTCAATTACAAACCAAAATTTATTTATTTGTTTGAAACCCAAAAACGACACATAACTACAAGTTTGAATCAAGCACGCCAGCTAGCCCCGAGAAAAATACGACCTGTGGCCCCTATATTACATTTTCATACTTTTGATTGTAAAAAGGGTTTTCAGCATTTCATTCACATTTAAATTTGAGGCCCACATTCGTGACAATTTAATCTAGTATATTTGGGTCTGTCAGTGACCGATCAGGAGGCTCCCTGATCGGTCCGGTGATCGATCAGGAGGTTTGGACTGCGAAGCTCAGAAATCACCCGTCAAAGGGGTGGATCGGTCTGGTGATCGATCCACAACCTGGGATCGGTCTGGTGATCGGTCTAGGAGAGTCCCAGAGAAATTGTGATTTCTGATTGAGCGTTGGGAACTGATCAGGATGGAGCCTGATCGGTCTGAACCCAGCCTGATCGGTCTGGTGACCGATCAGGAGACCCTCTAATCGGTCCGGTGACCGATCACTTTAATTCAAAATGCACTGTCAGACGCTCTGATCGCGTCTGAATGTATCCGTTTCTCTGCGCTAATCTCTAATGCTTGATTTTCTGTTTGATATACTGCTCTAATGATATGATTAAGCTGCAGGTGACAGGGAAGGATTCAAACACTCAAGGAGAGTCAATGGTGGTCTTTCCTTGGAGCAGGTTTGTCCGTTTTCCATCTCAGGTTGCAACGACTGGAGCTGCAGACTGGAGCTTGGCTGAGGGAAGCTCAGGGAGTCCAGGGAGAGCTCAGTGGTAGCTAGCATTGGCAGGTAGGCAGCTGGAGGCTGCTGTGAGATGGTGTCATCTATGCTTAGTGGAGAAACAAAAGGGCGTAGAGGAGAAGAGCAGAGAGAGTTGGCTGAATCGTCTTCTGGCTTGAGTTCTTGCTGCGCATTTGTGTTCTCCACACTTTGCTTGTGTGTTCTGAAGTTTCATCATCTTGAGCAAGCATCTGCAATCAGTGAACCAACCATCCCTTACTTGAGCGCTTGGAGGAAGGAACAAGAGGCTTTGAGTCCAACAACGAGAAGACACGAAGAAAGGATTCTTGCGTGAGATTGTCGCTGGGTGGAGCTCGGGAGAAGCTTGATGTGTTCTTGTCTGTGCTAAGTGCTAAGTAAGATGTTTCTTGTGTTTCATTGTGCTTAAAGTATATCCTTGATTGAAACACTGTGGAGAGGTTACTCCACCGAGAAGGAGGTTGCTTTCTATCCGATGTTCACCGGGGCTTGATCTGCCGACGATCAAGGGATCGCCCACCATAAGGGCACGCCAAGGAGTAGGGGTAAGTTATCCCCGAACCTTGTAAATCCTCTTGTTAGCGTTCTTGTGTTTGCTCATAGTTTAGGGTTTTGGTTTTTGCATACTCTGTTTCTATTCTTGCCGCTGTGCTACTAAACGGTTTAAGTGCAGAATTTTTGATAAGCTCAAAGTCAAAGCGTTTGGCTATATTCACCCCCCCCCTCTCTAGCCATTCGGGTTCCAACAAGTTGTATCTGTTGGTGCAGAAAGCACCAAAGTCAAACCTGTGTTTTGATAATGGCAACAGGGTTCAAAAGTTAAGTCTTATTTGTGATCTAACATGTCACTTGAGTGTGCAGAGTAAAAAGCCCTAGCGAAGGACTGCTAGGCACTGGCGAAGGAATGCCAGAGTAAAAAGCCCTAAGCGAAGGACTGCTAGGCGCCAGGCGAAGGACAGCTTGGGAATGAAGCCCTAGCGAAGGAATGCTAGGCACCGGGCGAAGGACAGCTCGGCATCCAAGACCTAGCAAAGGACCGTCAGGCAAAAGTCCAACCAGAGGAACGGTTGGCATCAGGTAAACTCTCCCGAGAGGAGTAGGTGAGGACGCGTTCCCCGTCAAGGGAACAGTAGGCGTCGGTTCGACCTAGGGTTCCATTTTGGAGACCCAAAGTCAGAACCAAGACAGCTAAGGCTGTATAAAAACTAACAACTTACTGCTTTATGTTGTTTTCGGACTAACCCTGGATGTAGGACCAAAGAAACGTGTGTCTGCAGCTCAGAGAGCCTCAAAGGAGTGAGGCAGCAGCTGAGTAGGGCGTCCTGAGTGTCCAGGGCTCCCCCAAGGTGAACAAGAAACAAATGAAGCAAAAAGGAGCTTCGGCTGACTACTGGCCGGGGCGCCCTCAGCAGCCAGGGCGCCCCCAGCAGCCAGGGCGCCTTAAGCGCCCAGGGCGCCCTCAGCAGCCAACGCGCCCCGCGCCTATGCTAGCGAAGCCAATCACCCTTATCCAGCCGAGAAGCCCACGCGGAAGGAGTCAAGCAGGGCGCCCCCAGCGTACAGGGCGCCCCTAGGGTCAAACCTCATCCCTATTCGAGTGGGATAGAGCTTGACCGAGCGAAGCTCGGATCGCTTGACACGTGGGGGGGCGCCCCCGACGTCCAGGGCGCCCCGAGGTGCTATAAATAGCACCCAACGCCCAGGCTTCAACAACAATCTCGAACACAACGCTTCTACGCTCTTCTGCTCTCACGCCTCGCTCCGGAAACTGCCCAACTCGAGCCGACGACGTCCTGCTGCTCCGAAAAAGTCAATCTACTTCGGACGTCGGTAAAGAAGAGTGATTTTCAATTTACTGCACTTACTCTGTAATCAAGATTTGTAAATTGCTTTTGCGCCTATATAGAATTGCCCAAAGTAAATGGTCAACGACCGTGGGCCTTGGAGTAGGAGTCGACCTAGGCTCCGAACCAAGTAAAACCTCCCGTGTTTGCGTTGTGTGTTTTTAACTTCCGCTGTGCAATTTCTCTTAGTTTTCAAATCCGAAAGTTTTTCGATATTCACCCCCCCCTCTATCAGTTCTCTCGATCCAACAAGTGGTATCAGAGCTGGGAAGTTCAAACTAGGTGCAACCACCAGTTTGAAAATTTTTTGGATTTTTATTTCTTTTTCTCGTTCGAATTTTCATTAAATTTTCTTTTTAATCGAGGTTGGTGCAACACCCCTCGCTATTTCATTTTATTCATCCCGCACTACTAATCCAAGACCTAGTCTTGGAAAAAAAATTTTGGTTTCCTGTTTCAGATTAAATGGCCATGCAAGAAGGATTTAGCACCGCCAGACCTCCACTTTTCAGTGGAGAAGACTTTTCTTACTGGAAAAGTCGTATGGAGGTCCACCTGAAAACTCAGGTGGACATGTGGATCATCATCCAGTCCGGACTGAAGATCCCCAAAAACGCCGAAGGACTACCTCAAAGCTACTCAGAATGGGACACCGCTCTGAAGCGCAAAATAGAAGCCGACGCAAAAGCGACCCAGACTCTCCAATGCGGATTGACAAAAGAGGAGCTGAATCAGGTGGGCCCCTTCAACAGTGCCAAGGAGCTGTGGGCAAGGTTGATCGAGCTGCACGAAAGAACATCAGACACCAGGATCAGTAAAAGGGATCTACTCCTGAACAAACTGTACACCATCAAGATGGCCGACAACGAAACAGTAGCCCAACTCCACGCACGAATCCAAGAGTTGATGAACGGTCTTCACACTATAGGTCACAAGGTCGAAAACCGTGACCTAATAAGGTATGCCCTAAACGCCTTCCCTAGAAATACCTTGTGGGCATCTATGGTAGATGCATACAAGGTTTCAAGGGATCTTTCTAAAATAAAGTTAGATGAATTATTTTCCGAATTAGAACTGCACGAACAAACTAACTCCAATATGGTCGAGAAAGGAATTGCCTTCATTGCAGGTAAAACTGGAAAGTCAGCAAAGAAGAAACCGCAAACTGAACCTGAGTCTAACTCAGACTCAGACACAGAAGATGAAGGAGAACAAACTAAGCTGGTCCGACTGGCCCGAAGCTATTACAAAGAGCTGAAGAACCAAACCAACAGACGGAAAGCTGGCCGAAGATAGGACGAACCAGCTGAACCCGCAAACGACAAAAACAAGCCCAACGTGACCTGCTACGAGTGCAAGAAAAAGGGTCACTACAAGTCAGAGTGTCCTAACCTAAAGGAGACTAAAAAGACGAGAAGAAAGAAAGCACTGCAAGCAACCTGGGACGAATCTTCCTCTGAAGAAGAAGAAGAAGTACCCCAGTCCAACCTTCTAGCCCTGACCGCCTCAGAAGAAGTTGAGACCGAGTCAGAATCAGAACAGGACGACGGCAAACTGACCTTCTCAGAGGATGGCGAAATCAAGGTAAGTGGCTTTAATAGAAGTCAGTTAAACGATTTAATTTCATATCTTTCTCGAGATTTGGCGAAAACCAAACTCCGAATCAAATCCCTCTGACAGGAAGTAAAACTCCTGAAAGAGGGAGCTGAATCTAAACCCTCAACCGAGAAAGTTCAAGAAGGAACTCCTACTCAAGTTGATAAACTTGAGAAAGAGAACTCCTCCCTGAAAACTTAGGTTAAGGATCTTAGATCAGCTTTAGAACGATTTACCTCTGGTTCCAAGGGTCTAGACATGATTCTTGGAAAATAGAAGTCCGTTCTAAATCGATCCGGACTTGGCTATAGAACCAAATCCCGACAAAGATCTTACATTGCTGTACTGAATCAGTCTAGAGGTAAAATTCAGGCATGGGTACCCAAACTGTGCCTGACAAACCGACTGGATCAAATCAGTATTGGATCCCCAAGGACAAGATTCACATCTTGCCTAATCATTATCGTGGCTTTAGTCCAGGGGGAGCCAAACTGAAAACTATATTCATTGTTAGATAAAATCCAACTTTCTTTATTTTGCATGTTTGCTTGTTTATTTAATTTCTGCAATTTATTATGCTTAGACTTAGGTTAGTTTAAGGATTGAACAAACTTAACTGAAACTTGAAAACATAGTATTGGGTGGAGGTGAGATGATAGTACGTTAGGGAAACCAATTCTAATAAGATTAAGTTTACTTGGTCTCTTTAGACTGGTGAAACTAGCCGAAGCTACCGATCCAAAATCTAAACTAGTTAGACCAGAACTTTTTCAAAAATTAATTTTGAAAATGAAATTTCATTAAACGGCTTTGTCAAGGAAAAGGTTGATGATCCAATAAGGTTACGGCCAAAGAAGGCCTAGTGCCTCGCCAAGACCTGGAAGCCAATTTTTGAATTTCAAATTCAAATTACTTTTTGTTAAATTCAAATCTAACACATTTTTCAGTTAAGAATAGATTCAAACAAAATAAATTAAATGCTTTCAAAATTAATTAAAATTTTCAAAATAAATAAAAAAATTTTTAAATAAATTTTATGTATCAAAATCTGTCTCACAAAAGCTATAAGGCTAACGTGATTGACAACCCTAGATTGGGTGAGACAGTAAAATTAAACTCAATTATGATTCCTTTAATACCTGTATTGTAGTTTAATCCTATATTTCAAACCATGGTCAACTTGGTCAAACCATAGTCAACTTGGTCAAACCATGGTCAATGTAGACAAACCTTGGTCAAAACACTCAAATCGGGTCAAATTCGGTCAAAAACAGTCCTCTAGGGTCAAAACCAGTCCTTAGGGCGCCCAATCACTTGAGGGCGCCCCGAGGTTGGTCAAAAGCTGCCAAAAGGCAGCTGCAGCCCTGGTTAGGGCGCCCTCGTCAGGCGGGGCACCCTCGTATAGTCCTTCAACGGCAGAAAGCTGCCGAAAGGTAACGGCAGGCCTGGTCAGGGCGCCCTCATCAGCCGGGGCGCCCTCGGCAGACAGGGCGCCCTCCCAATAAAGGCCGCCCGAAACTGCCTATAAAAGGGGTTCCATTCCCCTTCTTCTCTTCACACTCAAACCACTCCTTCTCCTCAACTCTCTACTTTCCAAGAGATCTTGCAACCCTCTCAAGCTCTCATCTTCAACAATGCCTCCCCGAGCAGCCCGGTAAAATTTTTAATTAAATTAATTTCTTTTCAATTTTTCATTAAATGCATACTTTCTATAAATGCACATTCTTTCTCTTAGAAGACGCCGACCAAACTAGGCAGAACCCGGTACCCAACCTAGTCCTGATCCTAGGTTTCCGAATTTAGAATTATGTAATAAGTTCGCTCGTACCACCTATAAACCCATCAAAACGAGCTACTTGAATAGACAATTTTTCACCCAATCCTGTCCCTTAGCAATGAACGTCATAAACTTTTACCAACTTGACAATCTTGTATTCTGCACCCACCCAATCAATACTTCCTTATGTGCAGAATTTTACAATAATATAATTAGACAGGATAGTCTCATGTTCTCCACCACTGTTCAAGGAATCCCCTTAACTATCACACCAACATTACTCAACCGGTTTCTAGGACTACGACTCTCGCAATCCACCTTCTGTTGTTACCCTCCTAGGGAGCCTCCCTTTGATGCTCCTTACTCTCACATTACCTTAGATACATTACACTCATACTTCTTTAGGCGACCCCTGGCCAGACGATTTCAGTCTGTCGAATTAGAGGTCCAGGACTACGCTCTATATAGGGTCATAGTCCGATATATTCTGCCATTATCCACCAGGGACGTCACCACTATGCGACCATTCCACGCCTTTCTCCTGTACGCCTTGATTCACCAGCTAGACATCGACATAGGACTTCACATGTTTCATACTATCCTACACGCATCCAGTGTTACCACGCAAGGGCGGGTACGCACACCCTACTGCCACATCATCACGTCCATATTACATCACCACGGTAGAAACATTACCGAGGGAGAGATGGCCGCTTTGACCGATTACGATGAAATAGGCTATAGAAACTTCGCCCTAGCCGGGATAGAGGTGTCCGGTACCGGGGTTCTAAGTTGGAGACGACAGCAGGCCGGGGCTCCGATCGACTCAGACGAGGAGGTAGACGTGGATGTTGGAGACATAGCGGCAGCAGCCCGAGCGCACATAGACGAGCCCGCTCCACCGACACTCTACGAGAGAGTGACACACTTAGAGACACAGGTTCAGAGTCTCCGAGAGGAGGTCGAGGCCTATCACATCGAGCAGATGGACACTCGTAGGGCCGATCGAGAAGTGGTTGATGCTCGATACATCGAGCAGATGGACGCTCGTAGAGCCGATCGAGAAGTGGCTGATGCTCGATACATCGAGATGATGGCACGCTTCGATTCATGGCAGCCGGGCCCATCTGATCATCCCGGTCCCTCGTCCTAGATTTGCTTAGCATTGTACCAGTAACTATCTGACTGCCCCTACTCAGTAGGGTTGACTTATGTTTGACTGTATGACTGTGTTGACTTTCCTATGTTGACTAGCTTATGGGTACTTGGTTCCTTTCTATTCAGCAGTCTCCTTTCTATTCGGCAGTTAGGATTGTGCTTAGTAGAATAGATTTAGCTCATTATTGGTTTTTTTATTTAAATCAATTCTTTCAAAATGCTTTCAAAATCAGCTCTTACTTAATTTTGAAAAAGTTTTAAAAATAAATTCTTTTATTTTTTCGACTTAGTTTTATTTTAAAACTACCCTTTTCAAAATTAGGGCTTCTTCGCAAATGGACTTAACCTAGGCCCTAACCCTAGAACTGCATGCACCTATAGACTTAGAAGTCAGCATCTCACAAGCACTTTAGGATACTTTTTGATTGATAACCTAGAAAGGGTTGAGATGCTTAGGTCTTTGCCTTAATTCAAGATGCTTTAAGTCAGTGCATCTGCAGCAATTGGGGCACTAAATACAATCTACACAGCAATCAAGTTAAGTGTCAAGTTTAGAAAATCTAACTTGAACAGAAACACTTAACTTGACTAACCCTAGCGAAAACTACTGCTTATAACAGTTAGTAAGTAGCTAAATGGGTTAGACAGGTCCCTACAAGAGAAAACTAACTGATTTGGTACAAGTCTTGGTTCAGTACAGCAAAATCATACGAATATTTTCCCTTACAAAAGTTAATTCTTTTATGCAATTTAATTTCTACTATATCTATCTGTTTTTTTTATATATGGCAAAGGGGGAGAGATAGAAAAGGAGAAAGTTCAAATGTTTTCAAAATCTCAAACTCTCTCTTTTCAAAAAGTTAGCTACTTTTCAAAGCTTCTCAAAAAACATTTTTCTAAGTACTTAAGTTTTTCAAAATTTACTAAGTACTTAAGTTTTTCAAAATTTACTAAGTACTTAAAGTTTTTCAAAAGTTAAGTAAGTACTTAACTTAAAGTTTTCAAAACTTTTGAGTACTCTAAAACTTAAGGCTTCAAAATTTACTAAGTACTTAAAGTTCTTCAAAAGTTACTAAGTACTTAACTTAAAGTTTTCAAAACTCATGCCTTCGAAAACTCCTCTATGTACTTTTAAAACTTAAGTTATCAAAAGATTTCCAAGTACTTAAAACTTAAGTTTTCAAACTGGAAAATCATTCTAAGTAAAGTTTTAGAACCCCACATATTTTTGAAAAATCTAGGGGGAGATTCCTTCCAGGGGGAGGGAACAAAAGTTAATGGTTTTATGCTTTGATTAAACTTAACTATTTGAACCAGGGTTGCCATAAATCAAAAAGGGGGAGATTGTTGGTGCAGAAAGCACCAAAGTCAAACCTATGTTTTGATAATGGCAACAGGGTTCAAAAGTTAAGTCTTATTTGTGATCTAACATGTCACTTGAGTGTGCAGAGTAAAAAGCCCTAGCGAAGGACTGCTAGGCACTGGCGAAGGAATGCCAGAGTAAAAAACCCTAGCGAAGGACTGCTAGGCACTGGCGAAGGAATGCCAGAGTAAAAAGCCCTAAGCGAAGGACTGCTAGGCGCCAGGCGAAGGACAGCTTGGGAATGAAGCCCTAGCGAAGGAATGCTAGGCACCGGGCGAAGGACAGCTCGGCATCCAAGACCTGGCAAAGGACCGTCAGGCAAAAGTCCAACCAGAGGAACGGTTGGCATCAGGTAAACTCTCCCGAGAGGAGTAGGTGAGGACGCGTTCACCGTCAAGGGAACAGTAGGCGTCGGTTCGACCTAGGGTTCCATTTTGGAGACCCAAAGTCAGAACCAAGACAGCTAAGGTTATATAAAAACTAACAACTTACTGCTTTATGTTGTTTTCGGACTAACCCTGGATGCAGGACCAAAGGAACGTGTGTCTGCAGCTCAGAGAGCCTCAAAGGAGTGAGGTAGCAGCTGAGTAGGGCGCCCTGAGTGTCCAGGGCGCCCCCAAGGTGAACAAGAAACAAATGAAGCAAAAAGGAGCTTCGGCTGACTATTGGCCGGGGCGCCCTCAGCAGCCAGGGCGCCCCCAGCAGCCAGGGCGCCTTAAGCGCCCAGGGCGCCCTCAGCAGCCAAGGCGCCCCGCGCCTATGCTAGCTGTAACGCCCGCCCTTATATCTACCCTCAAGGCGGGGTTACGTACATTCAATCATATAGTAATATTTTTTTTTCTATTTCTATCTCCTAGCATGACATTAAAACAACAATGCAAGGACTTAAGGAAACTAGGTACTAAGCATGCTTGCAAAAATTATCAAGTGTCATTCTATAACATAATAACATCACTAGTAATGTAACTCATAACATAATCAAGTTTAAGAGACCTCCAAGGTAAACACTATCATGCCATGTCAATCCTAATCACTAATACTTATTGTCAAGGAGCATAACATAAGCATAAATATGTAGATATAGAAATCTTTCTTCCCGAGCCACCACCCCACACATCTTCAGCCTCCTGCCTCTTCCTTCCATTTAAGTGTTATCTGCAGCATAAGACAACACATAAACTAGTAAGCAAAATGCTTAGTAAGGATCCTGTCCTACTCGCAAAAATCCGTGCGAAAGAAATAACATGTACACATAATATCCATAAGTATAAGTTCATCAAAGCGTATTAAACATCTAAGTTTCTAAGCATGCAGTATCAAGTACCATAAGCATACTCTTCACATATAACAAATGCTTTCAATGAATGTTTTCAAAACAATTCCATAATGGTATTACTTAAAAATATATCCATATCATATTGGGCCCTGTTGTGTACCAACTATCGCGCGGAACTATTGCGCGTTCCCTAATGAATTGGGGTAGCGAGCCACCAATTCATTAGAGCAGGACCCTTCCGTCCTACCGGAGCCACGTTAACATGCACCCCGGATTTGTTTAACGACCCCCTTCCGAGTCGGGTACACAACTTTAAAAGTAAAATACTTATTATGCTGTTACATATATGCTAAGGAATACTCCATATTCACTCTTATGGGACACACCACTCTTCAAGGGTGCTCATGATCCCGTAGGGACACACCACACAACATAAGGGGTGCTCTTGATCCCATACTATTTGAGTATCCCTTCAAGCATTTTAACATATCACATGCAATTTCATAAGTGTGCCCCATGGGCTATAAGGCATGCTCATACATACTTCATATTTCATACGTGTTCATATATTCATCATATTTCATACATGTTCATACATACATCATATATCATACATGTTCATACATACATCATATTTCATACATGCATCATATTTCATACATGTCATATATACATTTTGCTAAACATAATCATGTCCCGCAGGGTAACTTATCCTTCACATATTCTTCATGCAACTTATTAAACATAAAGCACATCATAATTCAACCACTTAACATACTTTAGACCTGACAAGATTTGGTCACATAGGTCATACTCATATCATAGGAAGTGGTAGCATGCTAACAATTAAGATTTCAATCAGACATCTCATTTAAACACCTCATACATAAACATATCAAAGCATGCTAACAATTAAGGTTTCCATATCAACCATTCCATTTAACACCACATACATTTACATATGATCACCCCCAACCATAAACATATATCATAGGGTAGTTTGACCTTTACAAACCCTAGTCCTAGTGGGTTGGCCGAAACCTCAGTATAGGAAAAATTAGGGTTTGAACTAAATATTCACACATACATTTATTCAAACACCTTGTATACTTATCTTAAACATGGATATATTGTAGAATAATTCAACCCTCACTATCCTTTTTTCTAAGCCTTGGCCGAAACCCATCCAAGTTCAAAACCCTAGGTTTTGTTATCACAAAATGAAGGGACACAACATATAGGTTTACCCTAAATTCCAAGGGGTCTTTACATGCATCAAGGGGTAACCAAGGTCTCTTCCAAGGTGTTGGCCGAAACCTACACAAGGGTGTAACCCTAGGTTTTGTTCACAACAATTTGCATAAACCACATATCCATATATCCTAAGTCCCAAGGGTCTACTCATGTAACCAAAAAGGAACCAAGGCCTTCCCTCAAGGGGGTGGCCGAAACCTTCCAAGGGTGAAACCCTAGTTTTTTTCTTCCTTTTGTTCATGCTATCATGAAGAAAATTAACACACATATATACTCTAAGTCACAAAAGCCTTCTCATGTATCAAGGAAAGAACCAAGGCCTTCCCCTAAGGGGGTGGCCGAAACATATAAAGGGGAAAAAGTCCCCATTTCCTAAAACAATCAAGGAGAAAACATACTATAACTATTACACTGCAGGCAAGGGGATACTTACATCCTTTCGCTTGATTTTCTCCTTCTCTAAACTCTTAAGATGCCCTTGGTTGAAGGAAAGTGAGTGTTCTCCTTCCTAGTACTTCTATAGAACCCTTGGCCCTAGTAGAGAGAGCAAGGTCCTTGGGTGAGATCTCCTTCTTTCCAAACCCCTAGGGTTGAAACCCTAGGTTTTACTTTTCGAAAAATGGAGAATGGGAGGGCTTGGTTTCGGTGGGGAAGTGAAGAGGAAGAAGAAGAGGAAGTTATTCCAACTTCCCTTTCCCTTATTTATACTTTTCTCATGAAGAGACATGTCTCTTCACTTTCCTCGCTTTAACAAGCATGTTTCTCCTTCTCTAACAAGAAACATGGCTTGGTGCATTGGTTATGACAAGGTTCAATCCCTGCTTCCTCCTTTTTATCACATTTTGCACTAATCCACATCTAAGCCCATTCAAGCCAAGCCCATCATGAAATTTCATAATATTATTAATATTTCATAAAATCATAATATTTCATAATATTTCTTGATAATATTTCATAATATTTCATGATACTATTTCATGAATTCCATAATATTTCATATTCATGAATTCATAATATTTCATAATATTTCATGATAATATTTCATGAATTCTATAATATTTCATTTTCATGAATTCATAATATTTCATAATATTTCATGATACTATTTCATGAATTCCATAATATTTCATATTTATGAATTCATAATATTTCATGATAATATTTCATGAATTCTATAATATTTCATATTTATGAATTCATATATTTCATAATATTCTATGATAATATATCATGAATTTCATAATATTTCATATTTATGAATTCATAATATTTCATAATATTTCATGATACTATTTCATGAATTCCATAATATTTCATATTTATGAATTCATAATATTTCATGATAATATTTCATATGGGAAATTTTGGGGCGTTACAATCCTCCCCACCTTATAAAAAGTTCGTCCCGAACTTTAAAATAATTCCGGATACTTTAATCGTATTGCCTCCTCTCATTCCCACGTGGCTTTTTCGAATCGTTCGTTCCGCCACAGAACCTTTACTAAGGGTACTTCCTTGTTCCTTAGCTTTTTGACTTCCCGGTCTAAGATCTGAACAGGTCGGCGTTCTGAACTTAGGTTCTCTTGATCTTGTACTGGTTGGGGCTCTATTATCTGATTCACATCAGAGATACATTCCCTGAGCATTGATACGTGGAAAGCATTGTGGATAGCCGACATTTCCGGCGGTAACTCCAGTTCGTAGGCCACTTTGCCTACCCGTCTCAGAATCTGAGACGGTCCCACATATCTCGGACTCAGCTTCCCTTTCTTTCCGAATCTCATCACCCCTTTCATAGGGGCTACCTTAAGGAATACTGAATCCCCAACCTCAAACTCTAGTGGTCTGCGTCGCTTATCAGCGTAGCTTTTCTGCCGACTCTTAGCAGTCTCTATTCTCTGACGGATATTCTTTATAGCCTGAGTGGTTTCGTCTATAATATCCGTCTGGAGTCCCATCTCCTTCTTTTCACCACTCTCAAGCCAACATATAGGAGATCTGCATTTTCTTCCGTACCGAGCTTCATACGGTGTCATCCCGATAGTAGCCTGATAACTGTTGTTATAAGCAAACTCTGGCAGGCTCAGGTATCGACACCAGCTTCCCTTGAAGTCCAAGGCACAAGCCCGTAACATATCCTCTAACATCTGGTTCGGAAAGCCGTCTTCGGTATATCCTCCTTTTTCACCCTGACTTGGTGATAACTAGACCTCCGGTCAATCTTAGAGAAAATCGTGGCTCCCTTCAATTGATCGAACAGGTCATCTATCCTGGGTAGAGGGTACCTGTTCTTGATAGTCACATTGTTCAGCGACCGATAGTCGATACACCTTCGCATCGACCCATCCTTCTTTTTTTTCACAACAGTACGGGAGCTCCCCAGGGGGAATGACTAGGGCGGATGAGTCCTTGTCAAGAAGCTCTTGTAACTGCCTTGTAATTCCTTTAATTCCATCGGCGCCATACGGTATGGTGCCTTAGAAATGGGGTTAGTACCAGGAACTAACTCAATTGCAATTCTATATCTCTTTCAGGTGCTAACCCTGGTAAGTCATCAGGAAATACCTCTGGGTAATTGCATACTACTTTGACATCTTCTAGCTTCGGGCCCTCTGTAGGACTGGTATCAACCACACGAGCTAGAAATCCCGAGCATCCTTTCTAACATCTTCCTTGCTTTCAGAGCCGACAAGAATTTACTTGTCCTCTTCTTCGGCTCTCCGATAAATTCAAACAGAATTTTCACCTCAGGTCGGAAGATAACTCTTCGTTTACGGCACTCAATAGAGGCGCCATATTTTTCAAGAAATCCATGCCCAATATCGCATCATAATCTGACATATCTAGCACTATCAGATCGCAGTAAAGTTCCCTATCTGCGATTCTGATTGGTGCGGCCCGTAGCATTTGGGTAGAGGGCATCACCTCACCCGAGGGCAGTGTTGTCAGAAATTTACAGTCTAAATCTTGTAGTGACATATTATTTCTTTTGGCATATTGCAT
>JAGFNQ010006038.1:57737-161088 GCA_024364735.1 Boesenbergia rotunda
CCTGGCTTTCTCTTTCCATTTTGGTTCTTCTTCCAGTGGGGGTTGCTATTTGGAGGTTTCTGACCTCCCGACTGATCCTGACTCTTGCTGGCGGTCAGTGGTTGGCTCTGTGGGTTCATCTTCTTCAGATAATGCTCAGTAATAAGGGCACTGCTGAACAGCTCCTCTGTGGTCTGGGGCCTATTCACGCCACCAGCTACATTCAGAGCTATCTCGGGCCTAAGCATCTTGAGCATTAATCTGACCCTTTCTTTCTCTGTACTGACCAACTCCGGACATAATCGTGCCAGTCGGTTAAATTGCTTAACGGCATCGTTGACTGAGAGATTTCCCTGCCGGAATTCAGTGAACTCATCAAAATGTCTGTTTGTGACTCGCATATTAAAGAATTCCTCCAGAAATTCGGACTCAAAGTCCTTCCACTTCATCTGGTCCACTGATCTTCTACCCTTTACCCGTTCCCACCACATCCTGGCGTCGCCAGTGAGGCAGAACGAGACACATTTAATTTTCTCATGCTCAGGCCAGTCTAATAATTCCACTGTGCTCTCAACTGTCTTGAGCCAGGCCTGAGCATCCCAGGGCTCGCAGGTGCCCGAGAACTTTTCCGGCTTCAGTCTCTGCCACTGAATCAAATAGGCCTCCTGTCGGGCTCCCCGAGCCGGAGTGTCCGGGGGTGCCTGTGCAGTTGGAAGCTCAGTAGGCATTACATTCTGACTTCCCTGCGGGGTTGTAGTGTTCCCCTGCTGGGTCATCAGAGTGTTTATTATCTACTGTTGTTCAGTGACCTGACGCTGCAGATCTGTGATCACTTGCATCATGTCAGGTGGGGGTACTGTCTCATTACCCCGGTTGCTACGTCTTCTAGCCATATATCTATCATACAGATGATAAATAAGTTAACATGAGAATTACTGCTACTTTTCCTTGTTATGCAAGCATAAATCATCTCTATATTATGCAAGCATAAACCATCTCTATTAATATCATTACTGTACATGAAATAATATAAGCGAGTTAGGATTTCTTACTCGGAAGCGGCAGGAAGAAGCTTGATGTGTGTGTGGTGGAGGGGAAATCTGCTCTGATACCAACTTGTAACGCCCGCCCTTATATCTACCTTCAAGGCGGGGTTACGTACATTCAATCATATAGTAATATTTTTTTTTTCTATTTCTATCTCCTAGCATGACATTAAAACAACAATGCAAGGGCTTAAGAGAACTAGGTACTAAGCATGCTTGCAAAAATTATTAAGTGACATTATATAACATGATAGGTTCACATATTATTTCACACCATAATATAATCTAATAAATCAAGTATATGAAAATTCCAAGTGTAACTATTATCATGCAATATCAATCCTAATCACTATCATTCATTGTCAAGGAGCATAACATAAGCATAAATATGTAGATATAGAAATCTTTCTTCCCGAGCCACCACCCCACACATTTCAGCCTCCTGCCTCTTCCTTCCATTTAAGTGTTATCTGCAGCATAAGACAACACATAAACTAGTAAGCACAATGCTTAGTAAGGATCCTGTCCTACTCGCAAAATCCGTGCGAAAGAATATAACATGTACACATAATTAATCATAAGTATAAGTTCATCAAAGCATATCAAACATCTAAGTTTCTAAGCATGCAGTATCAAGTACCATAAGCATACTCTTCACATATAACAAATGTTTTCAATGAATGTTTTCAAAACAATTCCATAATGGTATTACTTAAAAATACATCCATATCATATTGGGCCCTGTTGTGTACCAACTATCGCGCGGAAACTATTGCGCGTTCCCTAATGAATTGGGGTAGCGAGCCACCAAGTCATTAGAGCAGGACCTTTCCGTTCTACCGGAGCCACGTTAACATGCACCCCGGATTTATTTAACGACCCCCTTACGAGTCGGGTACACAACTTAAAAGTAAAATACTTATCATGCTGTTACATATATGCTAAGGAATTCTCCATATTCACTCTTATGGAACACACCACTCTTCAAGGGTGCTCATGATCCCGTAGGGACACACCACACAACATAAGGGGTGCTCTTGATCCCATACTTATTTGAGTATCCCTTCAAGCATTTTAACATATCACATGCAATTTCATAAGTGTGCCCCATGGGCTATAAGGCATGCTCATACATACATCATATTACATGCATGTCCATACATACATCATATTTCACACATGTTCATATATACATCATATTTCATACTTGTTCATACATGCATCATATTTCATACATGTTTATACATACATCATATTTCATACTTGTTCATACATATATCATATTCCATACATGTTCATACATACATCATATTTCATACATGCACATACATATTATTTTGCTAAACATAATCATGTCCCGTAGGGTAGTTTAGCCTTCACATATTATTCATGCAACTTATTAAACATAAAGCATATCATGAGATAATTATACAACCCTAAACCTTAGTCCTTCTAGGGTTGGCCGAAACTTAAGCATAGGGAAAATTAGGGTTTGAACTAAATATCCTCACATACATTCATACAAACACCTTGTATACACTATCTTACAATACATTAAACATGGATATATTTTAGGATAATTCAACCCTCACTAACCCCTTTTTTTTCTAGGCCTTGGCCGAAACCCATCCAAGTTCTAAACCCTATGTTTTGTTTACAACACATTGAAGGATACATATACACATATACTCTAAGTGCTAAGGGGTTTACTTATGTAACAAAAAGGAACCAAAAGCCTTCCCCAAGGGGGGTGGCCGAAACTCCTTCAAGAACAAAACCCTACAATTTTGTTCATAATACCATGAAGAAAAACACATATACATATACCTTAAGTTCCAAAGGTCTACTCATGTATCAAGGGGTAACCAAGGTACCCTTTTTGGGTGTTGGCCGAAACCTTCACAAGGGTGTAACCCTAGGTTTTGTTCACAACAATTTGCATAAACCACATATACATATATCCTAAGTTCCAAAAGTCTACTCATGTAACCAAAAAGGAACCAAGGCCTTCCCTCTAGGGGGTGGCCGAAACCTTCCAAGGGTGAAACCCTAGTTTTTTTTTTTCATCCTTTTGTTCATGCCATCATGAAGAAAATTATCACACATACATACTCTAAGTCTCAAAAGTCTTCTCATGTATCAAGGAAAGAACCAAGGCCTTCCCCTAAGGGGGGTGGCCGAAACATACAAAGGGGAAAAAGTCCCCATTTCCTAAAACAATCAAGGAGAAAACATACTATAACTATTACACTGCAGGCGAGGGGATACTTACATCCTTTCGCTTGATTTTCTCCTTCTCTAACCTCTTAAGATGCCCTTGGTTGAAGGAAGGTGAGTGTTTCCCTTGTTTGCCTTCTCTTAGCAATCTTGGCCCTAGTAGAAGGTAAGAACCTTAAAGGGTTCCTTTACTCTTCCAATTTCCTAGGGTTAGAACCCTAGGTTCACTTTTCGAAAATTGAAGTGGGGAAGAAGGGTGAATTCAGTGATGAGGGAGAGGAAGAAGAAGAGAAAGAGGAAGTTACTCTAACTTCCTTTCCCTTATTTATACTTTTCTCATGAAGAGACATGTCTCTTCACTTCCCTAGCTTTTAGCAAGCATGTTCCTTATTCCCTCTACAAAAACATGGCTTGGTACAATGGTTAAGACATTGCTAGTGCAACTAGGAGGTTCAAGGTTCAATCCCTGCTTCCTCCCTTCTATATTTCCTTTTTATCACATTTTGCACTAATCCAAGCCCATTAAGCCAAGCCCATCATGAAATTTCATAATATTAATTATATTCCGTGAATTCATAATATTTCATGATAATATTTCATGAATTCCATAATATTTCATATTTATGAATTCATAATATTTCATGATAATATTTCATGAATTCCATAATATTTCATATTTATGAATTCATAATATTTCATAATATTTCATGATACTATTTCATGAATTCCATAATATTTCATATTTATGAATTCATAATATTTCATAATATTTCATGATACTATTTCATGAATTCCATAATATTTCATATTTATGAATTCATAATATTTCATAATATTTCATGATAATATATCATGAATTTCACAATATTTCCTATTCATGAATTCATCTATTTCATAATATTTCATATGGGAAATTTTGGGGCGTTACACAGTCCTTCGCTAGGACTTCAGTCCCAGGCTGTCCTTCCCCTGGAGCCTAGCAGTCCTTCGCTAGGGCTTGATACTGGCAGTCCTTCGCCAGTTGCCTTGCAATCCTTCGCTAGGGCTTTTCCTGCACAGTTGATTTAACTTGTTAGAAAACAAGAAGGACTTAACTTTTGAGCTATGTTGCCATTATCAAAACACAGGTTTGACTTAGGTGCATTCTGCACCAACATCTAGGACTAAACATATTGAAGTGCGCCACCACTTCATTAGAGATCATGTTGCTAGAGGAGATGTTGTACTCTCATATGTCGAGTCCAAATCAAATCTAGCGGACATTTTCACTAAACCACTTCTCGAGAATGAATTTAGTTTCTTAAGAAGGGAATTGGGAATGTGTCGCGCTTCGTAGGATTGAAATGCTTTAAAAAAACCCTTCATGATTATTTCTAATTGTTGGGCACAATTGGGTAACTTGGGGACATCTCACACAAACTATAAGGTTAACAAAACATTTGTGTTTGCTAGAAATGGGGTGAGATGCTATGATCAACTTAATTTCTCGAAATGTCATTGCATCCCTTGAGAAATTAGGTTGACGAGATACTAATCACTACGGTGACCAAGTATGGGGAAAATCAATGCATAACATATGTGTACTTGGCTCCATGATCATACTTGGACATTCCAATCAAGGAAACTTGATTGGAGACCTTATTTGGATACAAACTTGTTTGAAATTGAGTGGATGTTTATTGATTGAGTTTGACTCCACTTAGGTGGAGCAAAGTGATTATCAAACCTATAAGGACCTTTGATCCTTGTTCAGGGATCAATTATAGTCATGGGAACACTTCCAAGATCGATAATCTTCATCAGATCTTATCAGAAATCGTTTGGGAGTCTGAAACTGAAAGTTTCAGATCGTATCAGGAAAATTCTGGGAGCCTGATCGGTCACCGGACCGATCAGGAATGTGTCTGATCGGTCCAACTGGCCGATCCAGCTGAATTGCGATATCCCTCTCCAAACTCTCTGTGTTGGCCTGGATCGGTCCACAGACCGATCTGGCTCACTGTGGTGATCGGTCCACAGACCGATCAGGAGGGTTACATTAAGCCTCTCAAACCTACTGTTCGCTCCTTGATCGATCAGCCGATCGATCAGGGGCCTTCCTGATCGGTCACCCGACCGATCAGGACTAATCTAGTCTGATCAGGCCGGAGCCTGATCGGTCTGGGCGCTCCCAGATCGAACGGTGATCCGTTCGATCACATTAAATTTCTGTTGGTGGACCGATCCACCAACCTATTAACTTCGTGTAAACCTTACCTCTACGAACCCTAGCACCAAAAATCTCCTCTTGCGCATCCTCTTTCTGTGCGTGAGTTCTCTTCCTGCGTCCCCTCCTCCTGCATGAGTTCCTGAAAGTTCAGCGAGGAGATCTTGGTTCCCTGCGAGTGTGTGCGCAAGCTTCTTCGCATGAGCTCTTCTCCTTCCCGTGCGCGTGCGATCTTGCTAAGTTTCCCTGCGAGCTCTTCTCTTTTCTTCTCAATCGACTTGATGGCACCAAAGTAAGCATTTTGTGCGATTTTCTTTTGGTGTTTATCATTCTTACAGTTATCAATCATATATTTGCGCTAATCATGTTTTTTTTTTCTTGTGGTTTCGTTTTGTCCTGCGACCCTATTCTTACCATGACCTCCCTTGTCTTGACCTAAAACTTCACTGATTATTTCATTGATTAAACCTTGTCCTGACCAATTTGATCAATGCCTTAACCCTTATGTTCACTGATTGGTTCATTGATTAAACCTTGTCTTGACCAATTTGATCAAACCTTAATCTTGTGATCTTTGAATTTGTGTCATGATTATCAACTTGTGTCATGATTTTATCAATATTCGATTTACTTCATTTGATTCAATTTGCTGTCATGATCAATTCTTCAAACCCTTAGGAAGTCATCCAAGGGCAAGGAACCCGCAGAAGGGTCCGCAAAGGGCAAAGGCCCTTCTCCTTCCGCGCCCTCTCGAAGGCCTCAGCCTTCGTCGAGTTCCAGGTTCCCGAAGGCTGCTTGTGAGCAAGCGTTCCAGTCTCGAACCTTCAAGCTGCTTTCTTGCCGATCAATTGATGGTCCCTTCTTGTCCGAGCATTGTCCCTCCATTATGGAGATAGTTACCTTCTACAACCTTGGCTTTCTCCTCTCCCTGGAGCGGACAATAAACTATGACCTTGTTTCTGAGTTTTACAATAATTTGCAACAAGGACCTCACGGGGGATTCGATTTCACTAGTCGGGTCGCCAAGAGGAATCTTGATTTCTCTTATGACATCTTGGCGGAGTATCTGGGCGGGCGTCAGTTGCCTAACTTTTATTCCATTTACCCAGAGCTTCCTGACCCCTTACTGCCTCCTTTTGCGGATGTCACCCCCGACACCATCAATCAGCACTTCTTTGGCCATCCTCGACCAGCTGGTCTTGACGAGTTAGGGCCCAACTTTCCGACCTTTGCGGCCCTCCGTCTTTCCCCTGTTGACTACATTCTTTTCAAGATAATCACGAACTGCATCTTGCCAATCACTTCAAAACCCTTGACTGAGATCCGTCCATACCACTGCTTGATGCTCTATGGCATGCATCACCATTTAGACTTTGACATCATGGAGAGCATCTTTCAGTCGATCATTTCCTATCGAGAGCCCAGTCGATGCACTGTCTATATGTCGTTTGGTCACGTCATCACTGACTGGCTTATGTCAGTAGGTGTTGATGTAACCAAGGGCAGGACAGTGCCCATGGTTAAACAGGATTGCCGACTTGGCAGGCGGGCATTTACCAAGTCTGGCATCATTATCAGGGATCATGATCGGGCTCTTGTGTGGAAGGACGGGAGGGGTCTTGGAGAGCTGCCTAGGGGAGGCCTACATTTTCAGGCACTAGCAGATGCTGCTGCACATCAGGAGGCTCCCGCTGCTGCTGCTGACTACGACTATGAGCCGGACCCAGACCTGCGCTGGCAGATTTCAGAGCTGGATCGGACCATCCAGCATGATCTTCATTTGAGGGAGCTCTGGCGCGAGGAGGTCCGGTCAGAGTTTCGCTCCTTCGATCGACGACTGCACGTGGTGGAGTCTGATGACTCGGGGGTCTGTACTCTGCAGCAGACTTGGTATGACGAGTGACGTCGGCACACGTTTCCTGGAGATGCGCCCTCTGGCAGTGCTGCACCTGGGTCTTTCATTCCTGATGACACGACAGATGACCCGATGCAGGATGATGACCCCCCCGGTGACGATTGATTGTACTCTGATCTTACTTTGTGGTATCTGATTATTTGACGGATCTGTCCGTTCTGACTATTTGCCTGGTATGGCTTGGTGTTGACTTTAATGCATTGATATGCATCTCACTATTTGTCTGGTTTGGTTGTATGATGCACTTGACTTTTCGTGCTATGGTTTATGTCTTACTTATCTGACTAGATTTTGCTTATGATGCATTCATTGGAATATTTGCTTACCTTATTACTAGATCTACTTGCTATTCCATGATCATATGATACATATGATTGTTTTACCATGCTTTATATCCTTGTCATATGTTTTCATATGCCCTCAAAAGTAAATCCATTCTTATGTTATTTTGGGAAACCCTAGGGTTAAGGGGGAGTATGTTTAAACTTAACAACCCCTCTAGACCCTTTTCGGTGTTTGACAAAGGGGGAGAGTGTGGTTGGTTAAGTTTAGGATGATTATGTTGTAGGGGGAGGATCCTGATTCCCCTATGATTATGAAATTTGAGAATATTGATTTCAAATCCCTAAACTTAAAATCGGGTTGTCAAACAACAAAAAGGGGGAGATTGTTGATGCAGTCTGACCCTGATTGTTGTTTTGGTGTTGACACCGATTTTAGTTTAGGTTGATGAGATGATTATGATTAAGTCCTGGTCATGGACTAGGCATACCTAGTGGGACTAGGTTTGATGAAATCTTAACTTGGAGGGTTAGGTGTGGAAAAGTCCTAGCTTGGAGGGCTAGGTGTGGAAAAGTCCTAACCTGGAGCGTTAGGTGTGAAAAGTCCTAGCCTGGAGGGCTAGGTGTGGAAAAGTCCTAACCTGCAGGGTTAGGTGTGAAAAGTCCTAGCTTGGAGGGCTAGGTGTGGAAAAGTCCTAACCTGGAGGGTTAGGTGTGAAAAGTCCTAGCCTGGAGGGCTAGGTGTGGAAAAGTCCTAACCTGGAGGGTTAGGTGTGAAAAGTCCTGGCTTGGAGGGTCAGGTCCTAGCCTGGAGGGCTAGGTTGTTGAAAGTCCTGGCTTGGAGGGTCAGGTCCTAGCCTGGAGGGCTAGGTTGATGAAATCCCGGCTTGGAGGGCCAGGTCCTGGTGAGTGAAGCCAGGTTGATTGGAAATCCCGATGAGTGAAGCCGGGTCCTGGTGAGTGAAGCCAGGTTGACTGAAGTCCCGGTGAGTGAAGCTGGGCATGAAGTCTTGGTCCGAGGGATCAAGCACGAGTCAGAGAAGGGCTGGAGGCTTGTTCTCGTGACTTGGAGTGTATTTGGGCTTGCCTGGATCGGTCTGGTGACTGATCAGGGAAGTTGGCACGGTGCTCCTTCATGGATCGGTCTGGTGACCGATCCAGCGATGACTGATTAGTCTGGTGACCGATCAGGGAGCATATAGTGAGATTGAGAACCTACTGCTCGGCTCCTGATCGGTCTGGTGACCGATCAGGGAGCATACCGTGAGTTTGGTTCGCCTTACTGCTTGGCTCCTGATCGGTCTGGTGACTGATCTGGAACACTGTTCGGATCATTCTGGTGAACGATCAAGTGTCGCGGAGTTCTCGCTATCACCGATCAGGCTGGAGCCTGATCGGTCGGGGAGCTTTCTGATCGGTCTGGTGACCGATCAGGTCTGTGTGGCCGCGAATGTTGGGAGTCCCAGCAAAGCTGTGGATCAATCTGGTGACCGATCCACGACCCCTGGATCGGTCCGGTGACCGATCACTTTAATTCAAAATGCACTGTCAGACGCTCTGATCGCGTCTGTTCACATCTGCTTTTTCTGATACACTGCTGATATCTGCTCTAACCTTCTGATACTTTGATTTTCTGTTGATTTGCTGCCCTAATGAGCTGCTAAGTGTGCAGGTGACTCAGGGATCATCCAAGGGAAGTCAAACGAAGGTTTTCACTATCGCAGGTTTGTCCTTTTTCCATCTCAGGGTGCAATGGATGCTGGCAATGCTGGAGCTGCTGACTGGGGCTTGGCTGAGGGAAGCTCAGGGAGTCCAGGAGAGCTCAGTGGTAGCTGGCTGTTGCAGGTGAGCAGCTAGCGGCTGCAGTGAGGTGGTGACCTGGCGATCAGTGACCTGAGACTTAAGCACTTGGTGGCGAACAAGTCTTTGTAACTTTACAGCTTGTGTTCTTGTGAAATCTTTGATCGTGCTCTTGCAACAACTTTGTTCCATCATCTTGAGCAAGCAACTGTGATCTTTGAAGCAACCTTCTGTTACTTGAGCACTTGGAAGAGAAACAAGAAGCTTGGCGAGTCCATCAGCGAGATGACACGAAGAAGGGAGTTCTTGCGTGAGATCTGCGTTGAGTGGAGCTCAAGAGAAGTTTGCTTGTGTTCTTGTGGTTTTAAGTGCTAAGTAAGATCCTTCTTGTGTTTCCTGTGCTTTATACTTGATTCATTTTGAAACGCTGTGGAGAGGTTACTCCACCGAGAAGGAGGTTGCATTTTATCCGGATTTTCCGGGGCTTGATCTGTCGACGATCAAGGGATCGCCAACCTTACGGGCACGCCAAGGAGTAGGGGCAAGTTATCCCCGAACCTTGTAAATCCTCTTTGTTAGCGTTTGGTGGTTGTTCTTAGCTTAGGGTTTAAATTCTATATACTCTGTTTTTATTGCTTCCGCTGTGCTACTAAACGTTTAAGTGCAAAAAACTATAAAAGAGCTAAGTTTCGGTGTCTGGCTACATTCACCCCCCCTCTCTAGCCATCCAAGTTCCAACAGTTACCTCCTTTGAGTCACTCATATTGAATTTCTTGAGCATCTCTTGAGTGTATTTGGATTGATGCACATGAATTCCTTCTCTTGTTTGTTTGATTTCAAGTGAAAGGAAGAAAGTCAATTCCCCCACTAGACTCATCTCAAACTCACTCTCCATGTGCTCAACGAACTCATTCAAATAGCCCTTGTTGTTGGAGCCACAAATTATGTTATCGACATATACTTGGGTTACAAAAATATTTTCACCATCTCTACGTAGAAATAGTGTAGGGTCTATTTGACATCTCACGAAGTCTTTTTCAATAAAAAATGTTGACAACCGCTCATACCAAGCACGAGGTGCTTGTTTTAGCCCATAAAGAGCCTTCTTTAACTTAAACACTTGGTTTGGAAATTCGGAATTTTCAAACTCCGGTGGTTGTTCAACATAGACCTCTTCTTTAATAAAACCATTTAAGAAGGCCGATTTCACATCCATTTGATAGAGTTTGAAACCTCTATGTGCTGCAAATGCAAGCATCAATCGAATGGACTCCAATCGTGCCACGGGAGCATATGTCTCATCGTACTCAAGACCTTCACTTGACTATAGCCCTTGGCTACTAAGCGCGCCTTGCTTCTTACGATCTCTCCCTTATGGTTCAATTTGATCTTGAAGACCCATCTAGTTCCGATAATTGTGGTCTTCTTAGGTCTAGGAATTAAGTCCCAAACTTGGCTTCTCTCAAATTGACCTAACTCATCTTGCATAGCAATAATCCAACCGGGATCATGTAATGCCTCATCAACTACTCTAGGTTCAATTTCAGAGATCAAGGCGACCTCATTAGCCTCATTCCTAAAGAATGATATAGTTCTAACCCCATGATGGATATCTCCGACAATTTGATCTTGGGGATGACTAGAGGCTAACCTAGTTTGCCTTGGTGTTGGAGGTGCTTCTTGGATGGTTTCACTAGACACATGCTCAGACTCAGGGTCAGGCTGAGCTCCATGTAGTCTAGGCTCACCATCATCAGACTCATCCATAACATCTCCAATACTTGGACTTGTTGGATCGGAGTAAATCGATAGAGGGGGGGGTGAATATCGATCGAAAAATTTCGGACAATTAAGAGAAATTACGCAGCGGAAAGAGTAAAAACAAGTCGCTAACACCGTTTGTTTTACTTGGTTCGGAGTCGCGGTCGACTCCTACTCCAAGGCCCACGGTCCTTGACCGTTTACGATGGGCAGTTCTATATTCTAAGAATTTTTACAATTTGGAGTACATATATAGAATTAAAAAGGAAGTTACAACACTTAAGAAATTTAAGCTGTTACCGACGACCGGAGTGGATGGAATTTTGGAGCAGCGGGTCATCGTCGGCGCTTGAATCGCGAGTGCAGAGCGTGTCGGAGCATAGCGCTTGAGCGAAAGTGTTGAGAGCAAGATTTGCAAGTTGTACTGAAGCCTTGGGGGTGAACCCCCTTTTATAGTGGTCGCTGGGGCGCCTATGTTGATGGGGGTGCCTGACACGTGGCCTCTTCTGCGCGAACTCTGATCCGGAGACTTGGCCAGTGCTTATCCCTTCAACTAGGGCGCCTGAGCTGACTGGGGCGCCTGTGTTCACACAGGCGCCTAGCTTGACTTGGTCCAAAGGCTTTCGTGGCAGTTTGCTTCGATGGCTTGGTTTTGCCTTGTACTGGGGTGCCTATATCCACACAGGCGCCTAGCCCAGTGAGCCGCCTCCTTCCAATGAGCCGCCTGAGCGGCAGAAAACACAGTTCCTTCGTTTCCTGCAACCATGGTTAGTTCCAAACACAACAAGCAAATATGCATGATATATTAAATATTGATTACAGCCTAAGCTGTCTTGGTTCTGACTTCGGGTCTCCCAAATGGAACCCTAGGTCGAACCGACGCCTAATGTTCCCTCCTCCGGGGAACGCGTCCTCACCTACTCCTTTCGGGAGAATTTACCTTTTTGCCAACCGGCTCCCCCGGTTGGACTTTTGCCCAGCTTCACTCACCAGGTCTTCGGTGCCTAGTCCTGACCAAGTCTTAGTGCCCAGCTTCACTCACCAGGTCTTAGTGCCCAGCTTCACTCACCAGGTCTTATTGCCTAACCTTACATCAGGACTTAGTTGCCCAGCCCGCGGCCAGGACTTAGTGCCCAATTCAAAAACCAGGACTTAGTGCCTAGTGTACCTAGGACTTTCCTGCACACTTAATAAGCTTGTTAGATCACAACCAATTCTTAACTTCTGAACCCTTTGCCATTATCAAAACATAGGTTCGACTTTGGCGCTTCCGTCAACAACAATCTCCCCCTTTTTGATTTATGTCAACACGGTTCAAAAAGTTAAGTTAGACAACATATTATAGCAATCTAACAATAATAATAATTTAACAATAGAAATTTATCTCCCCTGAATTGCACATTCTCCCCTTAAAATTTTCAGTGTCATGCGGGCTCTACACTTTCTATGTGCTAAGTGTTTTATTTTTTAAATTTAGCAAAAGCTTTAAGTTTTTGACTACGTGTTTTTCAAAAGTAAAGCAGCAAAAGCAAAAGCATTTGCACCAAAAAAAAACTTTTTACACTTAGACAATTTTTGAGAAAGTTTTGCAATCTTTTTATACTTAAATAATTTTTTGAAAAGGTACTTTTTACACTTAGAAAATTTTCAAAAACTTTCTTGCAGTGGGTCGTCGTCGTCGCTTGAATCGCGAGTGCGGAGCGTAGCGCTTGAGAAAAAGTGTTGAGAGCGAGATTTGCAAGTTGTGTTGAAGCCTTGGGGGTGAACCCCTATTTATATTGGTCGCATGGGGGCCTGTGTTGAAGGGGGCGCCTACACGTGGCCTCTTATGCGAGAACTCCTATTCGCAGACTCAGCCAACGTTTATCCCTTCAACAGGGGTGCCTGAGCTGACTAGGGTGCCTGTGTTAACATAGGCGCCTAGCTTGACTTGGTCCAAAGGCTTTCGTGGCAGTTTGCTTCAATGGCTTGGTTTTGGCCTTGCACTGGGGCGCCTGTATCCACACAGGCACCTAGTCCAGTGAGGCGCCTCCTTCCAATGAGGCGCCTGAGCTGCAGAAATACAGTTCCTTCCTTTCTTGCAACCAGGGTTAGTTCCAAACACAAGAAACAAATATGCATGATATATTAAACATTGTTTATAGCCTAAGCTGTCTTGGTTCTGACTTCGGGTCTCCCAAATGGAACCCTAGGTCGAACTGACGCCTAATGTTCCCTCCTCCGGGGAATGCATCCTCACCTACTCCTCTCGGGAGAATTTACCTTTTTGCCAACCAACTCCCCCGGTTGGACATTTGCCCAGCTTCACTCACCAGGTCTTCGGTGCCCAGTCATCGACCAGGTCTTAGTGCCCAGCTTAATGTTGGTGCAGACAGCACGCAAGTCGAACCTGTGTTTTGATAAATGACAAAGGGTTCAAAAGTTATGTCTTATTTGTTATCTAACATGCTGCTTGAGTGTGCAGGTTGAAGTCCTAGCAAAGGAATGCTAGGCACATAGCGAAGGAATGCTAGGCACTGAAACCCTAAGTCCTGGCGAAGGGCAGCTGGGCACCTAGCGAAGGGTTGCTAGGATACGAAGACCTAGCGAAGGACTATTAGGCAACAGGCAAAGGATAGCCTGGGAACCAAGACCTAGCGAAGGACTGCTAGGCACCTGGCGAAGGACTGCCAGGATCCGAAGACCTGGCGAAGGACTGCTAGGCACCGGGCGAAGGACAACTTGGTATCTAAGACCTGGCAAAGGACCGCTAGGCAAAAGTCCAACCGGAGGAGTCGGTTGGCAATAGGTAAATTCTCCTGAGAGGAGTAGGTGAGGACGCGTTCCCCGTCGAGGGAACAGTAGGTGTCGGTTCGACCTTGGGCTCCATTTTGGAGACCCAAAGTCAGAACCAAGACAACGGAGGCTGTATAAACCTAATACTTAATGGCTTTATGTTGTTTTGGACTAACCCTGGATGCAAAACCGAAGGAACGAGTGTCTGCAGCTTAGAGAGCCTCAAAGGAGTGAGGTAGAAGCTGAGCAGGGCACCCCCAAGGTGAATACAAAACAGATGAAGCAAAAGAAGTGCTTCGGCAGCTCATGGGCGGGGCGACCCCGTGCTCCTGGGCGCCCCCGTGCACCAGGGCGCCCCGCACTCAAGCCAACGAAGAGGATAAGCCGTATCCAACCGAGAAGCCCGCTGAAGGAGTCAACAAGGGCGCCCCCAGCGTCCCGGGTGCCCCCAGTGTCAAACCTCAGCCCTATTCGAGTCGGATAGAGGCTGACCGAGACAAGCTCGGATCAGGTGACACGTGGGGGGGGGGGCGCCCCCGACGTCCTGGGCACCCCGAAGTGCTATAAATAGTACCCAACGCCAAAGCTTCTCAACAATCAAGTTCTCCAACGCTTTCACGCTCTTCTACTCCCGTGCTCTGCTCCGGAAACCTCCCGACTCGAGATACAAGCGCCGACGACGTCCCTATGCTCTGGAAATACAATCTACACCGGACGTCGGTAATGAAGAGCTGTTTGTTTTGTTTACTATACTACAATTATCATATCTGTCTGTAAACTGTTTTGCGCACATATAGAATTGCCCGTAGTAAACGGTCAACGACCGTGGGCCTTGGAGTAGGAGTCGACCGCGACTCCGAACCAAGTAAAAGGTCTTGTGTTCGCGTTTTGTGTTTATTTCTTCCGCTGCGTAATTTCTCTAACTCTAATCCGAACGATTTACGATATTCACACCCCCTCTTCGTTTCTCTCGATCTAACAAGTGGTATCAGAGCGGGGAAGCTCAAATTTGGTGCAACCACCAGTTTGAGAATTTTTTTCGGATTTTTTTTAATTACATTTCTTTTACTTTTTTGAAGTTTTCTCGTTAATCGAGGTTGGTGCAACACCCCTCGATAATTATTTCTTTTTATCCCGCACTACTAATCCAAGACCAAGTCTTGGGATATTTTCTTTTTTTTAGTTTACTTTTCAGATAAAATGGCCATGCAAGAAGGCTTCAGCACCGCAAGACCACCTCTCTTCCGTGGGGAGGACTTCTCCTACTGGAAGAGCAGAATGGAGGTCCACCTGAAAACTCAGGTGGACATGTGGATAATCATCCAGTCCGGACTGGAGATTCCAAAGAACGCTGAAGGAGTACCTCAAACCTACACAGAGTGGGACACCGCTCTGAAACGGAAGATTAAGGCTGATGCAAAGGCGACCCAGACCCTCCAATGCGGCTTAACAAAAGAGGAGCTGAACCGGGTGGGTCCATTCAACAGTGCCAAGGAGCTGTGGGGGAAACTGATCGAGCTGCACGAAGGAACTTCAGACACTCAAATCAACAAAAGAGATCTCCTTCTGAACAAACTGTACATGATCAAGATGAACGACAACGAAACAGCAGCTCAACTCCACGCTCGAATTCAGGAACTAATGAACGAACTACGCAGCATCGGTCACAAGGTAGAAAACTGTGACCTAATAAGGTACGCTTTAAATGCTTTCCCGAGAAATACCTTGTGGGCATCTAAGGTAGATGCATACAAGGTTTCAAGGGACTTGTCAAAAATTAAATTAGATGAACTATTTTCTGAACTTGAATTACATGAATAGACTAACTGCAATCTGGCCGAGAAAGGTATTGCCCTTGTTACAGGTAAAACTGGAAGGACAACCAAGAAGAAGCCTCAACCTGCACCCGAGTCTGATTCAGACTCAGACTCAGAAGACGAAGAAGGAGATCGACCTAAGCTGGTCTGACTGGCCCGGAACTACTACAAGGAATTGAAGAACCAAACCAACAGAAGAAAAGCCAGCCGAAGAAAGGATGAATCAGCTGAACCCACAAATGAAAAGAACGAGCCCAACGTGACCTGTTACGAGTGTAAGAAGAAGGGCCACTACAAGACCGAATGCGCCAACCTGAAGGAAACAAAGAAGACGAGGAAGAAGAAGGCACTCCAAGCAACGTGGGACGAGTCCTCCTCCTCCTCCGAAGAAGAGGTCCCACAGTCGAACCTGCTCGCGCTAACCGCCTCAGAAGAAATCGAGACCGAGTCAGAATCGGAACAGGACGATGGCAGACTAAAATTTTCAGAGGATGGCGAAATCAAGGTAAGTGGTTTTTCTAGAAGTCAGTTAAATGAGTTAATCTCTTATCTTTCTCGAGATTTGGCGAAAGCTAAACTCCGAGTCGAATCCCTCCGACAGGAAGTAAAACTCCTGAAAGAGGAGCTGACTCTAGATCTTTAACCGAGAAGGTTCAAGAAGGAACCTCTAATCCAGTTGAAAAACTTGAGAAAGAGAATGTTGGTGCAGGAAGCACCATATCGAACCTGGTTTTGATATTGGCAAAGGATTCAAAGTTAAGTTTATTTGTGATCTAACGTTGTTCACTGAGTGTGCAGAAAAAGCCCTAGCGAAGGACTGCTAGGCACCTGGCGAAGGACTGCATATCAAGCCCTAGCGAAGGACTGCTAGGCACCTGGCGAAGGACTGCCATATCCAAGCCCTAGCGAAGGACTGCTAGGCGGGACTGCAGCCCTAGCGAAGGACTGCTAGGCACCTGGCGAAGGACTGCCAGTATCCAAGCCCTAGCGAAGGACTGCTAGGCACTGGCGAAGGACTGCCAGTAGCGAAGGACTGCTAGGCACCTGGCGAAGGACTGCCAGTATCCAAGCCCTAGCGAAGGACTGCTAGGCACCTGGCGAAGGACTGCCAGTATCCAAGCCCTAGCGAAGGACTGCTAGGCACCTGGCGAAGGACTGCCAGCAACCAAGCCCTACGAAGGACTGCTAGGCAACTGGCGAAGGACTGCCAGCATCCAAGACCTAGCGAAGGACTGCTAGGCGCCAGGCGAAGGACAGCTTGAGACTGAAGCCCTAGCGAAGGAATGCTAGGCACCGGGCGAAGGACAGCTCGGCATCCAAGCCATGACAAAGGACCGTCAGGCAAAAGTCCAACCAAAGGAGCGGTTGGCATCAGGTAAATTCTCCCGAGAGGAGTAGGTGAGGACGCGTTCCCCGTCGAGGGAACAGTAGGCGTCGGTTCGACCTAGGGCTCCATTTTGGAGATCAAAGTCAGAACCAAGACAGCTAAGACTGTATAAATATTTTATTGTTGCATTGTGTTTTGGACTAACCCTGGATGCAGGACCGAAGGAACGTGTGTCTGCAGCTCAGAAAGCCTCAAAGGAGAGAGGCAATGGCTGAGTAGGGCGCCCGGAGTGTCCCGGGCGCCCCCAAGGTGCATACAAAACAAGTCAAAGAAAAAAGGGTTCGAACAGCTGCTGGGCGGGGCGCCCCCGTGCTCCCGGGCGCCCCCGCTGCTCCCGGCCGCCCCCAGCGTCCCGGGCGCCCCCATGCACATGCCTCGAACCAGAAGCCATCGAAGCCAAGCAGATAACACTTGACCCGGTCAATCCGGGCGCCCCGAGCGCTCCGGGCGCCCGAGCGCTCCGGGCGCCTCGGTCAAAGCGGATCCAGAGGATTGACGCTGACCGAGACCTTTGCGGATCAAAGGCCACGTGGGGGGCGCCCCCGACGTCCCGGGCGCCCCCAGGCCCTATATAAAGGACCCTCAACCAAGGCTTCCAATCATCAATTCTTTCAATGCCTCAAAGCTCTTCTACGCTCGTGCCTTGCTCCGGAAACACTCCAACTCGAGCCGATGACGTCCCGCTGCCCCGAAAAAGTCAATACACTCCGGACGTCGGTAACGAAGAGTGAAATTCTTTATTATTATTTTCGTGCACTTACTTTGTAACCAAATTCTGTAACTATTATTGCGCTTCATATAGAATTGCCCAAAGTAAACGGTCAACGACCGTGGGCCTTGGAGTAGGAGTCGACACAGGCTCCGAACCAAGTAAAATCGACTGTGTCTCTGTGTTGTGTTTATTTTTACTTCCGCTGTGCAATTGGTCTTTACGAAATTCCGAACGATTTCCGATATTCACCCCCCCTCTATCGGTTTTCTCGATCCAACAGAGAATTCCTCCCTGAAAACTCAGGTTAAGGATCTTAGATCAGCTTTAGAACGATTCACTTCTGGTACCAAGGGTCTTGACATGATTCTTGGAAAACAGAAATCAGTTCTAAATCGATCCGGACTAGGCTATAGAACCAAATCTAGACAAAGATCCTACTATGCTGTACTGAACCAGTCCAGACCTAAAGTTCAGGCATGGGTACCCAAACTGTACCTGAACAAGCAAACTGGATCAAATCAGTATTGGATCCCCAAGGACAAGATTCACATCTTGCCAAACCATTATCGTGGCTTTAGTCCAAGGGGAGCTAAATTAAAAACAATATTTATTGTTAGATAAAATTCAATCTTTGTTTGCAAATTGCATGAGTGCTTGTTTATTTAATTTCTGCAATTTACCATGTTTAGATTTAGGAATGGTTAGTTTAAGGACTGAACCAACTTAACTGAAATTTGAACAACATAGCTTTGGGTGGCGGTGAGATGATAGTACGTTAGGGAAGCCAATTCTAATAAGGTCAAGTATACTCTACTTGGTCTCTTTAGACTGGTGAAACTAGCCGAAGCTACCGATCCAAGACCCAAGCTAGTTAGACCAGAATTTTTCAAGAAATAGTTTTGAAAATGAAATTTTATTAAAAAGCTTTGTCAAGGAAAGGGTTGATGATCCAATAAGGCTACGGCCAAAGAAGGCCTAGTGCCTCGCCAAGACATGGAAGCTAATTTTTAAAATTCAAATTATTCTTTGTCAAATTCGAATCTAACACAAATTCTCAGTTGATTGTAGATTCAAACATTTTTTTTACAAACTCAAAATCAACTGTTTTTAAAATTAAATTAAAATTTTCAAAATAAATCATAATTTTTCAAAATAATTCTAACTACCAAAACCTGTCTCACAAAAACTATAAGGCTAACGTGATTGATAACCCTAGATTGGGTGAGACAGACTAGGCTGTGAAAATCAATTAGGCTATTCCTAATTCTAATTGGATCCAAATCAATAAATCTGTTTATGTGTAGGAACATAAAGATTTGGACCAATGGATGTTGGATAGCGGTTGCTCCAGACACATGACAGGAGATAAATTGAAATTCACCAAACTCAAGTTCAAGAACCTAGGCTCAGTGGCATTTGGCAACAATGATACACTCAAGGTAATTGGGTCAGGTAATATTGAACTTAAATCTGACTTTATTATTAAGAAAGTACTTTTGGTTGAAAATTTTAATTTTAACTTGCTTAGCATAAGTCAGTTGTGTGATTCTGGTTATGTAGTTACCTTCAACAATTCTAACTGCCTGATTAGAAACCTGCAAGACTCAGGAACCATGCTTAAGGGCACTAGGAAAATAATGTTTGCACTATAAACCTACCCCTAGTACCTAAATGTATGTTAACTCAGTTAGAACAATCAAACCTCTAGCATAGGAGATTAGGTCACACTAATCTGAGAATTATTTCAAAAGTCACCCAACTCGGCCTAATTAAAGGTATCTCTAAAATTAAAAATCATGAAAACTTAATATGTGAATCATGTAATCAAGGTAAACAAACCAGGTCTAGTCACAAACTAATCCAATTTGATCAAACTCAAACTACACTTGAGCTCCTGCACCTTGACCTATTCGATTCACATGGAGCCAAGTCACTAAGCGGAAACTGGTACTGCTTAGTAATAGTTGATGATTACTCCAGGTTTACCTGAGTTAGGTTTCTAAAGACCAAAGATGAAACCCTAAACCTATTTAATGAATTTTGTAAGTTAATTAAAAATCAAAACGATACTAAAATTAAAAGACTTAGGAGTGACCACGGGGGAGAGTTTGAAAATCAACGGTTCGAGGAATTCTGTAAGGTAAATGGGTACATACATGAATTTTCGTGTGGTAGAACCCCCCAGCAAAATGGGATAGTCGAAAGAAGAAATAGGACCCTACAGGAAGCCGCTAGGGCTATGCTCAACGAATTCAACCTAGTCAACCAATATTGGGCAGAAGCAGTCAGTACGACCTGCTACATTCAAAATAGGGTCCTGATTAACAAGCGACACAACAAAACACCCTATGAATTATACTATCATAGACTTCCAAATTTACACTACCTAAGGGTCTTTGGATGCAAAGTCCATATCCTAAACACCAAAGACTATCTAGGAAAATTCCAGTCTAAGTCAACCCCAGGCATCTTCCTAGGATATTCAACCACAAGTAGAGCCTATAGGGTTTACAACAAACAAACTAAGAATATCGAAGAAACAACCAATCTAATATTTGATGAAGAAATTAACTCAAAACCTGACAATCCAAATCAAACTTCATCAAATACTGATCAAGAAGATAATGAACAAGCTGTTGAATCATTAGTTGAACCCACAAATGAGCTAACTATTGAACCAATTAATGAGTCAATTGAATCAACTATGGAACTAATAATTGAACCAACTCAAATAGTTGAATCAAATAGTGAACCAAACCGACTAGCCGGACCTGAGGCTGAACCAAGTTCCAGAAAAACCAAGAAACCCAGACTCAGTCACCCAACCGATCAAATTGTGGGTGATCCAACTCTAGGAGTCAGAACTAGGTCTTCCTACAGAAACCTTAGTCAGATAGCAATGATTTCAAAAATAGAACCTAAGACTATAGAGGAAGCCTTACCTGATCCTGATTGGATCATAGCTATGCAAGAAGAGTTAGCTCAATTTGAGAGGAACCAAGTCTGGGAACTAGTACCTAAACCTGAGGGCAAATCCATCATTGACACTAAGTGGGTTTTTAGGAATAAGCTAAACGATCAAGGAGAGATAGTTAGAAATAAAGTCCGCTTAGTAGCGAAAGGATTCAGCCAAGTTGAAGGGTTAGACTATGATGAAACCTATGTCCCCGTAGCTAGACTTGAGTCCATTAGGATGTTATTGGCCTTTGCATCCCACAAAGGATTTAAACTATACCAAATGGATGTAAAGTTAGCCATTCTAAATGGATTTATTAAGGAAGAAGTCTATGTAGGACAACCCTCGGGTTTTGAGGACCTAGAAAGACCTAACCATGTTTACAAACTTACCAAAGCACTTTATGGACTAAAACAAGCACCTAGGGCCTGGTATAAACGCTTATCCACTTACCTAATCTCTAAAGAATTTAAACAAGGACAAATCGATTCAACCCTATTTATTAAAACTTTAGAAAAAGAAATCTTTATTGCCCAAATATACGTCGATGACATAATCTTTGGGTCCACCAACTCTAATTTTTTAAAAAGAATTCGTTAAAATAATGGAAAATGAATTTGAAATAAGCTTAGTTGGTGAGCTAAACTTTTTCCTAGGGTTACAAATTAAACAAACTAGGGATGGGAACTATGTCCATCAATCCAAATATGCTAAAGAGTTAATAAAGAAATTTAAAATGGATAACTCTAAAAGCATAAGTACTCCTATGGCCACTAATATAAAAATAGATAGTGACTCTGATGGAAAACCAGTAGACCTTAAACTTTATAGGAGTATGATTGGAAGCCTACTATACCTTACAGCCAGCATACCTGATATACTTTTCTCGATAGGAATGTGTGCTAGATACATTAAGGGCACCCTAAATGTAGGGATTTGGTATCCTAGGACCTCAACTTTTAAACTATCAGGATATTCAGACTCTGACTATGCTGGTTGTAAGCTAGATAGAAAAAGTACAAGCGGAAGCTGCCAACTCTTAGGAAATAGTCTAGTAAGTTGGTGCAGCAGAAAGCAACATTGTGTAGCTTTGTCCACAACTGAAGCTGAGTATGTTGCTTTAGGAGAGTGTGTAGCACAACTCTTATGGATGATGCACACTCTTAAAGACTTCCAACTTGACTATAATCAAACCCAAGTCTTCATTGATAATATAAGCTCAATTAATCTAACTAAAAATCCAATCCAACACTCCAGAACTAAACACATAAAAGTCAAACACCACTTTGTAAGAGATCATGTAGCCAGGGGTGAAATAGTCCTTAAGCATATAGACTCTAAATCCAACTTAGCCGACATATTCACTAAACCCCTACCTGAGTCTGAGTTCAGCTCATTAAGAAGGCAGTTAGGATTATGCTTAGTAGAATAGGTTTACTCTACTTTTGATTTTCTTATTGCTTTATTTGATTTGAAAAAAAAAATTTAAAATTCTAAAACTGCTTTACTTGATTTCAAAATTAATCTTTACTTAGTTTAAAATTTTCTTAAAATTTTTCAACTTAGTTTTATTTTAAAACTACCCCCTTCAAAACTAGGGTCTTTTTCGCAATGGACTTAGCTTAGGCCCTAACCCTAGAACTGCATGCACCTATAGATTTAGAAGCCAGCATCTCACAAGCACCTTAGGATACTGTTGATTGAAAACCTAGAATGTGTTGAGATGCTTAGGTCTTTGCCTTAATTCAAGATGCTTTAAGTCAGTGCATCTGCAGTAATTGGGGCACTAAATACAACTTAAACAGTAATCAAGTTAAGTGTCAAATTTAGAAAATCTAACTTGAACATAACACTTAATTCGACTAACCCTAGCAAAAACTACTATTTATAATAGTTAGTAAGTAGCTAAATGGGTTAGACAGGTCCCTACAGAGATGATTTAAATTGGCTTGATTCAGTCTATCTTGCATTGGTTCAGTACAGCACATTAATTCTTTTTTTGCAATTTATTTATGCAACTTATTTATTTTCTTTCTGCTATATTACTTTATTTTGATATATGGCAAAGAGAGAGAGATAGGAAAGGAGAGAAGGCTTTAAAATTTTTTCAAAACCTTATCCTTTATTCAAAAAGCACTTAATCTATCTGTTTTCAAAACCTTATCCTTTATTCAAAAAGTACTTAATCTATCTGTTTTTCAAAAGTACTTAATATATTTTCAAAAAGTACTAAGCTTTTATTCAAAGATTTTAAATTAAACTTAAGCTACTTTTTAAAATATTTTTAAACTTAAGTTTTCAAAAATCTCTTATGTACTTTAAACTTAAGTTTTCAAGTACTTTAAACTTAAGTTTTCAAAAATCTCTTATGTACTTAAACTTAAGTTTTCAAAATCTTCTTAGTACTTAAACGTAAGTTTTCAAAATTTTCCTAAGCATTTAACTTAAGCTTTCAAAATTTTCCTATAAGTATAAATTTTCCAAAGTGCACAACCAAAATTATTTTGGAAAATATATCTTTAAAGTTTCTGTTGAAAAATTGTTCTAAGTAAAATTAAATCCATCTTTAGACTTAGAATTTATTTTCAAAACCCCACGCACTTTTGAAAAATCTAGGGGGAGATTCCTTCTAGGGGGAGGAAACAAAATTTCATTTTATATGCTCTGATTAACTTACCTTTTTGAACTGGGTTGCCATAAATCAAAAAGGGGGAGATTGTTGGTGCAGACATCACCCAAGTCAAACCTGTGTTTTGATAAATGACAAAGGGTTCAAAAGTTAAGTCTTATTTATTATCTAACATGCTGCTTGAGTGTGCAGGTTGAAGTCCTAGCAAAGGAATGCTAGGCACCTAGCGAAGGAATGCTAGGCACTGAAACCCTAAGTCTTGGCGAAGGGCAGCTGGGTACCTAGCGAAGGGCTGCTAGGATACGAAGACCTAGCGAAGGACTGCTAGGCAACAGGCAAAGGACAGCCTGGGAACCAAGACCTAGTGAAGGACTGCTAGGCACCTGGCGAAGCACTGCCAGGATCCGAAGACCTGGCGAAGGACAACTTGGTATCCAAGACCTGGCAAAGGACCGCTAGGCAAAAGTCCAACTGGAGGAGTCGGTTGGCAACAGGTAAATTCTCCTGAGAGGAGTAGGTGAGGACGCGTTCCCCGTCAAGGGAACAGTAGGCTTCGATTCGACCTAGGGCTCCATTTTGGAGACCCAAAGTCAAAACCAAGACAGCTAAGGATGTATAAAACTAACATATTATTGCTTTATGTTGTTTTGGACTAACCCTGGATGTAGGACCGAAGGAACGAGTGTCTGCAGCTTAGAGAGCCTCAAAGGAGTGAGGCAGAATCTGAGCAGGGCGCCCCAGTGTCCCGTGCGCCCCCAAGGTGAATACAAAACAGATGAAGCAAAAGAAGTGCTTCGGCAGCTCATGGGCGGGGCACCCCCGTGCTCCCGGGCGCCCTCGTGCACCAGGGCGCCCCTGTGCCCCAGGGCGCCCCCATGCACCAGGGCGCCCCCATTGCCCAGGGCACCCCGCACTCAAGCCAACGAAGAGGATAAGACGTATCCAGCCGAGAAGCCCGCTGAAGGAGTCAACCAAGGCGCCCCCAGCGTCCCGGGCGCCCCCAGTGTCAAACCTCAGCCCTATTCGAGTGGGATAGAGGCTGACCAAGACAAGCTCGGATCGGGTGACATGTGGGGGGGCGCCCCCGACGTCCAGGGCGCCCAGAAGTGCTATAAATAGCACCCAACGCCAAGGCTTCTCAACAATCAAGTTCTCCAACGCTTTCACGCTCTTCTACTCCCGCGCTCTGCTCCGGAAACCTCCTGACTCGAGATACAAGCGCTGACGACATCCCTCTGCTCCGGAAATACAATCTACACCGGACTTCGGTAACGAAGAGTTGTTTGTTTTGTTTACTGTACTACAATTATCATATCTGTCTGTAAACTGTTTTGCGCATATATAGAATTGCCCGCAGTAAACGGTCAACGACCGTGGGCCTTGGAGTAGGAGCCGACCGCGACTCCGAACCAAGTAAAAGATCTTATGTTTACGTTTTGTGTTTATTTCTTCCGCTGCGTAATTTCTCTAACTCTAATCCGAACGATTTACGATATTCACCCCCCCTCTATCGTTTCTCTCGATCCAACACTTCACTCACCAGGTCTTAGTGCCCAGCTTCACTCACCAGGTCTTATTGCCCAACTTTACGTCACGACTTAGTTGCCCAGCCCGCGGCCAGGACTTAGTGCCCAATTCACAGAACCAGGACTTAATGCCTAGTTTACCTAGGACTTTCCTGCACACTTAATAAGCTTGTTAGATCACAACCAACTCTTAACTTCTGAACCCTTTGCCATTATCAAAACATAGGTTTAACTTTTGCGCTTCTGGCACCAACAGGACTTTCATCGAATCCTAATCTCTAAGTTCGAATTGAACTCCTTCTACATCTCCTGAATGATCAATCACTTTTGGGATCTCCTCAAATACAACATCAGAAGATTCTTCAACTAACTTAGACTTCTTGTTGTAGACTCAGTAAGCTTTGCTGACAAGGGAATACCCGACAAGTATCCCTTCATCAGCTTTTGCTATGAACTTTCCAAGATGATCCTTGGTGTTTAGAATGAACACCTTACACCCAAACACCCGGAGATGTCTAACTGTGGGTGGTCTTCCAAACCAAAGTTCATGTGGAATCTTCCCTAAAAACCTATGGATAAGGACTCGATTTTGCACATAGCATGTTGTGTTTACAACTTCAGCCCATAAGTAGCTCAGGAAAGAGTACTCATTAAGCATGCTTCGTGCAACCTCATGTAGGACTCGGTTCTTCCTCTTTACAACACCATTTTGCTGTGGTGTTCTAGGAGTAGAGAACTTATGTCTATATCCTTTCTCTTGATAAAATTTTAAAAACCTATGGTTTTGAAATTCACCTCCATGATCACTCCTAATGGTTTTGATTGTTGTAGATTTTTCATTTTCAGTTCTTCTACAAAAAGAAATAAAAATGTCTAAGATTTGGTCCTTATGTTTTAGAAAATAGGTCCATGTATATCTGGTATAATCATCAACAATCACAAAACAATATCTACTACCATTCAATGAAACTATGGTACTGCAATCAAACAAGTCCATATGCAATAAATCTAAAGAAGTAGAAGTACTTAAACCGCTTTTACCTTTATGAGACGCTTTTGTTTGCTTACCCATTTGACATGCATCACACAACTTTTCTTTTTCATACTTGATGCTCAGTAAGCCTCGTACAAGTCCCTTGTTGGCCAATTTCCGGATGTTCTTCATGTTCACGTGAGCCAACCTCCGGTGCCAAAGCCAGGATTCTTCTTCTTTTGACATGAAACACTTAACAGAGGCATTAGTAGCACTTTTAAAAGAAAGTTGATAAATATTGTCTACTCTTGTGCCTACTAGTACTGTGTCATGTGTGTCATTGTGTCTAACTAGACATTGACTTGGGTGAAATTCAATTGTGTATCCCGCATCACACAATTGACTGACACTCAGGAGATTGAAGGTCATCCCCTTGACTAGAAGGACATTCTTGATCCAAAGACATTCGGATATTTGAATGTTACCTATTCCTACAACCTTGAGACTACCATTGTTATCAAATGAAACATTATCTCTACTTTTGCTTTGTAGGGTAGTGAATAACGATTTTTCCCCGGTCATGTGTTTGGAGCATCCACTATCAACAAACCATGTTGATAGATGCTCCCCCTCAACCAATGCCTACACAACACGAAAGATAGATGATTTAGGTACCCAAACCTTGGGACCTAATGCACCTATAATGCAAGTCTTTGGCACCCATGCCTTGGTCATTTTATTCCTAAGTCCTTGAACCCTAGAAACATTTGATGATTTAAGTTGGGTTCTAGACATCAATGACACAAAACTTGGTTCCTTAGGTTGGTAACCTATACCGGCCTTGTTGTAGACCGCTCTTTGGGAATTGAGGATCATATCCATGGTCTTAGAGCTAGTTGAAAATTTCCCAAGAAGATTCTTGAGTTTTTCAACTTCACTCTTTAAGGCCTTGTTCTCATACTCAAGGACCTCAACATGCAAGTCATTTATTTCATCATCCTTAGAGGTTCTCAATTGTTCTACTTCTAATTTTAAGGATTTTACCTTGTCCTTAGATTTTTTAAGCAAAGTAGTCAAGCAAGCAATAGTTCTATAGAACTTATCAAGTTCGGGAGAGATTACCTCTTCATCATTCGAAGATGATGAAGCCGCGATTGATGGATCACTTGACTCGTCACCACTCTCTATGTTTGAGTCTTCTAATGCCATAAGAGCCACGTGGCGAGTGCTCTTCTCCTTCTTCTCCTCCTCGGATGAACTAGATGAGGACTCATCCCATGTTGCCTTTAATGCCTTCTTTTTCTTTGCTTTCTCTTCCTTCTTCTTGTGTTTTGGACACTCACTTCTATAGTGCCCCTTCTTGCTACATCCATAACAGGTGACATTAGTTTTATCATCATTATTTTTACTTGTTTTACCTTTCCCCTTGTAGCGTCGACTCATCATCATCATTCTTCTCACAAAGTTTGTCATCTTGGTTGATGAAGACTTGCTCCCGTCCTCATCGGATTCGGATGAAAAAGGGGAGACCTCCTTCTCCCTCTTCTTCTTTCCTTTGTCCTCTACAACAAGAGTAATACCCTTCTCTTTTGGGCCTTTGTTAGCAAGCTCATGTAGCTCCATTTCACAAAAGAAATCGTCTAACTTTACAATGGAAAGATCCTTGGATACCTTGTAGGCATCTACCATGGATGAACAAGACATTCCTAGGAAAGGACTTGAGTACATACCTTACAAGTTCACGGTTCTCGACCTTCTCATCGATCGAGTGCAAACCATTTAGAATCTCCTTGAACCGACCATGAAGCTCAGTCACGGTTTCACTTTCTTTCATAGAAAGATTCTGGAGTTGGTTGAGAAAGAGATCCCTCTTCACTATCCGGGAGTCTTGAGTGCCTTCATGTAGGTCTATGAGCTTGTTCCACAGATCTTTGGCACTTGAGAAGGGACCAACCATGATGAGTTGCTCCTTGATCATCCCACACTGCAGAGTGACCACTACCTTGGCATCTGCCTCTCCTTTTCTTATTTGTTCTGCTGACCATCTTGATGACTCAAGCTCCTTGCCCTCAGCATCCTTTGGAGGAGTGAATCCCTCCTTGACTAAGAAACACATGCCAATGTCGATTTTCAAGTAATACTCCATTCTGCTTCTCCAGTACTGGAAATTTGCTCCATCAAAGAAAGGTGGACGGTTGGTGCTGCACCTTCTCCTCTCAAAGCTATTTTCTTGCTCATAGGGTGTTAATCCGGTTTAAAGAGCACCACGCTCTGATACCACTTGTTAGGATCTGGGATGGCTAAAGGGGGGGGTGTGAATAGCCACCCACTAAAACTCGCTTCTTTCTTCCTACGATCAGGTTAGCAGCGGAAAACAAACAAACAGAAAGAAACTAGAGCAGAGAATAACACAAGTATTTACAAGGTTCGGGAATAACTTGCCCCTACTCCTTGCGTGCCCGTGAGGTGGGCGATCCCTTGACCTTCGACAGATTAAGCCCCAGAGTGAATTCGGCTAAAACTTCTCCTTCTCAGTGGAGTAACCTCTCCATAGATGTCTCAGAAATATATCAAGTTAAGCACGAAAGACAAGAGAAGGAAGCACAACAGATATAGCAGAAAGCTCAAGGAAGAAGAGAATACAGAGAACACAAAACCACAGCAAAACCCCACTGTTTCCTTGTTTTCGTTGTTCTTCTCTGCTTCGCCAACCTCTTCTTCATAAGTCTTTCTTCTGCACACATACAGGCGTCACCCACTGACTCCTTCTGAGCTCTCAGCATACTAATCCTCTTCAGCTGAAGCTTCAGGTCACTGGCCCCATCTGAGCTCTCAGCATACTGATCCTCTCTAGCTGAAGCTTCAGGTCGTCAGGTGTCGTTGAAACCTGCATGTGTATATCAAACAAAATAGCAGCAGCGAAAGTCACCCTTAACCCTTCTTCTTGCTCCTTCAAAGCTCTGTGTCGTCTGCACACTTACAAATTCATTAGCGAAGCAAATCAGAAGTAAATCAGAAATGAATCAGAAATCAGAACTGTGTTGATAACAATTTGAATTAAAGTTCTGAGGTGTTGATCGGTCACCTTGACCGATCAGACAACCTCCTAACCAATCAGACTCTATTTTGATCGATCCAGTGATGTTCTGATCGTTCTCACTAACCGATCAGAGACCAGGGGATCGGTCACCAGACCGATCCTTAAACATACTGGAAATTCAGGTCAAGTCACCTGATCGGTCAAGGTGATCGATCAGGCAACCTCCTGATCGGTCAAGGTGATCGATCAGGAATCCATCCTGATCGGTCCAGGCAGGTTTTGATCGATCACACTGATCGATCACCAACATTTCTGTGACCTCACAGAATGTTTTCTGAATGGTTACCAGACCGTTCAGAAAATCTTCTGTTTCCTCAGAAGCTCTCTGGATCGGTCAACAGACTGATCAGACATCCTAGATCGGTCTCGTGACCGATCTACTATCAAGAGAGTTTGTGCCAACTCCCTAATAGGATCTCAGACCGATCCATCTCTGATCATTTCGACCCTGAGTCCAGAGAACAGGCTCCCTTGCCTTCTCTGACTCAGTCTAGTCCGGAGAATGAGCTACCGAGCCCTCTCCGACTTATCCCAGTCTAGAGAACGAGCTATCGAGCCCTCTCTGACCAAAGTCCGGAAAACGAGCTACCGAGCCCTCTCCGACTCAACCCGGTCCTGAGAACGAGCTACCGAGCCCTCTCTGACCTATGTCTGGAGAACGAGCAACCGAGCCCTCTCTGACTCAACTTGGTCCAGAGAACGAGCTACCAAGCCCTCTCTGACCAAAACACTTAATCCGAACTTAACTATTTGATCTCAATTCTCACTCAACCGAACATAAATCGGTGTCAACATCAAAACAACAATCAGGGGAGACTGCATCAACATTATTTACATGCAAGATGCAAGAAGAAAGTCCTGTAGAAACTCATGTACTCCAAATGAATGAGTATGTTGAGAACCTTGAATGATTAGGATTTCCATTGAGCCAAGAATTAGCCGCTGACCTTATTCTGCAATCATTGCTAGAAATATATAGTCAATTTATCATGAACTACAACATGCATGAAATTGACAAACCATTGCCTGATATGCTTAACATGTTGAGAACTATTGAGCTCAATCTTAAGATGACTAAGCCTAGTACCGTACTGATAGTGAAAAATGACAAAGGAAAATGGAAGCTCAATAGTAAGGGTAATACCCATGTCAAAGGCATGGCCAAGTCTCAAGCATGGAAACCTAAAGGTGAGGTGGCTAAGGAAGGAACCTGCTTCCACTGTGGTGAGACTGATCATTGAAAGAGCAATTGCAAACTTTACCTAGACCAAGTTAAGAATAAAAGAAGTGAGACTTCTGCCTTAGGTATATATATTATAGAAGTCAATCTATCTATTTTTTTTATGGGTATTAGATATTGGTTATGTATCTCACATTTGTACAAATATGTATGGCCTAAGAAGAACTAGAGCATTGATAAAGGGCAAAGTGGACCTACGTGTAGGCAATGACACAAGAGTTGCTGTTATAGATGTAGGAACATATTCTTTATCTTTGTCCACTGGGCTTGTTTTAGAACTTGAGGAGTGTTAATTTGTGTCTGCATTAACTAAGAATATTATCTCTGTTTCTTGTTTAGACATGAAGGGTTTTTCATTTATAATAAAGGACAAATGTTGTTCTATACTTTTAAATAGTACATTCTATTGTAGTGCACCTTTAATGACTGGACTCTATGTTCTAGACTTTGAAAATTGAATCTATAACATAAACACCAAACAGTTCAAACTTAATGATTTGAACCAAACATATCTCTGACATTGTCGCTTAGGTCACATAAATGAGAGTCGCATATCACTACTCCATAAGGATGGGCATCTTGACCCATTTGATTTTGAATCATATGAGGTATGTGAATCTTGTCTTCATGGAAAAATGACAAAGACTCCTTTTAGTGAACATGGCAGAAGTACGACAGATTTGTTAGGACTCATACATACTGATATTTATGACCCTTTCAATGTAGCAGCTAGAGGAGACTATCAGTACTTCATTACTTTTACTAATGATGTCAGTAGATACGGTTATGTGTATCTCATAAAAAATAAGTCGAAATCCTTTGAAAAGTTCAAGAAATTCAAGAATGAAGTACAAAATCAATTTGGCAAAAGTATTAAGATGTTTCAATTAAATCGAGGTGGTGAATACCTTACCCAAGAGTTTCGTGACCATCTAGCTGAGTGGGATCATATCTTAACTCACTCCACTTGGAACACCACAGTGGAATAGTGTATCTAGCGGAGAAATCGTACTTTATTAGATATGGTATGATCAATGATGAGTCAGATAGATCTTCCTACCTCCTTTCGGGGGTTTGCTCTAGACATGGCTAGTTTTACACTTAACCGAATTCCATCTAAAGCCATCATAAAACACCATATACGATATGGATCAGGAAGAGTCCCAAGAAATCATTTATGAGGATTTGGGGTTTTGAGGCTTACATTCGACTTTAAGTTTTAAATAAACTAGGACCTAAGATAAGTGCTATTTTGTAGGATATCGCAAGGATACAAAGGGATATTACTTTTACAATCACACATAAGGCAAATGTTTGTCATTAGAAATGATATTTTTTTAGAATGAGAGTTTATATCTAAAAGAACTAGTGGGAGTAAAATCCATCTTGAAGTTCAAGATGTAGAAAATAGTACTGAGGCATTGATGAAAATTAAACAGGCACCACAAAGTATCGTGGATTATGAGTTTGCAAGAAGTTATGGTGCAACAACTTGTTTATGTAGACTAACCTCTATGCAGATCTGATAGGATACGCCATTGGCCTGAGAGATACTCATTTCTCTTGTATGACCACGATGATATTGAATTGATCGAGCCTACATCCTATCAGGAGGATGTGATGAGCCCTGATTCTAAGAAATGGTTAGAGGCCATGAGGTCCGAAATAGAATCCATGTACACTAACCAAGTATGAACTTTGGTTGATCCACCTGAGGGGATCAAACTCATTGGGTGTAAGTAGGTCATTAAGAGAAAGACTGACATGGATGGTTTTATGCATGACTATAAAGGGCGACTGATAGCTAAAGGATTTAAGTAGATTCATGGTATAGACTATGATGAAACCTTTTTAACAGTTGCGATGTTTAAGTTATTCAGATCATGCTTACTATGATTATGAAACCTGGCAGATGAATGTTAAAACTGCATTTTTGAATGGAAATCTACTTGAGGGTGTGTATATAACATAACTTGAGAGTTTTGTAGATCCAAAGAATGCTAAAAATGTATGTAAGTTGCAAAGATCCATTTATGGACTAAAGAAAACTTCTCGAAGCTGGAATCTTTAATTCAATGATGCAATCAAAGCGTTTGGTTTCATCAAGAATGAAGATGAACCTTATGTCTACAAGAGGGTTAGTGGGAGCACAGTTATCTTCCTAATCTTGTATGTAGATGACATACTCCTCATTGGAAATGATATCCCTTCATTACAGTCTGTGAAGACACGACTGGGGAATTGTTTCTCAATGAAGGACTTAGATGAAGTAGCCTAAATTTTAGGCATCAAGATCTACAGCCTACATTTTAGGCATCAAGATCTATAGAGACAGATCTAACATATTGCTTAGACTAAGTCAGAGTACATATAATGATAAGGTGCTTAATCGTTTTGCAATATAAAATTCCAAGAACGGATTCCTACCGATGTCACATGGTGTGAGTCTTACGAAGACTTAATGTCTCTCTTCTAAAGAGAAGAGAAATCGCATGGATCAGATTCCTTATACATCTGCTATAGGGTCTATCATGTATGTCATGCTTTGCACTTGCCTTGATAGCTCATATGCATTGAGTATGACGAGCAAATACCTGTCAAATTTAGGTGAATGTCATTGGATTATTGTTAAGAATATTTTTATGTACGTGAGACAAACTAAAGATTATTGCATGACATTTAAAGAGATGTTGGACTATGGAAGGAACCAACATATGCTAACGTAGCAAACCCATCGACCACGACTTTGGCACAGAGAAAAGATGCCGTAGAAACGTTACTTGTAATAGGGTGGACTATAAAGTCGATCACAGGGTATACAGCAAATTATACGGAGGGATTTGAGTGATGTATATGAGATCTATCTCTTCCATATGGTGGGAGTGATATCTATGAGCCTCTTGATTAAGTAGGACTACTAAATGTTGGTGCAAGATGCGTCAATTATGTTTTCCTCTAAGTGTTTCGATGTTTAACAATATACTTAAGTTAGTAATATATGTTAGACAAGGTAAGGGTTAGTCAAAGTGATCAAGGGTGAAACCAAACATGACCTAATGTTTGGTAGGGTTAACCCAGGGTTGATCAGGTTGACAAAGGTTTAGCCAAATAGGATATGATGTTTGACAGGATAAACCAAAACACAAGGTTGGTTAAGATGACCAAGGGTTAGCCAAACATGACCTGATGTTTGGTAGGGTGATCAAACCTAGATTTAATCTAGTCAATATACTAAGGTTTGATCAGTTAGAACAAGGGTTAGCTAAACAGGATCTGATGTTTAGCAGAAAACCCAGGGTTGGTCAGTTAGACCAAGGATTGAGCGAAATAGGACTTGATGTTTGGCAGAAGAGATGTCTAGACAGGATTAATATGACTAGCAAAAGAAGTCTTTATCAAAGCGAAGGAAAGTCCTAGTTAACCTAAGCACGAAGTCCTGGTTCGAGGAATTGGACACTAATTCCTGGTCGAGGGCTGGGCACCTAAGACCTGATCGAGGGTTGGGCATAAAGTCCTGGTTCAAGAAATTGGGCACTAAGTCCTGGCCGAGGGCTGGGCACTGAAGACCTGACCGAGGGTTGGGCAATAAGTCCTGGTCGTGGACTGGGCATGAAGTCATGGTTCGAGGAATTGGGCAATAAGTCCTGGTCGAGAACTGGGCACGAAGACCTGACCGAGGGTTGGACAATAAGTCCTGGTCGTGGACTAGGCACCGAAGTCCTGATCCGGAAGATCGGGTAAAAGTCCAACCGGAGGAGCCGGTTGGCAAAAGTAACTTCTCCTTAGAGGAGTAGGCGAGGGAGCGTTCCTCGAGAAAGGGGACATTAGGCATCGATTCAACCTAGGGTTTCATGTGAAATCTAAAGTTAGAACCAATCTTTAAGGCTAAGATTATATATTTGTTTATCTTGCATTTGTGTATCATGCAGGTACCTGGAGTTGGAGGCAAGGCAGGCGAGCAAACACAAGAAATGGCCTGGAAAATCTCTTCCAGGGCGCCCCCATGACCCAGGCGCCCTGGTTGGGAGGTGCTTCCTGGGTTGGGCTGGCCAACACAGGCTCCCCCAATGACCCAGGTGCCGTGGGAAGGGAACTTATCAGCATTGCAATGTGTGCGATGATGGATAAGGTTTGACCGCATATTGAGGCGCCCCAAAGGCCTCTAGGGCGCCCTGGATGATGCTATAAAAGGGGCTTCGACCCCTCAACTTAGATCATTACTTGCAACATCATTCTAAGCATTTCGAGCAAAGATAAAGTGCTAGAGACGAAGCTTTGCGGCCAAGGAAGCTCCAAGAAGAAGTGCGCGACGCTACGGAGATCCGGATTGGTCAGAATCGTCAATTCTGTTTGGTTTGTTGTTATTACAAGTTGTATTTTAATTCATAAATTTTTTCTTGTAAATCAAACTGTAAGACGGGTTTCCCCGCCTCCAGAAATTCTGGAAAGTAGACCACTAGTGGACGGGTGCTACTCATGATTAGGCCTTGGATGTACTAACCCTGGGGGGGACCAAGTAAAAACTCATGTGTCTTCTGTGTTGTGTCTTTCGTTTGTTTTATTATTTTCCGCTGTGCTACTAACTCTCTGACTAGAATGAATGAACGAATGTCAAAATTTCCAACAAAATTTTCAAGTCGATATTCACCCCCTCCTCTATCGTCGACATCGATCCTACACTAAAATGCATGGTCATACTCAAATGATGAGTCAATATGAGACATTGAGCTCATTTGGTTGAGTGTGTCTACTTGTGGATCAATAAACATAAAGATTGATAAGAGGATAACATGGTTTATGTCTCATTGATTAATCTAGATATCGAGGATACAAGGACAAAGTCATACATTATAATAGACACGAAAAGGTTTGGTCGAATCTCGAGTTTCTCGTCACTTGGGTAGCAATGATGCATTGCCAGATGCTGCTCATTGTTTATGTGTCTAAAATAATTTAGATACCTGCCGGAAGACTGGTCAGCTAGAGAGGGTGTTGGCGCAAAAAGCATTAGACATGAACAGTCAACCGCTAGTGTTTCGATGTTTGACAATATACCAAGGTCTGGTCAAAGTAATCAAGGGTTAAGCCAAACAAGACCTGATGTATGGTAGGGTAAACCCAGGTTTGGCCATGGGTTGGGCACCGAATTCCTGGTTCGGGGAATTAAGCACGAAGACCTGGCCGAGGGTTGGGTGCCGAAGTCTTGGTTGAGGATTGGGCGCGAAATCCTCGTGAGTGAAGCTGGGTCCTAGTGAGTGAAGCTAGGTGGATGAAGTCCTGGTGAGTGAAGCTGGGCACGAAGACCTGGCCGAGGGTTGGGGACCAAAGTCCTAGTTTGGGGAATTGGGCATGAAGACCTGGTCGAGGGTTGGGCACGAAGTCCTAGTTGGGGACTGGACACGAAGACCTGATCCGAAAGATTAGGCAGAAGATTTAGCCGAGTGAGGACTACGGACAGATGTAAAGATGGGTCTAGGATCAAACATCTCGAGATCCGAGAGTTTCGGAGGTCGAGCAAAAGTCTAACCGGAGGAGCCGGTTGGCAAAAGGTATCTTCTCCAGAATGGTAGGTGAGGGTGCGTTCCCCGAAAGCAGAAAGAGTAGGCGTCGGTTCGACGTAGGACTTCATTTGAAATCCAAATTCAGAACCAGACATCTCTAGCTGTCATTTATGCATGCATTCACTATACTATTATTGTTCTTGGACTAACCTTGATTGCAGACTAAATGGATCAGTTGTCTACGATCAGGGGCACCTGAGAGGACTCAGGTGCCCATGAGCTAGGCTCCTTAGAGGTCTCAGGCGCTCAAGAATCCAAGTGTTTGAGAGGACTCAGGTGCCCCAGAGGGGTTTTCTCAACATTTGGCGAAGATGAGTTGGTGGTCGTTAGATGGATGCGCCATGTCAGCTCCTAAGCGTCCTAGTGCTCCCATGCGCCTAAGAAGGCAATTTTATCCATATATGTCCTATTTGCTCGCTGGATCAGATTTGATGACGTGGAGGGCACCCCTATAGACTCTCGGGCGCTCGAGTGACTACTATATAAGGGGTTTCATCCCCTCAGTTCAAGGTATCAAATTTTTCATCCTACTACTCATTCACTGCGAGCAAAAGCGCTAAGACAAAGCTCTGCAACTATGGAGGCTTCAGGAAGAAGTGTGCGACGCTTCGAACTTCCAGAGATTATCGAGATTTCCACTTTTGGCTTGAAATTATAAGTTGTATTGCTCTTATTTTATATTTGCGCTTGTACTCAAAACTGTAAGATGAGTTTCTCCGCCTCTAGAAAACTTCCAGAAAGGAGACAACTACTAGACAGGCGCTTCCCATAATAAGACCTTGGATATACTGACCCTGGGAGGTTGGGAACGAAGTAAATCCCGCGTGTTCCTGTTGTGGCTTTTGTTAGTATTTATTATTCCGCTGCATACTAACTCTCTTGATAGAAAGAATGAACGAACGAACGACAAGATTCTGAAAAAGTTTATGAGTCTATATTCACCCTCCCCCCCCCTCTATCGACGCCACCGATCCCACAGAGGGTTCCAGTGAACCCAACTCTGGAAGGCCTGAGATCGCCCAAGAAGACCTGCTGGAAGATTGGTTAGCAAAGTGCTGACCATAGTCAACTAGGGTGCCCGAGTCAAACTCAGGCGCCCATGAATGGGGGCGCATTCATTGACTCGGGCACCCATATTCCCGGGCGCTCCAATCAACACAGGCGCCCCAGAGGTCTTGACCTCATCTAGAACTAGCCGTTCGCAATCGTTGCGACGAAGATAACCCCTAAGCCACGTGTTAGGTGCCTGTGAGCAATCGGGTGCCCATGTAGTGTTGGTGTAAAAAGCATCAGACCTGAACAGTCAATCTCTAGTGTTTTGATGTTTGATAATATATCAAGGTCTGGTCAAAGTGATCAAGGGTTAAACCAAACTGGACCTGATGTTTGTAGGGTAAACCCAGGTTTGATCAGTTGACCAAAGGGTAAGCCAAATAGGACTTGATGTCTAGTAGAGAGAGTATACTTATCTTATCTATGCCAAACAGTACCTGAAGTTTGGAAGAAAGAAGTCTAGTCAGGATTAAGATGTCTAGCAAAAAAGTCCTTATCGAGGCATGAAATCCTGGTGAGTGAAGTTGGGTCCTAGTGAGTGAAGCTAGGTGGACGAAGTCCAGGATAGTGAAGCTAGGAAAGAAGTCTTTACCTGCAGGGTTGAGCATGAAGTCCTGGTTCGGGGAATTGGGCACAAAGTCCTGGTCGAGGGTTGGGCACTGAAGTCTTGGTCCAGGGGACTGAGCACGATGTCTTGGTCCGGGAGACCGAGCAGAAGACTTTGCCGAGCGGGGATCGCAGACAGAAGTAGAGACGGGTCGAGGATCGGACGTCTCGAGATCCGGGTTCTCGGAGGCCGAGCAAAAGTCCAATCGGAGATCCCGGTTGGCAAAAGGTAGCTTCTCCAGATTAGAGTAGGTGAAAGACGCGTTCCTCGGAAAGTGGAATAGTAGGCATCGGTTCAACCTTGGATTTTAGTTGATATCCAAAAGTCAGAACCAGACATCTCTGGCTGTTAATCAACTAAGGCATAAGATTATTTGTCTGTTTGTTATGTGTTTTGTTGTCTTGCAGTTACTAGGAGTTGGAGGCAAGATAGGAGAACAAATGCAAAACAAAGGCTGGGAAAAACGTTCCTAGGATGCCTGAATGGATTCAGGTGCTTGGAACCCAGGCGCTTGAAAGCAATTCAGGCGCTTGGGATGAGAAAGTTATCCCTACGTCGAGTTCGCCGTTTGGATCAACTTGGACCAGTTATTAGGCGCCAATGGGCTCTAGGGCGCCCTAATACTGTGTATAAATAGGGGTGTCAACCCCTCAGTTGAAATATCAAGTTTCAGATCTTCTTATTCATTCTGTGTGAAGCAAAAGAGCTAAGACGAAGGTCTGCAACCAAGGAGGCTCCAGGAGGAAGTGCGCTACACTTCGGACTTCCGGATTGGCCAGATCTTCATTTTTGTTGGTTTGCTTTTAGTTTACAAGTTGTTTTTCAATTTATCTTTTTGTACTTTTAAAATCATACTGTAAGACGGCTTTTCTCCGCCTCCGGAAATTCTGGAAAGGAGACCACAAGTGGACTCAAGCCAGTACATAGGCCTTGGGACGTACTAACCCTGGGGATTGAGAACCAAGTAAATAAATCCCGCGTGTCTGCTGTTTTTGTTATCTTTTACTTTTATTATTCCGCTGTGATACTAACGATTTGATTACGAAGTTGAACGAACAAAAGACTCAAAGATGAAATGAAGCAGGAGTCAATATTCACTCTCCTCTATCGACGCCATCGATCTTACATGGAGGGCCACGTAAACAACATATAAGAATTTCACTACAAAAAACCAATTTTTTAGGGACAAAATTTTGCAACGAATTTTTGTTGTTGTAGATTTGCGATAAAATTTGCAACGAAACAAATATTTGTCCCAAGTTAGCAATAAAATTTGCAACAAAAATACTTTGTCGCAATTTAGCAACGGAAAACTTTTCGTCACCAAATTCATTGCAATTTGGCCACAAATATTAATGTTTGTCGCAAATTCGAGAAAATTTCGTGATGAATAAAATATTAGTTGCCGATTTGTAATGAAATAATATTCGTCGCAAAATCCAATAATATATTATTGGCAAATTCTTTAAATTTTCTAATGAATCGAATTATTCGTTGTAAATTTGCATCAAAACCAAATTCGTTGCAAAACTGCAACAAAATTAGTGACAAATATTTTTCGTTGAACATTTGCAATAAATAATATTCTTTGCAATATTGCAACGAAATATATTCATCGTAAATCTCGAACAAATTTTGCAATGAAAATTTTTTCATTGCAAAATTGTAATTTTTTTCTAAATAACGTAGAAGGTCCTATGGAGGTTGGATTGAGACGAAACGATTTCCTATGAGTTCGTATTGACATCCCGATCACACTAGCTACCTTAAATGTGAATTTCACATAATAAATTATTTTTCATATTTAAAAGAATAGATAAGTCAAAGAATTGAAAAAATGGTTATGTTTCAAATTATAATGCCATTTCATATTACGAAATTTAACAGTCATGGAATATTGGTCAAAAATCCAATTCGAGGATGTTGACGCCATCATGAGATGATATGACCCCATAGGAACTTGTTCCATTGAAATTCGAGATTCATAGTGCCATCTATGAATTTTAGAGAGCCACTATTTAAAAAAAAATGGTTTGCAACGAATTAAATTCATTCCAAATATTTGCAACAAATTAAATTCATTGCAAATTTACAACGAATACGAATTCATTGCAAATTCAAATTTTATCAAAAAAATAAAAAAACATATTAAATACCATAGAAGTCGGATCGAGATGAAACGAGTTCCTATGGATCCGTATCGACGTCCTGATCACACTAGCAGCCTCAAACACAATTTTTAAGAATAAATTATTTCTCATATTTGAAAGGAATGGTAGGTCAAAGAGTGACAAAATTTATTAAGTTTGAAAGTATAATGTTGTTTCATATTACGAAATTTAATGGTCACGGAATACCATTCAAAAATAGCATTCAAGGCCATCAACATGTTCATGAGATCGATACAACCACATACGAACTTCTTTCGTCTAAATCCGAGGTCTATAGGGTCATCGATGAATTTTTGAGAGCCCTTGTTTTTTTTATAAAAAAAATAGGGGTTTGCAATGAATTTTTTTGTTGCAAAGGATACCAACGAATTAAATTTGTTGCAAATTCGGATTTTTCAAAAAAAAAATAAAAAAACATATTAAATAGCGTAGAAGGCTCTACAGAGGTCAGATCGAGACGAAATGAGTTCCTATGGATCCGTATCGACGTCTCGACCACACTAGCTACCTAAAATGTGATTTTAAGAATAAATTATTTTTCATATTTTAAAGGAAAGGGAGGTCAATGAGTTGGAAAAATTTAGATTTTTGAAAGTATAATGTCGTTTCATATTACGAAATTTAACGGTCATGGAATATCAGTCAAAAATTACATTCGAGGGCATCAACATGTTCATGAGATCGATATAACCCCATAGGAACTTGTTTCGTTGAAATCCGAGATTCGTAGGGCCATCTACAAATTTTTGAGAGCCCCTATATATTTTTTTTTAAAATAGGGGTTTGCAACGAATTATTTTTATTGCAAAGTTTTGCAACAAATTAAATTCGTTGCCAATTTGCAACGAATAGGAATTTGTTGCAAATTTAGATTTTTTCAAAAAAATAAATTAAATAGCATAGGATACCATACTGTTGGTGCCGGAAGCACCAGATCGAACCTGGTTTTGATAATGTCAAAGGGTTCAAAGTTAAGTTTATATTGTGATCTAATGGATTTACCAATTGTACAGGAAAGTCCTAGTTTACCTAGGCACGAAGTCTTGACCTGCAGGGTTGAGCAAGAAGACCTGGCCAAGGGTTGGGCAAGAAGTTCTGGTCATGGACTGGGCACCGAAGTGCTGATCCGGAAGATCGGGCAGGAGTCTTAGCCGAGCAAGTATTGTGGATAGAAGTAGAGGCGAGTCTAGGTACGGACGTCTCGAGATCCGGTAGTGTCGGAGGTCGAGCAAAAGTCCAATCGGAGGAGCCGGTTGGCAAAAGGTAACTTCTCCTAAGAGGAGTAGGTGAGGGCGCGTTCCCCGAAAGAGGGAATAGTAGGCGTCGGTTCGACCTAGGGTTTCATTTTGAAATCCGAAGTCAGAACCAAGACAGTTTCGGCTGTTATGCATGAATTTATTATTAATATTATACTATTCTCGGACTAACCCTGGTTGTAGGAGTGAAAGGGAGTAGCTGCTGCATCCCAGGTGCCTGAAAGGGTTTAGGCAGCCGAGAGACCAGACGCCTGAAGGGTTCAGGCAGCCGAGAGACCAGGCGCATGACAAGTAACAGGCACCTGTGTTTAGTCTTTTCCAGCGGGTGAGAGGTTGAGCTGGCAGGTTGCCACATCAGCAACTCAGGCGCCCGTGAGCCATCAGACACCTCAAAGGTCCCAGGCGCCCAAGACCAAGGGATAAGTTTTGGCTGAGTTTGCGGATAAGCACGCGCCCGATTCGCTACACGTGGCAGGCGCCTGAGAAGCCTTAGGCGCCCGAGAACAGGCTATATAAGGGACTTCACCCCTTTGCTTTCCACATCAACTCAGAATACTTTCAGAACAACTTTCTTGCGACGTAAGCACTCCAACGCTCTCCGAATCTCTTCCGTGCTTCAGTTTCCCGTGCCGCCAACGATCAAGATCGATGACACACTGCCCAAGATGCTTTGCAACCTTTTTTGTGTCGTTGGTATACTTTAATTTCGCTGTTTAATTCTGTACTCGAATTATACATTTGTAAATCTTATTCGAATTATTGAATTGCCCAACGAAAATGGTCAAGGACTGTGGGCCTTGGTGTAGGAGCCGTTAAAGTCTCCGAACCAAGTAAAAAGAAACTTGTTAACATTGTTTCTTTATTCTTCTGCTACATTTTTTGTCTTTCCAAATTTTTTTTAATAATCACTATTCACCCCCTCTATCGATTACGACTATCCCACAAGTGGTATCAGAGAGGGTTGCTCAACCTTGGTGAAACCACCAACTGAGCTGGTTTTTCAGAATTTTTTTTCTTTCATTCATTTTTTTCTTCGTAAAAATTTTCTCGTTCTTCAAGGTTGGTGCAACACCACATGAATTTGTTCTTCATATTCTTTTTATACCGCACTACTAAACCAACACAATGTCATGGAACAAGCTTGTTTTTTTTTGTATTTTCAGGTATATTAAATGGCCTTGGAAGAAGCCTACAACACCGCATGTTCTCTATTCTCTGGAGAGGATTTCTCCTACAGGAGGAGCAAAATGGAGGTCCACCTGAAAACTCAGTTGGAAATGTGGATCATCATCCAATCTATACTGGAGATCCCGAAGAACTCGCAAGGAGAAATTCAAGGATACTCTGAGTGGGATGCTTCACTCAAAAAGATGATAGAAATGGAAGCCAAAGCCACTCAAACCCTCCAGTGTGGATTGATGAAGGAGGAACTCAACCGCGTCGGCCCGTTCAGCAGAGCTAAAGAACTGTAGAATAAATTGATTGAGCTACACGAAGGGACGTCGGACACGAGGATCAGTAAGTGATATCTCCTTCTCAAAAAGCTGTACACGATCAAAATGCAAGACAACGAAATAGATGCACAGCTTAACGCGAGGATCCAAGAACTAATGAATAGTTTGTACACGATAGGTCACAAGGTAGAAAACCGTGACCTCATCAGGTATACTCTAAACTTGTTCCCCAGAAATTCATTGTGGCCATCTATGGTAGATGCTTACAAGGTTTCAAGGAACATATCTGATATTAGATTCGATGAACTTTTTCTGAGTTAGAACTCCATGAATAGACTAATGCTTCACAGGTCGAGAAGGGCTTAGCTCTTTTTATAGGAAAAGTCACTGCAAAGCAAAAGACGAAGAAGATGCAACTGATACCCGAGTCAGATTCCGACTCAGAGTTTGACGATGACGGAATTGATCACCCGAAGCTGGTCCATATGGCCCGGAGCTACTACAAGATGATTAAGGGCCAAAGAAAGAAGAAGAAGGCGAACCAGCAAAAGATGATCCAGCCGAACCTACTACTAGTCAAAAAGCTGAAAGTGAAGTAACCTGTTATGGGTGCAACAAGAAGGTCACTACAAATGGGAGTGTCCCAACTTGAAGGAGAACAAGAAAAACCGGAGGAAGAAGGCACTCAAAGTTACGTTGGACGAGTTATCTTCAGAAGAAGAAGAAGAAGTACCACATGCCAATCTCCTCACTCTGACAGCATCGAAAAATCTCGACACCGAATAGAATTGGAATCGGAATCAAAATCGGAAGAAAGCGTCGGAACCGGAAGGCTCTCAATTTTAGAAGACGGGCAAATAACGGTAAGAGGTTATGCCGAATCTTAGCTTTACGACCTAATCTCATATCTGTCTCGTATGTTGGCCAAAGCCAACGTTCGGGTCAAAGCCCTCCGACAGGAAGTCAAGATCCTGAAAGAGGGAGTCAACTCTAGCTCCTTAACTGAACTAGTTCAAGAAGGAACCTCCACTCAAGTCCAAAACCTTGAGGAAGAGAATTCCTCCTTGAAATCTCAGGCAAAGGAACTTAGAGTTGCATTAGAACAATTTACCTAGGGTTCCAAGAGTCTTGACATGATTCTTGGAAAATAGAAATCAGTTCTAAATTGATCCGGACTTGGTTATCGAACCAATTCACGGTACAGATCATACTACTCTGTTTCGAACCCAAGAAGAACCTGAGTCCAAGCATGGGTCCCAAAATTATGCTTGACAAATCATGCTGGACCAAACCAATATTAGATTTCCAAGGACAAGATTCACATCTTACCTAGCCCATACCGATGCTTTAGACTAGGGGGAGCCAATATGAAAAATCATTTTTATAGTTAGTTAAATTATTCTTTTTCTTGCTGTTTGATGCTTGTTTATTTTGTTTTTGCAAAAATAGTATGCTTAGACTTAGGAACGGTTAGATAAGGAATTGACTTAATTGAAACTTGCACAACCTAGTATTAGGGTAGGGCCAGATGATAGTACGTTGGAGAAGCTAGTCTAAATAGTCAGGTAGGGTAAGGCGTACCTTATTTGGTCCTATTAGTCAGGTGGAACCAACTGAAGCTACTTCGCAAAATCCTCAACTAGTTAGACCAGGGTTTCTCAATAAGTAATTTGAGAATAAAATTTGAAAGACTTTGTCTAGGAAAGGGTTGATGATCCAATAAGGCTACGACCAAAGAAGGTAATTGTGCCTCGCTAAGAACTGGAAGCCAATTATCGAAATTTATTTTCAACCTCTAATTGTTAAACCTAAATCTATCACAAGTTTCAATCAAATCATAGTGATAATATAAAATCAAAGATAAAATAATACATCTCACAAAACAGATAAGGATACCTATTTTGTTACTTAGAAATTGGTGAGATGCTTATGACCTAATAATTTAGTCCAACCCAACCAATTCAATTAATTTTTAATATACCTTCAATTCAACTCAATTAAATCTTAATATTCAATTTAACATTTTCAAAAATTTAACTTAAAATTCAATTTAACATTTTCAAAAATGTTACTTAATATTTCATTTAACATTTAACTTAAAATTCAATTTAACATTTTCAAAAATTTAACTTCAATTTAACATTTTCAAAAATTTAACTTAATATTCAATTTAGCATTTTCAAAAATTTAACTTAATATTCAATTTAACATTTTCAAAAATTTAACATAATATTCAATTTAAATTTAATATTTTCAAAAATTCAATTTAATATTTTCAAAAATCCAACTTAATATTTTCAAAACTTCAATTTAATATTTTTAAAAATTCAATTTAATATTTTTAGAAATCCAAATTAATATTTTCAAAAATTTAGTTTAATATTTTCAAAAAATCAATTTAATATTTTCAAAAATTCATTTTAATATTTTCAAAAATCCAACTTAATATTTTCAAAAATTTAACTTATTATTTTTAAAAATTCAACTTAATGTTTTAAAAAATCCAACTTAATATTTTTCACAAATCCAATTTAATATTTTTAAAAATTAAACTTAATATTTTCAAAAATTTAAGTTAATATTTTTAAAATTCAATTTAACAATTTTCAAAATCATGTTGAAAACCTGTCTCACAAAACTACTCATAGGAATAACATGGCTGATAACCCAAACTGGTTAAGACAGACTAGGTAGTGAAATTCAATCAATCTATCCTTACACCTCTACATAAATCGATCCAAATCAGAATACTTTATGTGTAGGATCATAATGGTTTGGACCAGTGGATGTTGGATAGTGAATGCTCCAGACATATGACTGGGGATAAATTGAAGTTCACTAAAATCAAATACAAAAACCTAGGCTCAATGACATTTGGCAACAATGATACACTTAAGGTAATTGGGTCAGGTAATATTGAATTAAATTCTGATTTTATTATCAAAATGGTATTATTGGTTGATCATTTTCAGTTTAACTTGCTTAGCATTAGTCAATTATGTGATACTGGTTATGTAGTCACCTTCACCAACTCTGACTACCTTATTAGGAACTTACATGACTAAGAAATATCCCTTAAGGGAGTATGAAAGAATAATATCTATATTATTAATCTACCATCAACACCTAAGTGTCTTCTGACTCAACTAGAAGAAACTAACTCATGGCATAGAAGACTAGGTCACACTCACACAAAATTAATTTCTAAATTAAGTCAAACTAGACTAGTTAAGGGAATCCCTAAAATTAAAAATCTTGAAAATTCAATCTGCAACCCATGTCAACAAGGTAAATAAACAAAATCAACCCACAAATCTACCCAATCATATTTAACCCAAGCTACACTTGAGCTCCTACACCTAGACCTGTTTGATTCTCATGGAGTCATGTCACTAAGCGGAAATCGATATTGCTTAGTAATTATTGATGATTATTCTAGATTTACCTATCTTAGGTTTTTAAAAACCAAAGATGAAATATTTGATCATTTAACAACTTATGTAAAATACTAAAAAATTAAAAAGATACTCAAATTAAAAGAATAAGAAATGATCATGGGGGAGAATTTGAAAAACAAAAGTTTAATGAGTTATGTAAAATAAATGGCTATATTCATGAATTTTCCTACCCAATAACCCCCCAATAAAATGGGATAGTTGAAAGGAAAAAATAAAACCCTTTAGGAAGCCGCCAGGACCATGCTTAACGAATATAGTTTATCCAATCAATTCTGGGCAAAGGCGATTAACACCACTTGTAATATTCAAAATAGGGTTCTAATAAATAAAAGACACAATAAAACACCTTATGAAATCTATTACCATAGAATACCCAACTTATATTATCTAAGGGTGTTTGTAAGGTACATATCCTAAATACAAAAGACTACCTAGGAAAATTTCAATCAAAATCAACCCCAGAAATTTTTATAGGGTACTCAACCACGAGTCGGGCATATAGGGTGTATATCAAACATACCCTAAAAATTGAAGAAACCACGAATGTTATATTTGACGAGGAAATTATAACAAAACCCAACTCAATCAACTTAACCAATTAGTCAAATCCAACTACTTTGAATCAAGATCAAGACGAAACTGAACCAACAATTGAACCAACAATTGAATCAATAATTAAATCAATAATTGAACCAATAACTAAACCAACTCAAATTGTTGAACATGTTCCAACCCAAACCTACCAGCTAGACCTGAGGCTGAACCAAGTTCTAGGAGATCTAAGAAACCCAAACTAAATCACCCAACTGACCAAATTATGGGTGATCCAACCTTAGGGGTCAAAACAAGGTCTTCCTATAGGAACTTAAGTCAAGTTGCTCTGATTTCAAAAATAGAACCAAAAACTATAGAAGAGGCCTTACCTGACCTAGACTGGATCATTGCTATGTAAGAGGAATTAGCACAATTTGAAAGAAACCAAGTATGGGAATTAGTGCCTAAACCAGAAGGTAAGTCCATTATAGACACTAAGTGAGTATTTAGGAATAAGTTGAATGACTAAGGTGAAATAGTAAGAAACAAAGCTCACTTAGTAGCTAAGGATTTAGTCAAGTTGAGGGGTTAGACTATGATGAAACCTATGCCCCTGTAGCTAGACTTGAGTCAATAGGATGCTACTAGCCTTTGCAGCCTATAGGGGATTTAAATTATACCAAATGGATGTCAAGTCTGCCTTCCTAAATGGTTTTATAAAAGAGAAAATTTATATAGGACAATCCCCAGGTTTCGAGGACCTGACTACCCTAATTATGTATTCAAACTTAAGAAAGCCCTTTATGGATTAAAACAAGCACTTAGGGCTTGGTATGAAAGATTATCCACCTATCTAATTTTTAAAGGTTTTAACCAAGGTCAAATTGACTCAACCCTATTTGTTAAGACTTTAGAAAAAGACATTTTTGTAGCCCAAGTTTACTTTGATGATATAATTTTTGGATCAACTAACACTAATTTCTTAAAAGACTTTATTAAAATTATGGAAAAATGAATTTAAAATGAGCCTAGTAGGAGAATTAACCTTCTTTTTAGGTTTACAAATTAAACAAACCAAGGATGGAAACTACATTCACCAATCAAAATATATAAAAGAATTAATTAAGAAATTTAAAATGGATAGATCAAAGAATTTAAGTATTCCCATGGCCACAAATGCCAAAATAGATAACGATCCTGAAGGTAAGCCAGTTGATTTAAAATATTATAGAAGTATTATAGCAAGTTTGTTCTATCTAACTGCTGGTAGACTTGATATTCTTTTTGCAGTAGGTATTTGTGCCAAGTACCAAACTTGTGCTAAGGAGCCCCACTTAACTGCAGTTAAAAGGATCCTTAGATTTATTAAGGCCACCATAAATGTAGGTATTTGGTACCCTAGGACATCCAATTTTGAATTGTTAGGATTTTTTGACTCAGATTATGCAGGGTGTAAATTAGATTAAAAAAAGTACGATTGAGAGATGCCAGTTACTAGGATAAAGTCTAGTTAGCTGGTGCAGTAGAATAGGACTGTTTTTTAAAACTATTTTATTATCTTATAAATTTGTTTCTAAAATCATATTATTTTAAAAATGTTTTCTAACTTAGTTTTTTAAAAAAATTACCCTCTTTCAAAAACTAGGGGTTTTCTCTGAAATGGACTTAGCTTAGGACTTAACCCTAGCATTGTATGCTCCTATAGATCTAGAAGCCAGCGTCTCACAAGCACATTAGGGTACTTTGATTGATAACCTAGATTGGGTTGAGATGCTTGGACTATGTCTTGACTCAAGATGCTTTAAGTCAGTGCATCAAGAATAGTTGGGCGATAAATATAATTGAACAACAATTAAGTTAAGTATTCAAGCTTAGAAAGTCTAACTTGATTAGACTACTTAATTTGACTAACCCAAGTGAAAGTTGTTGTAATATAACAGTTAGTAAGTAGCAAACTGAGTTAGATAGGGACTGAAGGAAATTAATGTGATCCATTTTTTAAAATATTTTTTCTTGCTTGGACTCACTAGATTGATAACTGGGTTCAAAACTTATTACTTGGATCAAACTTAGTTCATCTCTATTACTTGTTGTCGGTCAATTTCTTTTATTATTTTTACAAAGCAAGTAGGTTCTCATACACAACTATTTTTTTTTTGGTGCCAAACATATTTTTCATTTTTTTGATATCTGGCAAAGGGGGAGAGTAGTAAAAGTAAAGTTAATTTTTTTTTCTCACTCAAAATCATCTTTTCTAGAAAAAGTAAAGTTAAAAAAAATTTTCTCCTCAAAATTATTTTTTTTGAAAAAGTCAAATTAAATTTTTTTTTCCCTCAAAATCATTTTTTTGAAAAAGTAAAGTTAAATTTTTTTCTCCGTCAAAATCTTTTATTTTGAAAAAGTAAAGTTAAAATTTTTTCCCCTCAAAATCATTTTTTCAAAAAGGTGAAGTTGAATTTTTTTCCCATCTTTTTCTAAAATGTAAAATTTAAAGGAAAACTTTGATTTTGAAAATCTTTTCAGAAAATGTTTCTTAAATTAAACTCTTTTCAAAAAAATTCTATTTTAGAAAAACATTATGTTAGAAGCTTTCAAAAATTGTTTTTCTCAAGAATTTCTTTTACTCAAAAGTTTTCAAATATTTTTTACTTAGAAAAAAATTTTCAAAATAGAAAAATTGCTTATTTTCAAAAGCTTCAAGGGGAGAGTTTCAATCAAAAAGAGCTTTATGTAATATGCCAAATTTTTGCTAAGTTTTTCAAAAATATTGAAAATATTCTAAGGAAAAAGGGGGTGAGTACTAATCAAGGGGGAGAGTAGAAAATTGTTTTTCTTTTCTTCTAGTACATATATCTTTTTCATGTATGTTTTTAAATCTACTTTTGAACTATGTTGCCATAAATAAAAAAGGGGGAGATTGTTGGTGCTGGAAGCACCAGATTGAACTTGGTTTTGATAATGACAAAGGATTCAATGTTAAGTTTATATTGTGATCTAATGGATTTACCAAGTGCCCAGGAAAGTCCTAGTTTACCTAGGCATGAAGTCTTGACCTACAGGGTTGGGAAAGAAGTCCTGGTCGTGGACTGGGCACCAAAGTCCTAATCCGGAAGATCGGGAAGGAGTCTTAGCTGAGCAAGGATTACGGACAGAAGTAGAGGCGGGTCAAGGTACGGACATCTCGAGATCCGATAGTCTCGAAGGCCGAGAAAAAGTTCAACTGGAGGAGCCGGTGTAACGACCCAGCCCCTCGACCCCTTTGGCGGCCCCTTTGGTGACCCATGGCCATGCTGTTACTCACTAGGACTTCCCACCCCTGGCCAGTGGATTTTATGTAGCGGCCCGGCCTCTCTAGTCCCCGCAGGCAACCCTCTAGGCCAGCGACCCTACGGTCTTCCCACTCCTGGAAATGGGTTTTTGCCTTCCCTAGATTCGAACCCTAGACCTCCAGGACAAGTACAAAGGTTCTTTGAATCTGGTAGCCAAGTGAGCGCGAACTCACTTGGCTACCAGATTCAAGGAACCTTTGTACTTGTCCTGGAGGTCTAGGTTTCGAATCTGTGGATGGCAAAAACCCATTGCCGGGAGTGGGAAGACCGTAGGGTCACCGACCTAGAGGGTTGCCTGCGGGAACCAGAGAGGCCGGGGCCACTACAGCCGATTGGCAAAAGGTATCTTCTCCTAAGAGGAGTAGGTGAGGACATGTTCCTCGGAAGAGGGAACAGTAGGCATCGGTTCGACATAGGGTTTCATTTTGAAATCCAAAGTCAAAACCAAGATAGCTCCGGCTATTATGCATGAATTTATTATTAATATTATACTGTTCTTGGACTAACCCTAGTTGCAAGAGTGAAAGGGAGTAGCTGTTGCATCCCAGGTGCCTGAAAGGGTTTAGGCGCCCGAGAGACCAGGCGTCTGACAAGTAACATGCGCCTGTGTTGAGGCAATTCCAGCGAGTGAGATGTTGAGCTAGTAGGTTTCCACTTCAGCAACTCAGGCGCCCGTGAGCCATCAGGCACCTCAAAGGTCCCAGGTGCCCAAGACAGAGGGATAAGTTTTGGCCGAGTCTGCAGATAAGCACGTGCCCGATTCGCTACACGTGGCAAGTGCCCAAGAAGCCTCAGGTGACCGAGAACAGGCTATATAAGGGGCTTCACCCCTTTGCTTTCCACATCAACTCAGAATACTTTCACAACAGCTTTCTTGTGACTCATGCACTCCAACGCTCTCCGAATCTCTTCCGTGCTCGAGTTTCCCACGTCGCCAACGATCATGATTGATGCCACGCTGCCCAAGATGCTCTGCAATCTTTTTGGTGTCGTCGGTATATTTAATTTCGCTATTTAATTCTGTTCTCGAATTATATATTTGTAAATCTTATTCGAATTATAGAATTGCCTAACAAAAATGGTCAAGGACCATGGGCCTTGGAGTAGGAGCTATTAAAGACTCCGAACCAAGTAAAAAGAAACTTGTTAACATTGTTTCTTTATTCTTCCACTGTGTTTTCTATTTTTTGGAAAAATTTTCAGTAATCGCTATTCACCCATCGATTATGATGATCCCACAAAAACCACCTTTAATCACCGATAAAAATTGGGTTAGGATCAACAATTTTTGGGCATCAGAGGAGGCTAAAAAAAAGGAGTCATCAGTATAAGACTAATCAATCTTATAATTCTGGAGAGATGTCTATGACTTATGCAGGAGACTCTATCAATATTGATGAGCATAGGCAAAGATTGGTAATTTTTTAGACAAAGGAATTGGGAATAGAGCCTGCATTTATAGAGACTTTTACCTGCACATTCCAGAAAAAACTTAAGACTTGGAGCGGAGAGAGAGCAAAAGCAGTCAAGGTTTGAATAAATTTTAAATATTAATTTATAACTTAGATCTATTTATGTATCACCTTCAATTTTATATTCTTGCATTCTTAATTGATTATTATTATACATTTATTTATTTTTTAATTATAATGTAAGAAAAATATGATAAACTAGAGGAGTTACAGAGAAGCTCAAGTTCTAGTGAGCATATTGAGGGATCTGAGTCATCAATTGGCAATAATTTCAATTTATGGTTGGAGGTCACTAAGGGGCCTAAAGTGGGAGGAAGAATATTAAGAATGAGTTCATTGAGAAGAACTAAAAGAGTGCCTCGTATTTCTTCTTCATGCTCATTAGAAGTCAACACACAAATATCCATAACTTGACTGAGGAAGTTGCTCATTTAAAGGGCATAATATCAGAAAGGAATCGACAAATGGAAGAAAGGGATCACCAAATGGAAGATAGTGATCGACAAATGGAAGATATGATGCGCCAACAAGATATGATCATGCAATATTTTCAATTAAATTCAACTCCAAGTCAGAATCCTTCAAATTTTGGTGATGATGGTGGTGATGATGATGGCTATGATGGTGGCGATGGTGTTGCATGATTTTCTTTGGTAAGAAGATTTGTTATTAGATTATTTTTTTATTCTATTTTTTAATATAGTTAATGTGCTTTGAACAGGTTTTATAGGAAGAATATGAGTTAAGTTTTTATTTTTCAATATGCAACTAGTAGTTTTCTACCATCCCTTTCTAATCTTCCATCAGTGAGCATATATGCAGGTTTAAAATTGTCTTTCATGTTTGGTGAGTCTTTATATGATACCATTTTAAAGAGTCCTCAGGTTAGCTGTAACGCCCGACCTTATATCTACCCTAAAGGCGGGGTTACAGGTCCATACATTCATATCATTCAATCATGTTAAACATGTATATCCAAACAAAACAGTTACAATACCTGAACTAGTAATAAGCATGCTTATTGAAGACTAATTTACCAAGCAAGGTTTTTTCATTTCTTTTATATCTACATGCATTTATAACCTAATATGAAAATCATTTAACACACTATAGCATGAAATCTCAAGTAAGAATATAGCAAGAGTTATCTAGTCTTAGATACATGCAAAAGAAGCATATACAAAAGAAGCATTCATAAGCAACTGAAAATAGTAAACATCTAGCATTTTACTGAGCATGCATACTATAGGAATTAGACATTAATAATAGTATTATCTAACATGACTTAGGTTCCATATCTCTAACAGTAGAGTAGTCACAATCATCATATATTCAGAGTATAGTAATACAATTTCAATATTTTATCGGAAGCAGTTAGATTCTAGACAAACTAAGGTAGATAGAATCTTTCATCCTTTCCCGAGCCATCACCACACACATCCTCTAGCCTTCCCTCTGCCTCTTCCTTTAATTCAAGTATTTCTTACCGCTATCTGCAGCATAAGAAAACAACATGAACTAGTAAGCAAAACATGCTTAGTAAGAATCCGGGCCTACTCGCAAAACCATATCAATACATCATATCATGTACTCAGTAATCAAGATAGAACAAGATTAAGCATCATAAGCATCTCATCAAAGCATCATAAACATCACATCAAATATCTCCAAGTACTTTACGGAACAAGATTATCACATGATGAGAAAATATGCTTTTCAAAAGGTTCCATAATGGTAAGTACTTCAAAATATCATATCATCATCCAGGGCCCAGTTGTAGTACCACATCATGCGCGTTCCCTAATAAATTGGGGTAGCGAGCCACCAATCTAGTTAGAGCAGGACCCTTCCGTCCTACCAATGCCATGACCTTCAGTTAACATGCACATTGGATTTGTTTAACGACCCCCTTCCGAGTCGGGTACACAACTTTCAAAGTAAAGTAATTTATCATGCAATTACTCATATATGTATATGCCTAAAGGTACTCTTAATCACTTCTCAAAGGGACACACCACACATTTGAGTGCTCTTGATCCCCTAGGGACACACCACACATTCGGGTGCTCTTGATCCCAGTTTCAATAGAGTAACCCTTTTTAGGCATATTATCAAACACATCATGTTCATATCATCAAGGTGCCCCATGGGCTATAAGGCATACTTTTATACCTAACAAGATCGGTCATATAATTTATACACACATCACATATGTAGTAGCATGCTTCATGGTCTCATTAGGTACTTCCCAACCCTAGAACTAGGGTTGGCCGAAACATACAAGTAAGGGAATTTGGTTTTCCAAGCAAGCATTCATTCAAGCATTTCTACAAACACCTCAAGTACCTTTCATGTTAACAATTGAAACATGGTTTATATCTCATATTGGGATTAGCATCCACTAACCCTAATTTACAAGGGGTGGCCGAATGATAAGGTGGGGGTTTCTAGGGTTTTTGGACAAGTCATCATTCACAAAACAACACACATATATATACAACATTTTATCTACCATTCTAATCATGGGAATATAATAGGATAGCAAGCCACACAAAACCCTAACTTTTCTTCTTTGGCCGAAAGTTGTAGGGCACTAAAACCCTAATTCTTGTTATCACACATGATGGAAGAATAACATAAATTCATACCCTAAGTTCCTAGGGATATCCTCATGCATCAAGAAGCAACCAAAGCCCATAAGTGGGTGGTGGCCGAAACTTTGTAGGGTACCAAACCCTAACTTTTGGCCTTCCAAAAATATTTGGAAACAACACATATGTATATAAAATCCCTAGGGTCACTAGCATGCATCAAAGTTTGATCAAAACCCTTCTCTTGGGCCCCTTACAAGAGGTGGCCGAAAGTTTCATAAGAATGGTCCTTGTGATTTTTCAAAAGAACAAAACAAGCAAACATTCAATAGCAATTATGCCACAGGCGAGAGGATACTTACATCCTAGCGCTGGAAATTTCTTTAAACCGTAGGGTACCCTATACTTGGAGGGTATGTGAAGATCCTTTTCTTCTAAATTTTCTCTAGGATTCTTGGTCTTGGTAGAGAGCAATGACACTTGGACTCTCCTTCTTGCAATTGCCCTAGGGTTCGAACCCTAGGGTTGGAATTTCGAAAATGGAAAGGGAGAGAGGGCTAGGCTCGGCAAGAAGAAGAAAGGAGGAAGAAGAATGAAGTAACTTCCTCTAACTTCCTTCTCTTAATCCTATTTATACACCTCTTGTGAAGAAGCATGTCTCTTCACTCTTACACACTTAACAAGCGTGTCTCCCCTTCTCCTAACATGAAACACCCACTAGAGCATTTGGTTAGGAAAGAGTTAGTGCAAGTGATAGGTTCAAGGTTCAATCCTTGCTTCCTCCACTTTGCACTTTCTTTTTAGCACCTCTTACTAATTCATTTCCAAGCCCAATAAACCAAGCCCATCATGAAATTTCATAATATTAATAATATTTCATGAATCTAATATTTCATGATAATATTTCATGATAATAATATTTCATGAATATAATATTTCATAATAATATTTCATGATAATAATATTTCATGCATATACTATTTCATGATAATATTTCATGATGATAATATTTCATGAATATAATATTTCATGTTAATATTTCATGATAATAATATTTCATAAATATCAATATTTCATGATAATAATATTTCATGCATATACTATTTCATGATAATATTTCATGATAATAATATTTCATGAATATAATATTTCATGTATTCATGACATTTCATAGCATGTGATTGCATGAAATTTATATCATTTCATTATAACCATTTTCATACATTGTCATGATTTTACATTGACAATTTTGGGGTGTTACAATCCTCCCCCTCTTATAGAAAGTTCGTCCCGAACTTTAAAATAGTTCCGGATACTTTGATCGCATCGTATCTTCCTGTTCCCAGGTGGCTTCTTCGAACTGCTCGTTCCGCCACAGAACCTTTACTAAGGATATTTCCTTGTTCCTTAGTCTTTTAAATTCCCGATCAAGGATCTGGATCGGTCGGCGTTCGGAACTAAGGCTCTCTTGTTCTTGCATTGGTGGGGGTTCTATCATTTGACTCGCATCAGGGGTACACTTCTTGAGCATCGACACATGGAAGACGTTGTGGATAGCCGCCATTTCTGGCGGTAACTCCAGCTCGTAGGCCACCTTGCCTACTCGTCTCAAAATCTGATAGGGTCCCACGTATCGCGGACTCAGTTTCCCCTTCTTTCCGAATCTCATCACCCCTTTCATAGGGGCTACCTTCAGAAATACCGAATCCCCAACCTCGAACTCGAGCGGTCTGCGTCGCTTATCAGCGTAGCTCTTTTGCCGACTCTGAGCAGTCTCTATCCTCTGGCGGATATTCTTTATGGCCTGAGTGGTCTCATCAATAATATCGGTCTGGAGTCCCATCTCCCTCTTTTCACCACTCTCATGCCAACATAAAGGAGATCTGCATTTTCTTCCGTACAGTGCTTCGTACGGTGCCATCCCGATAGTAGCCTGATAACTGTTGTTGTAAGCAAACTCTGCCAGGCTCAGGTATCGACACCAGCTTCCCTTGAAGTCCAAGGCGCAAGCTCGCAACATATCTTCTAGTATCTGGTTTACTCGTTCAGTCTGCCCGTCAGTCTGGGGGTGAAAGGCTGTACTGAACTTCAGCTTCGTGCCAAGGGCCTTCTGCACGTGTCCCCAAAAATCAGAAGTAAATCGACCGTCTCGGTCAGAGACGATGGTCTTGGGAACCCCGTGTAGTCGGACAATATCCTTGACGTACAGTTGAGCCAACTGCTCAACTGAATAAGTCATCCTGATAGCCAGAAAATGCGCAGACTTGGTCAGCCGGTCCACAATAACCCATATACTATCATATCCATTCGTAGTCCGAGGCAGCCCTGATATGAAATCCATAGATATGTCCTCCCATTTCCACTCGGGAATAGGTAGAGGCTGCAGAACTCCCCCAGGTCTCTGGTGTTCTGCTTTGACCCTCTGGCAGGTCAAACACATGCTAATATAATGGGCTACATCTTTCTTCATGCCAGACCACCAAAATTTGCCCTTCAGATCTTGATACATCTTGGTAGACCCAGGATGCATCGCATAAGGTGTGCCGTGGGCTTCCTCGAGTATCCTCGTCCGTAAGTCGGAGTCGTTGGGAACACATAATCGATCCCGGAAATATAAAACTCCGTTCTCGGAAATCCGGAAATCCCTCGTCCTTGCCTTCGAGAATTTCCTGCCTGATTCTTCGAAGACTCGGATCGAGATTCTGCTTCTCCAGAATACCATCAAATAATGTCGGCGCAATCTGTAGAGTAGAAAGCCGTCCCGATATTATCTCGATTCCGAAATCCATAATCTCTTCCCCTAAGGGTCGTGACAAAGCTGATAAAGACAACAATGCAGCACAAGATTTTCTACTGAGAGCATCTGCTACCTTGTTGGCTTTTCCTGGATGGTACAAGATCTCACAGTCGTAGTCCTTGACCAACTCGAGCCATCGGCGTTGTCGCATATTCAGGTCTTTCTGGGTGAAGAAATACCGCAGACTCTGGTGATCAGTATAGACCTTGCACTGAGTGCCATATAAATAATGCCTCCATGTTTTCAGCGCAAAGACCACCGCTGCTAATTCCAAATCATGGGTAGGATAATTCTTTTCATGTTCCTTCAGTTGCCTAGAGGCATAGGCAATTACCTTCCCATTTTGCATAAGTACAGCTCCGAGTCCAAGTTTGGATGCGTCGCTGTACATATCGAAACCCGTATCATTTTCCGGAAGAGTCAATATAGGAGCGCTAGTCAGTCTCCTTTTCAGTTCAGAGAAACTCTTCTCACATTCCTCGGTCCAGGTATATTTCTTATCTTTCTTTGTAAGAGCTGTCATAGGGGCTGCAATCCGAGAGAAATTCTCTACGAATTTTCTGTAGTAACCTGCTAACCCCAGAAAACTTCTGACTTCACTGGCATTCTTGGGTCTGGACCAGTTACTTACGGCCTCAATTTTAATTGGGTCGACCATCACTCCGTCCTTGGAGATAACATGTCCCAAGAATGATACTTGGTTCAGCCAGAACTCACATTTCGAAAACTTAGCATACAGTTGTTCTTTCTGAAGAATCTGTAATACTATACTCAGGTGCTCCGCATGCTCCTCGGAAGTCCTCGAATAAATAAGGATGTCGTCGATGAAGACGATCACAAATCTGTCGAGAAATGCCGAGAAAATCCGATTCATAAGATCCATGAATATTGCCGGAGCATTAGTAACTCCAAACGGCATCACTACGAACTCATAATGTCCGTATCTCGTCCGAAAAGCAGTTTTGGGTATATCCTCATTTTTCACCCGGACCTGGTGATAACCAGACCTCAGATCGATCTTAGAGAAAACCATAGCTCCCTTTAACTGATCGAACAGATCATCTATCCTGGGTAGAGGGTACCTGTTCTTTATGGTCACATTGTTTAATGCCCGATAGTCGATACACATACGCATCGACCCGTCCTTCTTCTTGACAAACAGTACGGGAGCTCCCCAGGGGGAATGACTAGGGCGAATAAGTCCCTTGTCGAGAAGCTCTTGTAGCTGTCCTTGCAATTCCTTCAATTCAGTCGGCGCCATTCGGTACGGTGCCTTCGAGATGGGGTTAGTACCAGGAATCAAATCAATAGCAAATTCAACATCTCTTTCAGGTGCTAACCCAGGTAAGTCATCAGGAAATACCTCTGGATAGTTGCATACGACTTCGACGTCTTCTAGCTTCGGGTCCTCTCTAGGACGAGTATCAACCACATGAGCTAGAAATCCAGAACATCCATTCTCTAACATTTTCCTTGCCTTCAGAGCCGATAAGAATTTTGCCAGTCTTCTTCTTCGGCTCACCGATAAATTCAAAGAGAATTCCCGTCTCGGGTCGGAAGATAACCCTTCGTTTACGGCACTCGATAGAAGCGCCGTATTTATTCAAGAAATCCATGCCCAATATCAGATCATAATCGGCCATATCAAGCACTATTAGATCGCAGTAGAGTTCTCTATCTGCGATGCTGATTGGTGCGGCCCGTAGCATTTGGGTAGAGGGCATCACCTCACCCGAGGGCATTGTTGTCAGAAATTTACAGTCTAAATCTTACAGTGACATATCATTTCTTTTGGCATATTGCATCATATTAGATGGGGGTGCTGTCTCATTACCCCGATTGCTACGTCCTCTAGTCATATCTATCATATAGATAGTAAATGACTACATAAGCCTTAATTCTACCTTCACTTGTTATGCAAGTATTAATCATCTCCATATTATGCAAGCATAAATCATCTCTATAGTTGTACTGTACATGAAATAAATAAAGTAAGGCGAGTTAGGATTTCTTACTTGGAAGCGGCAGGAGGAAGCTTGATGTGTGTGTGGTGGAGGGGAAATCTGCTTTGATACCAACTTGTAACGCCCGACCTTATATCTACCCTAAAGGCGGGGTTACAGGTCCATACATTCATATCATTCAATCATGTTAAACATGTATATCCAAACAAAACAGTTACAATACCTGAACTAGTAATAAGCATGCTTATTGAAGACTAATTTACCAAGCAAGGTTTTTTCATTTCTTTTATATCTACATGCATTTACAACCTAATATGAAAATCATTTAACACACTATAGCATGAAATCTCAAGTAAGAATATAGCAAGAGTTATCTAGTCTTAGATACATGCAAAAGAAGCATATACAAAAGAAGCATTCATAAGCAACCGAAAATAGTAAACATCTAGCATTTTACTGAGCATGCATACTATAGGAATTAGACATTAATAATAGTATTATCTAACATGACTTAGGTTCCATATCTCTAACAGTAGAGTAGTCACAATCATCATATATTCAGAGTATAGTAATACAATTTCAATCTTTTATCGAAAGCAGTTAGATTCTAGACAAACTAAGGTAGATAGAATCTTTCATCCTTTCCCGAGCCATCACCACACACATCCTCTAGCCTTCCCTCTGCCTCTTCCTTTAATTCAAGTATTTCTTACCGCTATCTGCAGCATAAGAAAACAACATGAACTAGTAAGCAAAACATGCTTAGTAAGAATCCGGGCCTACTCGCAAAACCATATCAATACATCATATCATGTACTCAGTAATCAAGATAGAACAAGATTAAGCATCATAAGCATCTCATCAAAGCATCATAAACATCACATCAAATATCTCCAAGTACTTTACGAAACAAGATTATCACATGATGAGAAAATATGCTTTTCAAAAGGTTCCATAATGGTAAGTACTTCAAAATATCATATCATCATCCAGGGCCCAGTTGTAGTACCACATCATGCGCGTTCCCTAATAAATTGGGGTAGCGAGCCACCAATCTAGTTAGAGCAGGACCCTTCCGTCCTACCAATGTCATGACCTTCAGTTAACATGCACATTGGATTTGTTTAACGACCCCCTTCCGAGTCGGGTACACAACTTTCAAAGTAAAGTAATTTATCATGCAATTACTCATATATGTATATGCCTAAAGGTACTCTTAATCACTTCTCAAAGGGACACACCACACATTCGGGTGCTCTTGATCCCCTAGGGACACACCACACATTCGGGTGCTCTTGATCCCAGTTTCAATAGAGTAACCCTTTTTAGGCATATTATCAAACACATCATGTTCATATCATCAAGGTGCCCCATGGGCTATAAGGCATGCTTTTATACCTAACAAGATAGGTCATATAATTTATACACACATCACATATGTAGTAGCATGCTTCATGGTCTCATTAGGTACTTCCCAACCCTAGAACTAGGGTGGCCGAAACATACAAGTAAGGGAATTTGGTTTTCCAAGCAAGCATTCATTCAAGCATTTCTACAAACACCTCAAGTACCTTTCATGTTAACAATTGAAACATGGTTTATATCTCATATTGGGATTAGCATCCACTAACCCTAATTTACAAGGGGTGGCCGAATGATAAGGTGGGGGTTTCTAGGGTTTTTGGACAAGTCATCATTCACAAAACAACACACATATATATACAACATTTTATCTACCATTCTAATCATGGGAATATAATAGGATAGCAAGCCACACAAAACCCTAACTTTTCTTCTTTGGCCGAAAGTTGTAGGGCACTAAAACCCTAATTCTTGTTATCACACATGATGGAAGAATAACATAAATTCATACCCTAAGTTCCTAGGGATATCCTCATGCATCAAGAAGCAACCAAAGCCCATAAGTGGGTGGTGGCCGAAACTTTGTAGGGTACCAAACCCTAACTTTTGGCCTTCCAAAAATATTTGGAAACAACACATATGTATATAAAATCCCTAGGGTCACTAGCATGCATCAAAGTTTGATCAAAACCCTTCTCTTGGGCCCCTTACAAGAGGTGGCCGAAAGTTTCATAAGAATGGTCCTTGTGATTTTTCAAAAGAACAAAACAAGCAAACATTCAATAGCAATTATGCCACAGGCGAGAGGATACTTACATCCTAGCGCTGGAAATTTCTTTAAACCGTAGGGTACCCTATACTTGGAGGGTATGTGAAGATCCTTTTCTTCTAAATTTTCTCTAGGATTCTTGGTCTTGGTAGAGAGCAATGACACTTGGACTCTCCTTCTTGCAATTGCCCTAGGGTTCGAACCCTAGGGTTGGAATTTCGAAAATGGAAAGGGAGAGAGGGCTAGGCTTGGCAAGAAGAAGAAAGGAGGAAGAAGAATGAAGTAACTTCCTCTAACTTCCTTCTCTTAATCCTATTTATACACCTCTTGTGAAGAAGCATGTCTCTTCACTCTTACACACTTAACAAGCGTGTCTCCCCTTCTCCTAACATGAAACACCCACTAGAGCATTTGGTTAGGAAAGAGTTAGTGCAAGTGATAGGTTCAAGGTTCAATCCTTGCTTCCTCCACTTTGCACTTTCTTTTTAGCACCTCTTACTAATTCATTTCCAAGCCCAATAAACCAAGCCCATCATGAAATTTCATAATATTAATAATATTTCATGAATCTAATATTTCATGATAATATTTCATGATAATAATATTTCATGAATATAATATTTCATAATAATATTTCATGATAATAATATTTCATGATAATAATATTTCATGCATATACTATTTCATGATAATATTTCATGATGATAATATTTCATGAATATAATATTTCATGTTAATATTTCATGATAATAATATTTCATGAATATAATATTTCATGATAATATTTCATGATAATAATATTTCATGCATATACTATTTCATGATAATATTTCATGATAATAATATTTCATGAATATAATATTTCATGTATTCATGACATTTCATAGCATGTGATTGCATGAAATTTATATCATTTCATTATAACCATTTTCATACATTGTCATGATTTTACATTGACAATTTTGGGGTGTTACATTAGCTTAGGGTCCTTGGACCTCTTTGCCATTTCCCTGAGATTTTGTATTATTTCTATATACACCTTTTGGAGGCATCTTCATCTTGGTCGAAGGGTCTTTATACTTTTTGGTCACTTCCTTTGAGGTTTCGTTTCTATATGACTCTCTTTTTCATTGAGGTATCATCTCATTTCCATATGATGCTACTTTTTCCTTAAGGTCTTGTATCATTTCTTTATGATGCTTTTTTAGGGTATCTTTAGCTCAGTCTATATGTTTTTAAGAAAACATCATAAATACCTTTGTTTGATCAACTTTTCAACTGTGTGTCAATCTTTCTGATATGTGTTTTGTACTATTGAATCTGCATTGTGTGTGTTTTGGAGGGTAAATTATTTGATGCCATGGTATTATCTATGTTTCCTTGTTATTGTTCTAGTTAATAGTCAATATACAACTAGTTGGTTTTGTTATGGGTAACACTAACTGTAGATATCTGAGTAGTGATTGGAAAAATAAACTTGAAAATTTATGTAATATTTGAAAGAAAATATTTATATTGGTAGTGGCCAAATAAAAAAAAAGATTTAAACAACTAATGAGTTGCCAGTGTGCTACATTGACTAACATTAGTAATTGTATTGTATTTTTCTTTTTCCCTTAAATCAGTTAAGTGGAGTAGAATCTACTTGTTCATTGAAAGGTTCACCATTATGGATGGCTCTGGAGGTATATCTTTTTCTTCTTGTTTTTTCCTCAAGCAGAATTTATTTTTTGCTTCTACTCAGTACTTTCATTCTCTTGTATAAATTCTTTCAATTGGTCACCTTCTTTAAGAATTATCTATTTTTTGTTTTTGTGACATAAAACAAGTTGTTTGACTCTAGAAAAGCAGTGTACTCAACTTCATATCTAAATGATAGGCTGTCATGTCAAAATGTATGACTAACTTGATTTACTTCCATCGTCATAGGCCTGGTTCTCTTAAGGTTTCACATTTGACAGGTTTGTATAGGTAAATGGGACAAGTACTTAAGGTTGTGTAATTATGTTTAGCAATATGTGGTCAACTCCTGTACTTTGTAATTTGAGGCAAAAACATTATATCTAAATGAGCATGTGATGGTGGGCCTAGTAGAAACATTTATACCTTTTTGGGTTGTCCTATTATTGGAGCAAAAATACTTGTGCAGATGAACTATTGTAAGGCATTAATTTCCATCTCATGCAGCTAGGGGCGTAGCTAGAATTCAAATTACCTAGGGCTAATAGAATCAAGAGCTTTGAGAGTTGAAGTATCAAGAATTGTGAGCAAACAAGTAAAATTGTATAATTGACCATGTTTGTATAAGATTTTATAGAGGATGAAAAAGAAATTGTCACGACCCGCTTTAACTCCTCTCCCTTAAATCGGACGTCACTTTTACATAACCTTAACTTTACCTTATTCTTAGCGTTAGGTTACAACTACTTGACTTCCCTTAACTTGCTCTGATTTTTTTTTCTTTAAAAAAAAAACTTCCAATTTATTTGCTTTGCAAGGATTTGACCCCTAGACCTCTTAATTGTAAAACTAAAGCACTAACCATCTGCCTTACAACACTTTATTTTCAATGGTACCAGTCGACTGCTTTCTGTGCCCGGCACCAGTCGACTGGCATCTTGGCAGTCAACTGGTGCATCGAACAGAAACTCTGTTCGATAGGGCAGTCGACTGGTTCTGAATCAGTCGACTGGCACGCCTGAAACCTGCATTTACATACCTGGGAACTCCTTTCAAGGGCCCATAATTCATACACTTCCAAAGCATATAAAAAAATAACTCCAAATCTATACTCTATACTAATTTTATAAACATTTTAACAACCCAAAACAACCTCATAAACTTGCAATTAGGGTCTTTGCGGAAGTAAATAAGCTATCAAAATATATGAACTCTAGACTAGAGTTTGTACCCAACTTTGTCTCTATGCAAGGTTTAAACAAAGTCATTCGTTCTACCAATTCAAAACACCAAAACACATGTTCTACAAGACTTAACTCGACGATCTCTTCCACGGTTCCGCCGCCACTGAACATCAATGCAAGTCCCGCTCGCCTCCCTACCTTATGCTTTTTCTTTACCTTTGTCTGCAATAGAAGGAAATGCAACTAATAAGCGATTTGCTTAGTAAGTAAATCCTAACTCACAAATCCATGCGATCAATGCTAAACATGCTCTTTTCAAATAATGCTTGCTTCAAAACACATGCACTTTGAAATACTTACACATGGAAACTTTCACATACTTATCATGCTCAATCATGCTTGAAAACATTTACTAGCATTAAAACATTGGCAAATCTAACATGCTCATAATTTCTTTTGAGACTTGCTACTTATGCATTTCCATACTTTAAACCACTAACTTCCTTGCTCTTGCTCTTTAACATGCTTGTAACATAACAATGTTAACATACATAGCAAAATATATGCTTAAACTGAAAACACTTACATATACTCATATACTTCAAAATAATAATCAACTTTCTCAGGCCTTGACACTGTACCTGGTATCAGTGTACCAATGCGCGCATCCCTAATAGGTTTCGGGGTAGCTAGCCACCGCACCCTATTAGAGCTTCTTTCTTACTTTCTGTGGGCCTCTCATTTGCCCGGTACATGTCACTTCACAAAAGTAAAATACTTTCTTACTCATAATGCTTGTATTTATCAAGCTAACTTTCTTTTTCATAAATCTTGCACTATAAACCTTTACCTTTTCTTACTTGGAACTTTCATCGAGCACCTTGCGTGCCCTTAACCCCAAAACTCCTTTTTGGGACTTTTCAAGAACTTACTCTTGTCATACTTAGGTTTCATACACAAAACTTACTTCAATTCATATTCTATGATAAAACATGTATTCTTTAGGAACTTAAAACACACAATAAAAAAACAATAATCTTAAAGCATGCACTTAGATCACAAACATGGTTCTACAACGAGAAATACATGGCGAAACTACTTCCATTGCAGGTGAGTGATTTACTTACCCTTTTTCTTGATGAAAACTCACTAAGTATTTCGAAAAAACCTAGCGTAGGACTCCTCTTCTCTTCCTTGCGAGGAAACTCCACTCCTTGGCCCTAGGGAAGAAGCCCTAGGTTCTCCACTCAAGAGGAAGAAGAAGGAGGAAGAAATCCTTTGCCTTCTCCCTGTTTTCGCAGCCCCCCCTTTGCCTGTTTGCGCCGTCACCCAGCCCTAAAAGGGGATTAAATCGCAACTTAAGCGGAAGTTGAAACACCTCTTCATGAAAAGGGCTTAATCAACTATAACATTAATTCGCTTCATCTTTTTTTGTGCTTGATACCCCGAACCTATTGGTTAGCCCAACTCACTTAAGGGCTTGCTTTGCCCTGTGGTCGCGGGATCAAACCCCGCCCGACCCATTATTTTTTTTTCTTTTTATTTTAATCTGAAAAAATGCTATAAAATTCAGAAAAATTCCTAATAATTCACTAAAATTATTAGGTGTTACAATCCTCCCTACCTTATAAAAAGATCGTCTTCGAACTTAGAACAGCTCTGGATACCTTTGTCTCATGCTATCTTCTGATTCCCAGGTTGCCTCTTCATACTTCTGATTCAACCATAAGACTTTTACTAGTGGTACCACTTTGTTCCTCAGCTTCTTATCTGCTCGATCTATTATCTGAATAGGTCGACTTTCATAACTGAGATCTTCTTGAACTTGTACCATCTGTGGCTCAATCACTTGGTTGGCATCTGGGATATGCTTCTTTAGCATTGAGACATGGAACACATTGTGTATTGCTGACATCTCTGGAGGTAGCTCCAACTCATAAGCTACTTTGCCAACTCTTTTCGTCACTAGGTAGGGTCCTATGTATCGAGGACTTAGCTTGCCTTTCTTGCCGAATCTCATTACACCCTTCATAGGTGCTACCTTGAGGAAAACTATATCCCCAACTTCAAACTCTAACGGTCTACGACGTACATCGGCATAACTCTTCTGACTACTCTGAGCAGCTTCTATTCTCTGGCAGATACTCTTTATAGCTTCTGTGGTATCATCTATAAGGTCAGTCTGAGACCCCATTTCTTTCTTCTCACTACCTTCATACCAACAGAGGGGAGATCTACACTTCCTACCATAAAGAGCTTCATAGGGTGCCATACCAATAGTGGCTTGGTAACTGTTGTTGTAGGCAAACTCAGCTAAACATAAATATTTGCACCGACTGCCTTTGAAATCTAATGCACAAGCTCTGAGCATATCTTCTAGAATTTGATTCACTCTCTCTGTCTGTCCATCAGTCTGGGGATGGAAAGCTGTGTTGAATTTCAGTTTGGTGCCTAACGCTGTCTGTACGCACTCCCAAAAGTGTGAAGTGAAACGACCATCCCTATCAGAGATAATGGTCTTCGGGACTCCGTGTAGTCGGATCACTTCCTGCACATATAACTGGGCTAACTTTTCAATTGAGTAAGACACATTGATTGCCAAGAAGTGGGCAGACTTGGTCAATCTGTCTACTATCACCCAAATAGCGTCATAGCCATTAGTTGTCTTTGGTAGACCAACTATGAAATCCATGGCTATGTCTTCCCATTTCCACTCTGGAATCTGAATGGGCTGTAGGACACCTCTTGGTCTCTGGTGTTCGACTTTAACTCTCTGACATGTCAGGCAGGTGCTGACATACTTAGCTATGTCTCTCTTCATCCCTGACCACCAAAATCTTCTTTTCAAATCCTGGTACATCTTAGTGGAACCAGGGTGCATTGAGTAGGGAGTTCCATGGGCTTCTTCAAGAATCTTCTTTCTCAGCTCTTCATGATTGGGGACACATAAACGGTCACCATAGTAGAGTATCCCACTGTCAGATACTCTAAACTCTTTACTCTCTCCTTCTTGCATCTCTTGCTTGATCCTTTGGATATCAGAATCCTCAGCTTGCTCTTTCTCTATATCTTCAAGCAAGGTTGACTCTAGTGTCTATAGAGCTAACTGCCCATAAATGATCTCAACTCCATAATCTACTATTTCCTTCTGTAATGGTGGTGATAATGATGACAAGGACATCAAAGTGGTGCACGTCTTTCTACTTAGTGCATCTGCTACTTTATTTGCCTTACCAGGGTCGTAAAGGATCTCACAGTCATAATCCTTCACTAACTCAAGCCACCTTCGCTGTCTCATATTGAGGTCTTTCTGAGTGAAGAAATATTTCAGACTCTGGTGATCTGTATAAATCTTGCACTGCACTCCATACTGATAATGTCTCCATATTTTTAGAGCGAAGACTACAGCTGCCTACTCTAGATCATGAGTGGGGTAATTCTTTTCATAATCCTTGAGTTGCCTGGAAGCATAAGCTATGACTTTGCCTTCTTGCATAAGTACAGCTCCAAGTCCTAGCTTTGATGCATCACTGTATATATCAAAGCTCTTATCACCTTCGGGTATTGTAAGAATAGGAGCGCTTGTCAGTCTCTTCTTCAACTCAAGAAAACTCTGTTCACAGTCTTTAGTCCACTCATACTTCTTATTCTTTCTGGTAAGGGCTGTAAGTGGAGAAGCTATCTTTGAAAAGTCCCCTACAAACCTTCAGTAGTACCATGCAAAACCCAGGAAACTTCTGATCTCACTAGCATTCGTTGGTCGACTCCAGTTACTAACTGCTTCAATCTTGGCTGGGTCTACCATAATGCCTTCTTTGGAAATGATGTGGCCTAGAAAGGCCACCTAGTCAAGCCAAAACACACACTTTGAGAATTTGGCGTACAACTCCCTCTGATGTAAGGTCTGCAACACTATCTTCAAGTGTTCGTCATGTTCTTCCTGAGTCTTTGAATACACTAGGATATCATCAATGAAGACAATGATGAACTTGTCAAGAAAATCCTTGAACACTCGATTCATTAGATCCATAAACGTCGCAGGGGCGTTTGTCACTCCAAAGGGCATGACCACAAACTCGTAGTGCCCATATCTTGTACTGAAAGCAGTCTTTGGCACATCACTCTCCTTCACTTTGAGTTGATGGTAACCTGATCGCAGATCTATTTTGGAGAATACCGTGGCTCCCTTCAACTGATCGAATAAATCATCTATCCTTGGCAAGGGATATCTGTTCTTGATGGTTACCTTATTCAAGGCTCGATAATCTATGCACATTCGCATGGATCCATCTTTCTTCTTGACGAACAACACAGGAGCTCCCAGGGTGCATGACTAGGGCGGATGAAACCCTTGTCGAGCAGCTCTTGTAACTGTTCTTGCAGCTCTTTCAGTTCTGCTGGTGCCATGCGATAAGGTGCCTTTGAAATTGGGTTGGTTCCTGGAACCAACTCAATTTCAAATTCAATTTCTCGATTGGGAGGCACTCCTGGTAACTCTTCAGGAAACATCTCCGGATAGTCGCAAACTACCCGTACTTCTTCTTTCTTTAACTCTTCTCCTCGCCTTGCATCTACTATATGTGCTAAATAACCAGAACATTCATTATCTAACATCTTGTGAGCTTGTAGGTTAGAAAGAAACCTTTTTGTCTTTCTCTTTGGGTCTATGACAAACTCGAATGGAAGTTCTGCTTCTGGTGTGAACTTTACTCTTCCTATGCGGCATTCAATAGAGACACTATACTTGCTCAAGAAATCCATCCCTAAAATGATATCGTAATCCTTCATCTCAAGGACTACTAAATCACTATAGAGTTCTCGGTTGGAAATCCGAATTAATACAGCTCTTAGCCACTGAGTAGATGACATGACCTCTCTCGAAGGTAAGGTCATTAAGAACTTCATCGTTCAACATTTCTGGTGGTCTTTGTACTGTTTAAGTAGTGCTCGATGATCAAAGCACTACTTATCAGTTCTTCGGAGGTTTGCGACCTCTTAACACTGCTGGCCACATTTAACGCTATCTCAGTCCTTAACATCTTGAGCCTTAGCCTGACTCTTTCTTTTTCTGTGCTAACTAGCTCGGGCACAAATGAGCTAACCGATTAAACTTCTTCACTGCTTCATCCACGGATAAGTCTCCGTGTCTGAACTTCGTGAATTCGTCGTAACGCTTGTTGGTTACTCGCATGTAAAAATATTCTTCGAAGAACTCAGTCTCGAAGTCGGCCCATGTCATCTGGCTGACATTTCTCTTGGCCTTGACTCTCTCCCACCACATTCTAGCATCTCCCGTAAGTCAGAAAGATGCACACTTTATCTTCTCTACCTCATGCCAGTCCAGTAGCCCTACTATTCTTTCCAACATTTTGAACCATGCTTAAGCATCCCATGGTTTGATTGTGCCTGGGAAGTTCCCTGGCTTCAGTTTTTTCTACTGAATGAGGTACGCTTCTTGCCTCACCCCCCTTGCCGGGATTACAGAAGTAACTGATGGGTCTTTGGTCACAACTGATGCTACTACATTCGCCACCAACGGGGTAACAGGAGTGGCCTACTGGTTAGCTATCATGGTGGCAATAACTTGCTGTTATTATGCTAATTGTCTCCATAACTGCGCTACCACCTCTAAGAGACTTGGTGGTGGTACTGACTCTGCCTCTTGCCCTTTAGGAGCCCGCTCCTCATTTTGGGCCTTTCTAAGACGCCCTTTTGGCATTCTCTTACTCTATATCTTAAAGAGGGTAATAACATTACTTCGATAAAGACCTTTCATCAATAAGAGCATTTTATTACCTCACTATCATCCTACTCATTTCATCATATTATCATCATACTCATATTAGATAGCATATATTGATCAAGCACATAATAGCATATAATAATACTAACATACTTCCTTATCATCATGCACTTACTGATACTAGCAGTCAATAATGAAAAGCATACAAAACTACAACATATGAACTTCTTACTTGGCAGGCGGCAGGATTGATGCTTGATGTCAGTGTGGCGGAAGGGTGGAAACTTTGCTCTGATACCACTCTGTGACGACCCGCCTTAACTCCTCTCCCTTAAATCGGACGTCACTTTTACTTAACCTTAACTTTACCTTATTCTTAGCCTTAGGTTACAACTACTTGACTTCCCTTAACTTGCTCTGATTTTTTTTTCTTTTAAAAAAAAACTTCCATTTTATTTGCTTTGCAAGGATTTGACCCCTAGACCTCTTAATTGTAAAACTAAAGCACTAATCATCTGCCCTACAACACTTTCTTTTCAATGGTACCAGTCGACTGCTATATAGCCAGTCGACTGGTGTCAGCCACAGAAACTATCTGTGCCCGGCACCAGTCGACTGGCCTCTTGGCAGTCAACTGGTGCATCGAACAAAAACTCTGTTCGATAGGGCAGTCGACTAGTTTTGAACCAGTCGACTGGCACGCCTGAAACCTGCATTTACAGACCTGGGAACTCCTTTCAAGGGCCCATAATTCATACACTTCCAAAGCATATAAAGAAATAACTCCAAATCTATACTCTATACTAGTTTTATAAACATTTTAACAACCCAAAACAACCTCATAAACTTGCAATTAGGGTCTTTGCGGAAGTAAATAAGCTATTAAAATATATGAACTCTAGACTAGAGTTTGTACCCAACTTTGTCTCTATGCAAGGTTTAAACAAAGTCATTCGTTCTACCAATTCAAAACACCAAAACACATGTTCTACAAGACTTAACCCGACGATCTCTTCCACGGTTCCGCCGCCACTGAACATCAATGCAAGTCCCGCTCGCCTCCCTAGCTTATGCTTTTTCCTTACCTTCGTCTGCAATAGAAGGAAATGCAACTAATAAGCAATTTGCTTAGTAAGTAAATCCTAACTCACAAATCCATGCGATCAATGCTAAACATGCTCTTTTCAAATAATGCTTGCTTCAAAACACATGCACTTTGAAATACTTACACATGGAAACTTTCACATACTTATCATCCTCAATCATGCTTGGAAACATTTACTAGCATTAAAACATTGGCAAATCTAACATGCTCATAATTTCTTTTGAGACTTGCTACTTATGCATTTCCATACTTTAAACCACTAACTTCCTTGCTCTTGCTCTTTAACATGCTTGTAACATAACAATGTTAACATACATAGCAAAACATATGCTTAAACTGAAAACACTTACATATACTCATATACTTCAAAATAATAATCAACTTTCTCAGGCCTTGACACTGTACCTGGTATCAGTGTACCAATGCGCGCATCCCTAATAGGTTTCGGGGTAGCTAGCCACCGCACCCTATTAGAGCTTCTTTCTTACTTTTTGTGGGCGTCTCATTTGCCCGGTTCATGTCACTTTACAAAAGTAAAATACTTTCTTACTCATAATGCTTGTATTTATCAAGCTAACTTTCTTTTTCACAAATTTTGCACTATAAACCTTTACATTTTCTTACTTGAAACTTTCATCGAGCACCTTACGTGCCCTTAACCCCAAAACTCCTTTTTGGGACTTTTCAAGAACTTACTCTTGTCATACGTAGGTTTCATACACAAAACTTACTTCAATTCATATTCTATGATAAAACATGTATTCTTTAGGAACTTAAAACACACAATAAAAAAATCATAATCTTAAAGCATGCACATAGATCACAAACATGGTTCTACAACGAGAAATACATGACGAAACTACTTCCATTGCAGGTGAGTGATTTACTTACCCTTTTTCTTGAAGAAAACTCACTAAGTATTTCGAAAAAACCTAGCGTAGGACTCCTCTTCTCTTCCTTGCGAGGAAACTCCACTCCTTGGCCCTAGGGAAGAAGCCCTAGGTTCTCCACTCAAGAGGAAGAAGAAGGAGGAAGAAATCCTTTGCCTTCTCCCTGTTTTCGCAGTCCCCCCTTTGCCTGTTTGCGCCGTCACCCAGCCCTAAAAGGGGATTAAATCGCAACTTAAGCGGAAGTTGAAACACCTCTTCATGAAAAGGGCTTAATCAACTATAACATTAATTCGCTTCATCTTTTTTTGTGCTTGATACCCACAACCTATTGGTTAGCCCAACTCACTTAAGGGCTTGCTTTGCCCTGTGGTCGCGGGATCAAACCCCGCCCGACCCCTTATTTTTTTTCTTTTTATTTTAATCCGAAAAAATGCTATAAAATTCAGAAAAATTCCTAATAATTCACTAAAATTATTGGGTGTTACAATCCTCCCTACCTTATAAAAAGATCGTCCTCGAACTTAGAACAGCTCTGGATACCTTTGCCTCATGCTATCTTCTGATTCCCAGGTTGCCTCTTCATACTTCTGATTCAGCCATAAGACTTTTACTAGTGGTACCACTTTGTTCCTCAGCTTCTTATCTGCTCGATCTATTATCTGAATAGGTCGACTTTCATAACTGAGATCTTCTTGAACTTGTACCATCTGTGGCTCAATCACTTGGTTGGCATCTGGGATATGCTTCTTTAGCATTGAGACATGGAACACATTGTGTATTGCTGACATCTCTGGAGGTAGCTCCAACTCATAAGCTACTTTGCCAACTCTTTTCGTCACTAGGTAGGGTCCTATGTATCGAGGACTTAGCTTGCCTTTCTTGCCGAATCTCATTACACCCTTCATAGGCGCTACCTTGAGGAAAACTATATCCCCAACTTCAAACTCTAACGGTCTACGGCGTACATCGGCATAACTCTTCTGCCTACTCTGAGCAGCTTCTATTCTCTGGCAGATACTCTTTATAGCTTCTGTGGTATCATCTATAAGGTCAGTCTGAGACCCCATTTCTTTCTTCTCACTACCTTCATACCAACAGAGGGGAGATCTACACTTCCTACCATAAAGAGCTTCATAGGGTGCCATACCAATAGTGGCTTGGTAACTGTTGTTGTAGGCAAACTCAGCTAAACATAAATATTTGCACCGACTGCCTTTGAAATCTAATGCACAAGCTCTGAGCATATCTTCTAGAATTTGATTCACTCTCTCTGTCTGTCCATCAGTCTGGGGATGGAAAGCTGTGCTGAATTTCAGTTTGGTGCCTAACGCTGTCTGTACGCACTCCCAAAAGTGTGAAGTGAAACGACCATCCTTATCAGAGATAATGGTCTTCGGGACTCCGTGTAGTCGGATCACTTCCTGCACATATAACTGGGCTAACTTTTCAATTGAGTAAGACACATTGATTGCCAAGAAGTGGGCAGACTTGGTCAATCTGTCTACTATCACCCAAATAGCGTCATAGCCATTAGTTGTCTTTGGTAGACCAACTATGAAATCCATGGCTATGTCTTCCCATTTCCACTCTGGAATCTGAATGGGCTGTAGGACACCTCCTGGTCTCTGGTGTTCGGCTTTAACTCTCTGACATGTCAGGCAGGTGCTGACATACTTAGCTATGTCTCTCTTCATCCCTGACCACCAAAATCTTCTTTTCAAATCCTGGTACATCTTAGTGGAACCAGGGTGCATTGAGTAGGGAGTTCCATGGGCTTCTTCAAGAATCTTCTTTCTCAGCTCTTCATGATTGGGGACACATAAACGGTCACCATAGTAGAGTATCCCACTGTCAGATACTCTAAACTCTTTACTCTCTCCTTCTTGCATCTCTTGCTTGATCCTTTGGATATCAGAATCCTCAGCTTGCTCTTTCTCTATATCTTCAAGCAAGGTTGACTCTAGTGTCTATAGAGTTAACTGCCCATAAATGATCTCAACTCCATAATCTACTATTTCCTTCTGTAATGGTGGTGATAATGATGACAAGGACATCAAAGTGGCGCACGTCTTTCTACTTAGTGCATCTGCTACTTTATTTGCCTTACCAGGGTGGTAAAGGATCTCACAGTCATAATCCTTCACTAACTCAAGCCACCTTCGCTGTCTCATATTGAGGTCTTTCTGAGTGATGAAATATTTCAGACTCTGGTGATCTGTATAAATCTTGCACTGCACTCCATACAGATAATGTCTCCATATTTTTAGAGCGAAGACTACAGCTGCCAACTCTAGATCATGAGTGGGGTAATTCTTTTCATAATCCTTGAGTTGCCTGGAAGCATGAGCTATGACTTTGCCTTCTTGCATAAGTACAGCTCCAAGTCCTAGCTTTGATGCATCACTGTATATATCAAAGCTCTTATCACCTTCGGGTATTGTAAGAATAGGAGCGCTTGTCAGTCTCTTCTTCAACTCAAGGAAACTCTGTTCACAGTCTTCAGTCCACTCATACTTCTTATTCTTTCTGGTAAGGGCTGTAAGTGGAGAAGCTATCTTTGAAAAGTCCCCTACAAACCTTCAGTAGTACCATGCTAAACCCAGAAACTTCTGATCACACTAGCATTCGTTGGTCGACTCCAGTTACTAACTGCTTCAATCTTGGCTGGGTCTACCATAATGCCTTCTTTGGAAATGATGTGGCCTAGAAAGGCCACCTAGTCAAGCCAAAACTCACACTTTGAGAATTTGGCGTACAACTCCCTCTGATGTAAGGTCTGCAACACTATCTTCAGGTGTTCGTCATGTTCTTCCTGAGTCTTTGAATACACTAGGATATCATCAATGAAGACAATGATGAACTTGTCAAGAAAATCCTTGAACACTCGATTCATTAGATCCATAAACGTCGCAGGGGCGTTTGTCACTCCAAAGGGCATGACCACAAACTCGTAGTGCCCATATCTTGTACTGAAAGCAGTCTTTGGCACATCACTCTCCTTCACTTTGAGTTGATGGTAACCTGATCGCAGATATATTTTGGAGAATACCGTGGCTCCCTTCAACTGATCGAATAAATCATCTATCCTTGGCAAGGGATATCTGTTCTTGATGGTTACCTTATTCAAGGCTCGATAATCTATGCACATTCACATGGATCCATCTTTCTTTTTGACGAACAACACAGGAGCTCCCCAGGGTGCATGACTAGGGCGGATGAAACCCTTGTCGAGCAGCTCTTGTAACTGTTCTTGCAGCTCTTTCAGTTCTGCTGGTGCCATGCGATAAGGTGCCTTTGAAATTGGGTTGGTTCCTGGAACCAACTCAATTTCTATTCAATTTCTCGATTGGGAGGCACTCCTGGTAACTCTTCAGGAAACATCTCCGGATAGTCGCAAACTACCCGTACTTCTTCTTTCTTTAACTCTTCTCCTCGCCTTGCATCTACTATATGTGCTAAATAACCAGAACATTCATTATCTAACATCGTGTGAGATTGTAGGTTAGAAAGAAACCTTTTTGTCTTTCTCTTTGGGTCTACGACAAACTCGAATGGAAGTTCTGCTTCTGGTGTGAACTTTACTCTTCCTTTGCGGCATTCAATAGAGGCACCATACTTGCTCAAGAAATCCATCCCTAAAATGATATCGTAATCCTTCATCTCAAGGACTACTAAATCACTATAGAGTTCTCGGTTGGAAATCCGAATTAATACAACTCTTAGCCACTGAGTAGATGCCATGACCTCTTGACGGACCCAAAATAGACAGTCACGAATGTTGGTCCTTCCAAATTTAGAATGTGAATAAAAAAATGCTGGAAACCCTTTTTGCAATAAAAAATATGAAAATGTAGTAAAGGGGTCTCAGGTCGTATTTTTTCCAAGGGACTAGTTGAGATAGTTGATTCTAACTTGGTTTATGTGTCGTTTGTGTTTTTGGGGTTTCAAATAAGTAGTTGGGTTGTGGGGTTGCAAGCATGAAATGAAATCTCACTAGAGAGAAGGAAACTTAACCACGCAAGCTTAAACAAAGTAATGGAAATTCATGGACTCAACCAATGGAAAATCTCATCAAGGCATTTACACAATTTTGAAAAAAATACACAGATCTAATTTCGATTGCAAGAATACACTACAAACTGATTTAAAACTTAAAGCATCACCACTCAAACCGAAACTTAACTTGATTCCAAGTGAAGGAAAAACTCATGTGCCAAAAGCAAAAGCTAAGTGCACTTTTGATTGGTTACTTGATACAAGGGCAGATCTACAATTGATGTGAAGCAATTGATATTAAGTAAATGGATGTGAAGCAACCAAATTAAGTGCAGATTTCAATCATGCAAAAAAAAAAAAAATGAAGAACAAGGCAGATTGCAGCAACTTGGCACAACCACAACTGCAGAAACTATTACTTGATTTGCAGAAATTGAGAATTGCAATTCGAAGCACACTGAATGCTAAACAAACAGAAATCACGTGCTATAATTCACTGACAATTATGTTTAACTTGCTAATAATCAGTGCTAAATTGTCTCTTGACAAAGGACAGCATATGTATTCTGAAATGCAGGACTGAAATCTGAATTTCTGAGCAAACCGCATGCAAAACAAGCGGCAATCAGGTGCACTATCACCCTATTAATCATGTTTAACTTCAGTAATTGAGTCTTGCAATAATCGAGTGCTAATCAATTTGTTGTCAAGAAGGAAAAATGAAACAAGATTCAGCTACAACAGGGTGGCACACAAGAAGAAAGCTGATACAAGGTTTCAGAAATATCAAACTGTAGTTTTAAGTTGATTTTTAATGAAGAAAGCCAAGCTACAACTGATGTGGAGCAAGTGGATGTGAGATTAACAACTCGGGTACAGGATCCATCAGCCAATACATGTAGAAACACTCTAGTGAAACAAACTTCAGTCACTAAACATGCTGAGCAGAAATGAATCCAGTGCAAAACGAGAGTGCCGAAAATTCGGCACAAGATCAAAACTTAAGTCTCGAACCGAATTCAGAGTTTAAGGCACCAAATTAATGGTTCAGCAATGATTATGAGCACTAATGTTTACTAACAATGCAACTCGGAAACCTGTTAATCAATTCATGCAGAATTAAACTGAAACTCCAGAATTGGGTGTGATACGCAATAAAGCTGAGCTAACAATTCAGATATAAAACCAAATGAGAAACAAACTCGAATCTGATGAATTAACACACTAAAGGTTGTCTTCAATTGCAGGGAATAAACTAAATACTAATCGAATTGGAAAGAAACTATAAAAATCAGAAACTAAAGCTGCAATTGCAAAAACAGGGTTGATACGAACTGTCAACTTGATACGCAAGGATTTAAGTCAAAAACAACTGAAATTTAAAGCAATTATCCACTAGAAAAGCTTCCTAAACTACTCAACTTGAAGGACATAAACCTAATTAAGCAGAAATGAGTAGGAAACGAAATCTAGTATCCTGATACAAAGATAGAAACGAAACCGAATGGCAGAAATGAAATCACAGCTACAAACAATGAAAATTAACCAAGTAAACTAATCCTCAATCACTCCCTAGCTCAAGTACTCCTTGTTCGTCACGCAAGGGTGAGCCTCGAACCCGTAAGCTCAGCAAATCGATGGAAACAGCCCCTGCGATTCAAATCCAGCTCAGCTTGCTCAAATCTGAAATTCCCATTCGGTATCCTTCAATTCAGCTGTGTCCGCGATTGATGATGAGTTGGGGATGATCCAAGCAATCTAGGGAACCCCTCCAGAAGCTCGGATGGATGGAAATGGAGTACAACCGATCCAAAGGCAGCAAATGGAGAGCTGCGGAAACCTCTCAACAGCCCTGTTTCTTGGGCAAATTGAGGCTGGAATTTCACCGAGAAGCTTTCCCACTGACCTAGCACATGATCTAAAGGAGAAATTGAGGGGTCGCGCCAACGGATTGAAGAAAAACTCTGAAGGAAATGCGAAGAAAACGAAGAACTACTGCTTGCGGCGAAGACGCGACAAGGAGAAGACTGTGGCGAGTTTTGATTAAATACATAGGAATGGACGACCCTGATTGATTTGGATGAATCCAACGGCTGATATTGCTCCGATCTGACCCAAACTTTGATGATGATGATCAGGGGTCAGGATCTGTCTTGTGGTAGCTCGGATCCTCCAGATTTACAACTGATGGTCCAGATCACCCTAATCTTTGAATGGACGATCTAGAGCCCTCTGAGCTTGATCCAACGGTTGATTTAGCTTTGATTGGGATGAAACCTTCAGATCTTGATTAGAGTGCTTGATCAACCCTAACCCTAGCTCGGATTGCTTCAGATGGTCCCGGATGGCTCAGATCTAGCCGCTCTTGAATCGGACGGCCCGGATTTAATTCTAATCTTGATAACTCGATCCGGGTCACTTCCGACTCAAGTTTGACCCAATATGCCCTAAGTCCATGAACCTTTCATGCCTACAAAAATAGATCAAGAATTTAGTGGCCAAATAATCCAAATATGTGTGAATTTATAATTAAGTCCAAAATAAGAGCAAGTTCTAAAACCTAGGGCAATTTCACAATTAAGCAATAAAAACATAGGTCAAACATGGATTTTAGCAATTAAAAATAATCAACAAAATGGTATCTATCAACTCCCCCACACTTAACCTTGAGCGTCTCGCGAAACTACTAAGTATGTATCCCCTAGATTTTCTTAAACATAATTAGAAGCAAATGAAAAGAAATTACCTAAGGTTGTCAATTCTTAAAAATCCAAGCTCTAGGGATTAGTATCTTGTCCTTAAATCAACAACTTAGCCTTTTCATCCATCATGAGTCATTGAGATGAATTTAAGTCACTAGCCTTTCAAGGGAAGTTTTGGTAGCTCTCTCCTTAAGTTCTAAGTTGATCATGGAAGTGGAGCTCACTCAAACACACATGCTTCTTGCACTACCATAAGCTTGCTTGTTATCTAATCTCCACCATTATTCATGATTAGGATCAACATCTACAAAAACAAGTGAAAAACATAGAAAATGGTAAGAAATGGAATAAAAGCCAAGAAAATGGAAAATTTTGATGGAGTGGAGGACTTGGTTGCTCAAGAATGTTTCCAATGTACTTTGCTTCTCTTTACAGTCCTCTAATGATATCAAAAGTGTGGTGGAGTAAAACTTGGATAATTCCTTTTCATTTGGGTGAAGAAAATTCCATTTGATCTAATGTGCCAAGTTTTTCCTATTGCGTGCCAATTTTGCTTGCTTTTCTTTTCTCATTCTGCTTTTTCTTCTTTCTTTCATTCTTGTAAAGTCAGACATGAAATGGAATAAAGCTTGGACTTGGATGAGAAAAACCAATCAGTTGGTTCACTTGCTTCATGGTGCCAAACTTCCTTTGTGTTCCATTTTGCTTCTTCTCTTTTTTTTTCAAACTGTGTTCTGTTTTCTTTTCTTTTCTGCATTTGGTCTTAGCTGCTAATTGCTTACTTTATTCAGTCATGATATGCTCATCTCCATCTCAGAAGCATCTCCAATCCCTTCTAGTGCCGTGAGCTTCCAAGGATTTGCCACTTCCTGTTTTTGAATCTGCCTTCATAGTATGTTTCTGAAATTTTTTTACAGCAGTTTCAATTCTGCTCCCAAGAGGTTTTGTTCAATTGAAAATCATTCTGCAAGTTCGGTTTGAAGGCAGCAAGGCATTGCTGATTTAGAAAGCATGGATTCAAATGGAAGTTGATAAAAAACTGCTTTACTAGCTTCCCCCACTGATTTTTTTTTCGAATGCAGAAATTTACAGCAGCTTTTCATGGACTTTTCCAGCACTTTGCAGCTTCAATTCAAATTGTAGCAACATGTTACTGATCTTCCTAGCAAGGTACAGCTGCGGTCCAAAACATTGCTGACCAAAAATAGCTTCAAAATTTTTTTTTTCACTTTGGCACATAAAGTTTCATTTGCGTGCCACTTGAACTTGGACTTGCAGATTTTTTTCTTTTTTTTTTCATTGCCACTTGGATCTTCAAAGTATGGTAAGGACTCTAGATGCTCCACTTGCTTCCATCCTCTTGCTCATTTTTGGAATTCAAATTCACTCACTTGGCACCTTTTGCAAAAAAAAAATTTTTTTCACATGAATTACCTCTTTGATACCAAATCTTTCCAAAACACTAGTCACTCCCCCACACTTAAATCTTTGTCCGTCTCGGGCAAAATAGCATTAAGAAAACATCTCAAGCAAACAAATCCATAGAAAAATGGGGTTAGGTAGGGGAAATGAGAAATATGAAGTGATACAAGAGAAATTTACAAAAATTGATATGAGATGAGAAGTAAAATGATTTTATCTCTATAAATGCGATCCAATCATCGAAATATGATTTTGAAAGAACCTAAGCAAGTTCTAGAGCACAATAACATATGTGTATCACAAATATAAGGCTAATTCTCACTAGGTAAAAATAATTCATCTCAAGTCATCAATCAAGAATTTAAAACCAAGTAGTACTCAAGCATCCAAGATTTCATCCATTAGCTCAAACCCTAAGTTTTAACAACCAGATTTAATTTATTTTCAAAAGACTCTAAAATGCTATGGAGATAACCTAGAGGGATACATTTATTCCTAGTCATGTAAGAAAAAGTGCGAAAAGAAAAGACATGGTATTTACAATGACTCCCAGTCATTTTACTCTACTTAAGCATTTATTAGCAAGGACTCAATTTAAAAGTGAAAAATGCAATAAACGTAAATACAAGAAAGAATAAACTCCCCTTATTCTGGTGGACGGAGTCTGTCAAGCAGTAGCCTCCATCGTGGTAGTGGAGGAGTCTGGGTGGCTGAGAGAGCTAGGACTCCCCCACATTTAAACATTGCAACAAAATGTTCAGGTGGTCGCAGGCGATTTAGGTTCAAGATCCATTGAAGGAATGGAGGGCTATGGATTAAAGTAAGATCTTCTCCTCCTTCTTGATGCCTTTCAGAAGTCCTTCCAGGAGGCTGGAGTCTGTTCAGATGGAGCACCCACTCCTGAAGTTGTCTAAACCCTGCAAAACAATGTAATACCTCTCTCAAGCGTGCAGGGTATGAAGGAAATAAAATAATATCAGTCTCTGCATCAAATGAATCCAAAGCTGCATCATATCCAATTAAATCAAATTCTGGTATCTCAATGAATTTTTCATAAGTAATATCCTCCAAAGGTATATCAAGAAACTTATCACACCCCATGAAATCAACTTTTGGCACATCAATAGTATTTTCACAATTATTTCCTATAAAAAATGTATCAAGCAATGTGTCACAGCCAATGAAATCAATCTCAGATACCTCCATAAGTTTTTCACATTCAACCTCAGCATAAGATATAGCAAGAGATTCATCACAATACATAACATCAATTTCAGGCACTTCTAAAAATTTTTCACAATTCATATCCACAAAAGATGTATCAAGTAATTCATCATAACAAACAACATTAATTATAGGTGCCTCTAAAATTATTTCGCAATCCATATCTACAAGAGATGTATCAAGTAATGCACTACGACCAATGAAATCAATTTTTGGTACCTCTATTGGATTTGCACAAGCAGTTTCTACACAAGGTATATCAATAAATTCATCAGAACCAATAAAGTCAGCACTAGGTATCTCGCTGAATTTTTCTGAACAAAGAGGAGAAATACTTACCTGAGCGTGCTGGAGAATACTTGGAGGTTCTATAAGAGTAGATGTATCCATGGCCTCCTCCTGATCAAATACATGCTCCTCTTCAGGTTCAGGCTCTGGTGGACATTCAACTAAAGCAGGTGATCCTTGGGTGCTTGCTTCCACCATGCAAGTCCCTACACTTTCTGGTTCATTCTCTGAATCTTGTGGTGGTCCCTGGGGCTTAGTGCAATCCCCTACACCTATGGAATCATCTCCCATGCATGTTCCCTCAACCATTCCTGTATCAGCCAAATTAGAAAAATTAGGACCATCAATAATACTATCATCACAAAATAAAAGTCTAGAATGGTCCTGTGGAGCTTCAGTTTCTTCTTCTTGAGCTGAAAAATTTGGAAATGGATTTTGAGTAGGAATCTCCGGAGGAATGCATGCTGTAGGTGCCCTGATTTTAATGATTTCTTCTTCTTCTTCTTCTAAAATTCTAAGATCACTTGAAGAAGGACTTGGCCATGCACTAGGGTCACCTTGAACTGAGATAAAATCAACTCCGGGGCTCTCAGAATTAAAAGTAGCTTGAGAAGATAATTGTTCTGATCTTTGGGCTTTTATCTGATTCAAATCACTAGCCACTTGTTCCATTTACCGTCCGAGATTTTGAAGCTCTTGTTGAAACATTTATTGAAATTGAGACTGTGGGGGTTGATAAAATGGTTGAACAAGCTGATTAAACTGCTGAAAATTTGGTTCACAAGTTGGTGGAGATTGCTGAAAATTGTAGCCCTGGAATTCTTGGATCTGAGGTTGAAATTGTGGTGGTGAACACTGAAATTCTGTGGGCTGAAAAATATGATTTGGCTGCTGAAAATTCTGGTTGCAAGGGTGAAATTGCTGTGGAAATTGACATGGTTGCTGGAAATTCTGTATGGGTTGAAATTCTTGCTGCCATGGCTGAGGTGGAGGCTGAAATTGATTATTTCCTTGCTGAAAACTTACAAAAGGCTGCTGGAAATTTTGGTTAAAATGCTGAAATCCTTGATTTGGTTGAACTTGATGGAAGGGTGGTTGCTGAAAATTCTGATTATCTAAACACCCTTATTGAATTCCTTGAAAAAGGGATTGATCTTGTTGATAAGGTTGCTGAAAGTTGGGCTGAAAATTTTGGAATTGTGGCTGCCCAATCTGAAAATTCTGACTTGGCTGAAAATCTTGCTGAAATTGTTGACATTGTGGCTGAAAAATTGATTTGGTTGCTGATTAAAAGGTTGGTTCTGCTGAAATTGTGGACACGGCTGCTGGTAAGTAGATGAGAACATTTTGAACTGGCAGTCCTGTCACAAAACAAACAAGAAAAATGGCAGCAACCGTATACAAAAGATAAAGCAAAATAAAATAGAACCCAATGATATGTCCAAAAGTACACAAGCAAAAATCAAACAAATCAATTAGTTGCTTTCCCGGCAACGGCGCCAAAAATTTGACGGACCCAAAATAGACTGTCACGAATGTGGGTCCTTCCAAATTTAGAATGTGAATAAAAAAATGCTGGAAACCCTTTTTGCAATCAAAAATATGAAAATATAGTAAAGGGGCCTCAGGTCGTATTTTTTCCAAGGGACTAGTTGAGATAGTTGATTCTAACTTGGTTTATGTGTCGTTTTTGTTTTTGGGGTTTCAAATAAGTAGTTGGGTTGTGGGGTTGCAAGCATGAAATGAAATCTCACTAGAGAGAAGGAAACTTAACCACGCAAGCTTAAACAAAGTAATGGAAATTCATGGACTCAACCAATGGAAAATCTCATCAAGGCATTTACACAATTTTGGAAAAAAAACACAGATCTGATTTCGATTGCAAGAATACACTACAAACTGATTTAAAACTTAAAGCATCACCACTCAAATCGAAACTTAACTTGATTCCAAGTGAAGGAAAAACTCATGTGCCAAAAGCTAAAGCTAAGTGCACTTTTGATTGGTTACTTGATACAAGGGCAGATCTACAATTGATGTGAAGCAATTGATATTAAGTAAATGGATGTGAAGCAACCAAATTAAGTGCAGATTTCAATCATGCAAAAAAAAAAAAATGAAGAACAAGGCAAATTGCAGCAACTTGGCACAACCACAACTGCAGAAACTATTACTTGATTTGCAGAAATTGAGAATTGCAATTCGAAGCACACTGAATGCTAAACAAACAGAAATCACCTGCTATAATTCACTAACAATTATGTTTAACTTGCTAATAATCAGTGCTAAATTGTCTCTTGACACAGGACAACATATGTATTCTGAAATGCAGGACTGAAATCTGAATTTCTGAGCAAACCGCATGCAAAACAAGCTGCAGTCAGGTGCACTATCACCCTATTAACCAGGTTTAACATCAGTAATTGAGTCTTGCAATAATCGAGTGCTAAACAATATCTTGTCAAGAAGGAAAAATGAAACAAGATTCAGCTACAGCAAGGTGGCACACAAGAAGAAAGCTGATACAAGGTTTCAGAAATATCAAACTGCAGTTTTAAGTTGATTTTTAATGAAGAAAGCCAAGCTACAACTGATGTGGAGCAAGTGGATGTGAGATTAACAACTCGAGTACAGGATCCATCAACCAATACATGTAGAAACACTCTAGTGAAACAAACTTCAGCCACTAAACATGCTGAGCAAAAATGAATCCAGTGCAAAACGAGAGTGCCGAAAATTCGGCACAAGATCAAAACTTAAGCCTCGAACCGAATTCAGAGTTTAAGGCACCAAATTAATGGTTCAGCAATGATTATGAGCACTAATGTTTACTAACAATGCAACTTGGAAACCTGTTAATCAATTCATGCAGAATTAAACTGAAACTCCAGAATTGGGTGTGATACGCAATAAAGCTGAGCTAACAATTCAGATATAAAACCAAATGAGAAACAAACTCGAATCTGATGAATTAACACACTAAAGGTTGTCTTCAATTGCAGGGAATAAACTAAATACTAATCGAATTGGAAAGAAACTGTAAAAATGAGAAACTAAAGCTGAAATTGCAGAAACAGGGTTGATACGAACTGTCAACTTGATACGCAAGGATTTAAGTCAAAAACAACTGAAATTTAAAGCAATTATCCACTAGAAAAGCTTCCTAAACTACTCAACTTGAAGGACATAAACCTAATTAAGCAGAAACGAGTAGGAAACGAAATCTAGTATCCTGATACAAAGACAGAAACGAAACCGAATGGCAGAAATGAAATCACAGCTACAAACAATGAAAATTAACCAAGTAAACTAATCCTCAATCACTCCCTAGCTCAAGTACTCCTTGTTCGTCATGCAAGGGTGAGCCTCGAACCCGTAAGCTCAGCAAATCGATGGAAACAGCCCCTGCGATTCAAATCCAGCTCAGCTTGCTCAAATCTGAAATTCCCATTCGGTATCCTTCAATTCAGCTGTGTCTGCGATTGATGATGAGTTGGGGATGATCCAAGCAATCTAGGGAACCCCTCCAGAAGCTCGGATGGATGGAAATGGAGCACAACCGATCCAAAGGCAGCAAATGGAGAGCTGCGGAAACCTCTCAACAGCCCTGTTTCTTGGGCAAATTGAGGTTGGAATTTCACCGAGAAGCTTTCCCACTGACCTAGCACATGATCTAAAGGAGAAATTAAGGGGTCGCGCCAACGGATTGAAAAAAAACTCTGAAGGAAATGCGAAGAAAACGAAGAACTACTGCTTGCGGCGAAGACGCGACAAGGAGAAGACTGTGGCGAGTTTTGATTAAATACATAGGAATGGACGACCCTGATTGATTTGGATGAATCCAACGGCTGATATTGCTCCGATCTGACCCAAACTTTGATGATGATGATCAGGGGTCAGGATTTGCCTTGTGGTAGCTCGGCTCCTCCAGATTTGTAACGGATGGTCCAGATCACCCTAATCTTTAAATGGACGATCTAGAGCCCTCTGAGCTTGATCCAACGGTTGATTTAGCTTTGATTGGGATGAAACCTTCAAATCTTGATCAGAGTGCTTGATCAACCCTAACCCTAGCTCGGATTGCTTCAGATGGTCCCGGATGGCTCAGATCTAGCCGCTCTTGAATCGGACGGCTCAAATTTAATCCTAATCTTGATAACTCGATCTGGGTCACTTCCGACTCAAGTTTGACCCAATATGCCCTAAGTCCATGAACCTTTCATGCCTACAAAAATAGATCAAGAATTTAGTGGCCAAATAATCCAAATATGTGTGAATTTGCAATTAAGTCCAAAATAAGAGCAAGTTCTAAAACCTAGGGCAATTTCACAATTAAGCAATAAAAACATAGGTCAAACATGGATTTTAGCAATTAAAAATAATCAACAAAATGGTTCTATCACCTCTCTCGAAGGTAAGGTCATTAAGAACTTCATCGTTCAATATTTCTGGTAGTCTTTGTACTGTTTAAGTAGTGTTCGATGATCAAAGCACTACTTATCAGTTCTTCGGAGGTTTGCGACCTCTTAACACTGCTGGCCACATTTAACGTTATCTCAGTCCTTAACATCTTGAGCCTTAGCCTGACTCTTTCTTTTTCTGTGCTAACTAGCTCTGGGCACAAATGAGCCTTAGCCACCTCACGCGGGGCCGCTTGCAAAGTGATCGCATATGAAACTATTGCTAGTTGCCTCGGGAGGCAGCGTTCACTTCGTGTGCGGTCACTTCGCGAGCGGTCGCACACGAAGCAGTTCCTAATTGCCTGGCAAGGCAGTGTCCACCTCACGAGGACCTTGTCGACCATCTCTCGAGTGGCCAACGTTTATTGGCTCTTTGTCAGCGACGAAATTAATAGATTAGAGTAATATTAGAGGAAACAAAATGATATTGCGGAGAGAAAAAAAGACCTTACTATCAGCAAATTCAAAATAAAAATATTAAACAAATTAAAATTAATATATTTATTAATTTATAAATATAATAATTTTTATAAAATTTATCATTCTAATTTGATATTTTATTTTTAAAATTAATTATTTTAATTTGATGTTTTACCTATTAATAAATTTATGATTAATTATAAGAAATAAGAAATAATCAAAACTATTAATTTTTTTTTAAAAAAGGAGGTAGGGCTGGAGGCCACCCTAGCCCAAGGGTGGCTTCGCCCATGTATGCAGCAGTATCACTAGCAGAAGCAAGAAAGTGGATAGCACAGGTATTCGGCTGGAAGGAGAGAGGATTAAAAGAAGTTTGACATCTTCTTAAAGCTGAAGGACCACCGATGAAGGTTCTGTCAAGTCTTTTAGGACATTGAATACCAGTGTGTCCAAATTGGAGACAAATTTGACATCTCTGAACATTCGACATCAAAATAATAATAAAGAACCAAAAATTCTTGTAGCTTGGGCCAAAAGGCCGGAGACTATTCCTCTTTTTCCCTACTTTCCCATCATGAGTTGGCGGGTGATAAAAATGAGAACGAGGATGACGAGCAAAAAAAAACAAATAGAGGATCGGAGGATGTTTTTTTTTCGAAAAGAAAAAAAAAATTGGTGATAGCAAGTGTCACATGAAAAAAAAGAAAGACGTTGCATAAAAATAGCGACACGTAAGGTATGAGGAGCTATGACTTTGATACCATATTAGAGTAAAAGAAGTAGAGAGAGAAGAGAGGTAGAGAGAAAGAAAGAGATAACAAAATAACTTTCTTGATGTCACCCAACATTATCAGAAGAGATGGCATCCTAGGTCCTGCTCCGGAGCTCCCTAATAACTCTCCTATTCCATTAGAATCGCCTCAAGTTGCTCCAATCTTAGAAGTCTCACCAGCCGAAGATAATATGCTCTCTAGCTCTGGATCCTCGGATAATACAAGTTCGGCAACAAACTCACCATGCCAACCCACTTCCTCATCACCGTCAACAAGTGATTCGGATGATAATGCTCCTAGTCGCATGCTTCCCTTAAATGACATATATGCATGATGCCCACCAATGGCTACTCGATATCCTCTTCCTCGAGCTCTAGTGGTTTTCTCAAAAAATATTGAGCCAACTTGCTTTACACAGGCAAATAAGGATCCAAATTGGCGTAATGCAATGGCTACAGAATTTGATGCACTTCTTCGCAATGGAACATGGAGTCTAGTTCCGCGCACTCCGTCCATGAATGTTGTGGGCTCAAAATGGATATTCCATCTTAAGCATCTAGCTGATGGTTCTCTTGAACGATATAATGCTCGCCTTGTAGCCAAAGGATTTAGTCAACAACCAGGTATTGACTTTAATGACACCTTCAGCCCAGTTATCAAAATTACATCTGTCAGATTATTGTTATCAATAGCTATTAGTTCTAATTGGTCTATCCGACAATTAGACGTTTCAAATGCATTTCTTCATGGTATTCTTGAGGAAATGGTTTTTATGGAGCAACCACCTGGGTTTATTCATCCACAATTTCCATCTCATGTTTGTCATCTCTATATGGTCTTCGGCAAGCTCCTCGTGCATGGTTTCATCGATTATCTATATGGTTACAGGCTCAAGGTTTTTCTGGATCAAAAACTGTCTCCTCTCTATTCTATAGACATAATGATGGATCTATGATATGTTTTCTTATTTATGTGGATGACATTCTATTAACTGGCAATGATCAAAAGGGCATCTCAAATTTATTAAGCCTTCTCAATCAGGAATTTCCTATTCGAGATTTAGGAAATGCTCATTTTTTTCTTGGTATTGAACTTATTCCACATGATGAAGGTTATATCCTCTCTCAAAGTAAATATATTACTGGGCTTCTTCAAAGAGATAAAATGGATGGAGCACGTCCGATCTCTACACCTATTGCTCCAAATAATGTATCTACACCTTCTTCCTCTTCAGTGATGGTTGATCCCCAGGTTTATCGAAGTATTGTTGGAACTTTACAGTATGTTACTATTACGCGCCCTGATATTACGTTTGTAGTAAATCGTGCTTGTCAGTTTATGCATACACCTACTGAACAAAATTGGGAAGGTGTGAAGAGAATACTTCGTTATCTCAAAGACACTATTCTACATGGTCTTCTTTTATATCGACACTCATCTCGAGATTTACATGCCTATAGCAATGCGGATTGGGCTAGTTCTCCTGAAGATAGATGCTCTACTAGTGGATATGCAATATTTCTTGGACGAAATCTTATTTCTTGGAATTCGAAAAAGCAACCTACAGTATCTCGTTCAAGCACTGAATCTGAATATAAAGCTATAGCCAATGCAACGTTAGAAATTATTTGGCTTCAATCCCTTCTTTCGAAACTTCATCTTGCATCAGATATTGCACCAAAAATTTGGTGTGATAATATTGGAGCAACATATCTTACATCAAATCCAGTATTTCATGCTCGTACAAAACATATTGAAATTGATTATCATTTTGTTCGAGAGCGCGTGGCAAACAAACAATTATCTGTTTCTTATATCTCTACATAAGATCAAATTGCTGATATCTTTACCAAGTCATTATCCAAACAACGATTTAGCAAATTATCATACAAACTCAACGTCCGAGATCTCCCGTTAAGTTTGTCGGGGGGTAAAAGAGATTATATTATATAATAATATAATAAATTTATATTATTATATTATTAGACATTTTCCTTATTAATCTATTAATTGACAGATTCTTTATAAATCTGTTAATTAACAGTTTCGTTATTAATTTTTCATTTGACTAGGTCTTCTAAGGTCCCTATAGCGATGCGGATTGGGCTAGTTCTCTTGAAGATAGACGATCTACTAGTGGATATGCAATATTTCTTGGACGAAATCTTATTTCTTGAAATTCGAAAAAGCAACCTACAATATCTTTTTCAAGCACTGAATCTTAATATAAAGCTATAGCCAATGCAATGTCAGAAATTATTTGGCTTCAATCCCTTCTTTCGGATCTTCATCTTACATCAGATATTGCACCAAAAATTTAGTGTGATAATATTGGAGCAGCATATCTTACATCAAATCTAGTATTTCATGCTCGTACAAAACATGTTGAAATTGATTATCATTTTGTTCGAGAGCGCGTGGCAAACAAACAATTATCTGTTTCTTATATCTCTGCAGAAGATCAAATTGCTGATATCTTTACCAAGCCATTATCCAAACAACGATTTTACAAATTATCATGCAAACTCAACGTCCGAGATCTCCCGTTAAGTTTGTCGAGTGGTAAAAGAGATTAAAGAGAATAAATTTATATTATTATATTATTAGATATTTTCCTTATTAATTTGTTAATTGATAGATTCTTTATAAATCTGTTAATTAACAGTTTCGTTATTAATTTTTCATTTGACTAGGTCTCCTAATGTCCCTATAAATTGTGTATCTCATGGACAAGTTTTTTCAATCAAGAAAGTTATTTTGTTATCTCTTTCTTTCTCTCTACCTCTCTTCTCTCTCTACTTCTTTTACTTTATTAAGGATGCCATTTTCAGATGCACTCTAAATTTTTTAAGAATAAATCTTGCTTTTCTTTTGTATTTAGAAGCCAATTTGGTGGAAGCGTATGTTTCTATATCATGTAGAAGGTTGCAGAAATAGTAGCTCCTCACCTAATTTATTTAATATTCACTTGGCTGCATGTAAAACCAAACCAAGAAGATTGTTTTTCTACAAACTCAGTGTGTTCATATTTTAAAAATTAAATCAGTTTGTCACATATGTAATTCTTCTTAACACTGAACCTGTTTTTATTGCAGATATTGCAGCCTACTTTTAACAAAGAAATTGAATATGATCTTGCTGTTGACATTTGGAGTTTGGGTTGTACCATCATTGAGATGTTCACAGGGAAGCATCCATAGAGTGATCTAGAAGGTATGTGTATGTTTCTGATTTCATTGTGTTGGCATTTGTGGCATTGTTGTATATGCTTCTAATATCTAGTTTATTGGTATTATTACATTTGTATATTGTAATTTGGATGGTAGATTTAATGATTAGGATGACTAATTTTGTTAGTGATTGATGGAACTGTGTTTATGGTGTGTATTGATGTATTTAGATGTTTTTATTAGTAGATTTGTATTTGAAATTGTGTTTTGGAAGTCTATGAATGTGCTTATAATTGTTTATCTAATTAATAAAGGATATTTTAAAAAATAAATTATTATTTTTTAATTTTTTTAAAATTACAATGAATTTTATAGCAAAAAAATTTCATTGCAAACTTATCGTATTTTACTGCTATATCATAACTTGTGATAAAAATATATTCGTTGCCGAATTCGTTGTAGATTTTAATGAATTACATTCGTTACAAATTTGCAACGAAAAATAATTGTTGTAGAATTCGTGGTAGATCTGCAACGAAGGAAATTTGTCCTAGATTTTGTTGCAGATTAGCAACATATTAAATTCGCAGATTTGCAATGAAAAAAAATTGTCCGAGATTTCGTTGCAGATTGGCAACGAATTAAATATGTCATAGATTCACAACTAATTATATTCGTTATAGATCTGTAATGAAAAAATTTTGTCCCAGATTTCATTGCAGATTGGAAACGAAATAAATTTGTCACAGATTTGTAATGAATTATATTCGTTGCAGATCTGTAATGAAAAATATTCATCCCAGATTTTGTTGTAGATTGGCAATGAAATAAATTTGTCATAGATCTGCAACGAATTATTTTTGCCGCAAATTTGTGACAAAAAAAACTTTGTTGCAAAATTCGTTGCAAATTTGCTATAATTTTTTATAGTTCCACCCTAAATTTAGCGACGATGATTTAGCAACGAAAATATTTTGATTGCTAAATTCGTCGCCAAATATTTTTGTAATGTTTTTTTTTAAAAATTCATTGCAAATTTTGTTGCAATTTTTTTTGTAGTGTTTCACAGGAGCTATAAATATACTCCTGAACTCAGTTCTTTTCATCGAATCAAATTGTAACAAATTGCTTCTTGAGTTTCTCTTCTATTTTCTGAGTTCTAGTCTGTATAAATGACTTTTTTACCCCAAGGAGCTTAATCTAGAGATTTAGCTTATTTCTTCCTTTGATTAGCAGCCACTTTGGTTGCAACCAAGTAACCTTTCTTGTGCCTCTTCTCTTACTATTGCTTTATATATTATTAATATTATTTACTTGTACGAACTAATTTGTATCTTTGTTTAAAATGAACAAAAGATTGTCTTTTTATTTTCAGGGGCAATTCACCCCTCTTACCGATCGCATAATCCCCAACACTCGCCTTCTTCCTGTTGGTGCCGGAAGCACCAAAGTCGAACCTATGTTTTGATAATGGCAAAGGGTTCAGAAGTTAAAGTGTTATTGTGATCTAACAATGCTGATTAAGTGTGCAGGGAAAGTCCTAGGTACACTAGGCACTAAGTCCTGATCTATGAATTGGGCACTAAGTCCTGGCCGCGGGCTAGGTAACTAAGTCCTGACGTAAGGTTGGGCACTAAGACCTGGTGAGTAATGCTGGGCACTAAGACCTGGTGAGTGAAGCTGGGCACTAAGACCTGGTCACGGATTGGGCACGAAGACCTGGTGAGTGAAGCTAGGCAAAAGTCCAACTGGAGGAGTGATAAGTACTATTTTGTTGATCATTTCAGGTTCTAAAATCCATGTTTGACCCATATTTTACTTGCTTAATCTTGAATTTACCCTAGGTTCTATGAATTACTTCTATTTTGGGCTTAATTGTAAGTCTTTATACATTTGAAATAATTTGGCACTAAATTGTGAATCTACTTTTATAGGCTTGGAAGGATCATGGACCTAGGTCATGCTGGGTCAAACTTGAGTCAGAATTGGATCCAGATTGTGTGATCTAGCATCAGACTAATATGGGCCGTCCGATTCAAAAACGGCTAGATCTGAGCCATCTGCGAACTTTTGATGCAATCCGAGCTAGGGTTAAAGCTAATCAAGCACTCCGGTCAAGATCTGAAGGTTTCATCCAAATCAAAGATCATTCAGCCGTTGGATCAAGCTCAAGAGGATCTAGACCGTCCATTCAAAGATTAGGTAGATCTGAGCCATCCGTTGCAAATCTGGAAGATCCGAGTTACTGAGAGGCAAATCCTGACCCTAGATCAAGATCTGGAAGGTTTGGTTCAGATATGAAGAGATCCAGCCGTTGGATGGAGTAAAGAGAATCACAGCCGTCCATTTCCAAACTATATAAATTGTTTCCTTCCCCGATCAGATCTGTCGTGTCTTCGCCGCAGATTAGCGTTCTTCCAGTTCTTCACTGTTTTCTTCAATTTCTTCTCATCCGATCGCGCGACCGCATTGATTCCAACCTTGGATCGAGTTCTAGATCGTCGGGACTATGCCTCCGTGAGGTTTTTAGCTCAAATTCGTCACTGAACAGAGCTAAGTGAGGGTTTCACTAGCTCTGCCATTCGACTGATCGGATCTCTATTGCATGCCATTTTTCATCCACCTGAGCAAGTCGGAGGGTTCTCTAGGTTGCTCTGATCGTTCCTAAGACATTACCGCAATCCCACGCATTGAGTTTGAGGAGATCGGATGGATTTTTCAGCTGGGAGCAGATTTTGAGCTGAATCGATCGCGGATTCAGATATTCCAGCAATTTGTCAAGCTAGGGGGTTCATGGCTTACTCTTGTGTGACAGCAAGAAGTACTTGAACCAAGGGAAGGGATCGATGCTTAGTTTCTTTGTGAATTCTTGTTTCTGAGCAGTAGTTTCAATTTCTGCGTATCATTTACAGTTTTTGAATTTTGTATCAGTGAAACTTAGTTTTTCTGAGTCGTTTATGCATTCATTAGTTTTTCAATTCTGCATTCGTATCAGATAGGTTGTTTGTTTAGTGAACATTACACTTGATCTAAGCTTGCTTCGCATTTAGTTCATTTCTGCGTATCAATTCTTTTTCTGCGTATTAGTTCTTTTCTTTAGTTCCTGAATTTTGTATCAAGCGAGCTTTAGTTTTTATCTTCTGATCTTACATTGCAGCTTGCTTCATTTACATTGTGCTTGATATCAATTTCTGCGTATCAGCTTGCTTGCGTATTAGTTTAATTTCTTCAAGTTTCAGTTTATCATTTCTGAATTTTGTATCAGTGAACTTAGTTTTTCTGAATCGTTTCTGAACACTAGATTTGTGCACTTGATCTTAGTTGTTTTGTTTGTCTCTGCATTCAATTAGTTGCTGCATCTCTGCATACGGTTTCTGCAATTCTGTATTCATTTCTGCATTCGATTTGTTTCTGAATTGGTCAGTTTTATTGCTGCGTATCAGGTTAGAGTTTCTAAAATTTTGTATCAAGAGAACATTGGTTTTGCTGAACCTTTCATGAATATCAGATTTGTGAACTTAACAGCTTGCTTTGCATTCGGTTGTTTTTGAACTTCTTCATCCATTTCTGCATTGGTTGTTTCTGAATTTTGCAGCTAGCTTGCAATTCTGTTAGCTTTGAGTTTGATTCCTGAAGTTAAACACACCATTTAGTGTGCTATTGTGCTTGAAATCAGTTTGTTTTACATCCAGCTTGTTTCTGAATTCCAATCTTCATTTCTGCATATCAGTTTTTAGTATTCGCATTTTGTATCAAGTGAAGCTTCGGCATTGATTGGTATCAAGATTAAACACAACTTGTAGTGTACTATTGCATTTGATATCAGATTTGTTCTCCAAATTCGGCTAATTTGCATTGGTTGATTAAGTTCCCCATTGTTTGAGTTCATTAGTTGAAATTACCTAGTTAAATTCGTCTAGTTAAGTTTCTTTCCTTTTCACTGTGATTTCATTTCTGATTGCAAACAAAACCCAAATCTTATTTGAAACCCAAAAATATTCGACGACACATAAACTCGAGCTTGAATAAAACATCCTTAACTAGCCCTAGGAAAAATACGACCTGTGACCCCTTTTCTACATTTAAATTGTGAGCTAGGGTTTCCAATAGAAATATTTAAATTTGAGACTCACATTCACGACATCTATTTTGGGGATCATCAAGGAGCTGGTTGGCAAAAAGGTAAATTCTCCCGAGAGGAGTAGGTGAGGACGTGTTCCCCGTAGGAGGGAACATTAGGCGTCGATTTGACCTAGGGTTCCATATTGGAAGCTCAAAGTCAGAACCAAGACAGCTCAGGCTATAAATCATGTTCTAATCTTATCATTTGTATGCTTCTTGTGTCTTTGGAACTAACCCTGGTTGCAGGAATAAAGGAAAGGAGATTTCTGCTGCTAGGCACAATGGAGTGAGGCGCCCTAACTGGGCTAGGTGCCTGTATTGAGACAGGCACCCAGTGAAGAGTTATTCCAAAGCAAACTAAGCAAACTGCCACGCAAGCCTCTGGACCAAGTCAAGTGAGGCGCCTGTGTTAACACAGGCACCCCAGATAGCTCAAGCGCCCCAGTTGAAGGGATAAGCACTAGCCAAGTCTGTAGATTGAGGTTCGCACAAAGGAGGCCATGTGTCAGGCGCCCCCTTCAACACAGGCGCCCCAGCTACAACTATAAAAGAGGGTTCACCCCCAAGGCTTCAACATCAATTGCTTCCGACACTTTCGCTCAAGCGCTATGCTCCGACAAGCTCCGTACTCGCGATTCAAGCGCCGACAACGACCCGCTGCTCCGAACTTCCAACTACTCCGGTCATCGGTAAAAGTTTATTTTTTTAAGTGCTGTAATTTCGTTTTAAATTCTATATTTGTACTACCAAGTTGTAATCTTTTACGAAAATATAGAATTGCCCATCGTAAACAGTCAAGGACCGTGGGCCTTGGAGTAGGAGCCGACCGCGACTCTGAACCAAGTAAAAACAAATCGTGTTAGAGATTGTTTTTGCTATTTCCGCTGCGTAATTACTCTCTTTGTCCGAAAATTTTTACGATCGATATTCACCCCCCCTCTATCAATTCAATTCGATCCCACAAGTGGTATTAAAGCGGGTGGCTCAAACTTGGTGCAACCACCAGTTTGAGATTTTTTTTTCAGATTTTCTAATTTTAAATTTTTTTTCGCTCGAATCTTTCTCGTTAATCGAGGTTGGTGCAACACCACTCGATTTCCTTTCGTTATTAATATTCTTCCAGCACTACTAATCCAAGACTCAGTCTTGGAATGAGTTATTTTTCTTTTTCAGTTAAAAATTTATTGGCCATGCAAGAGGGATACAACACCGCTAGACCCCCTCTTTTCAGTGGAGAAGATTTCTCCTATTGGAAAAGCAGGATGGAAGTCCACCTGAAAACTCAGGTGGACATGTGGATAATTATCCAGTCTGGGCTGGAAATTCCTAAAAATGCACAAGGCATGGTGCAACACTATACTAAGTGGGACGACCCACTAAAGAAGAAGATTGAGGCCAATGCAAAAGCAACCCAAACATTGCAGTGCGGCCTAACAAAAGAAGAGCTGAACCATGTAGGACCCTTCAATAGCGCGAAGGAGCTTTGGAACAAACTGATCAAGCTGCACGAAGGCACTTCTGACACCAGGATCAGCAAAAGAGATCTGTTGCTCAATAGACTCTATACAATAATGATACACGATGGCGAGACTGCTGCTCAACTCCACTCCAGAATCCAAGAGTTGATGAACGGACTACACACGATAGGTCACAAGGTTGAAAACCATGACCTAATAAGGAATACTTTAAATTCATTTCTGAGAAACTCATTGTGGGCGTCTATGGTGGATGCCTACAAGGTTTCAAGGAATTTATTTGAAATTAAATTGGATGAGTTATTTTCTGAGCTAGAACTGCATGAACAAACTAATACTACCTTGGTCAAGAAATGTATAGTTTTTATTGCAGGTAAAACTCAAGGAAAAGTTCCTAAGAAGAAGCCTCAACCAGCACCCGAGTCCGACTCAGACTCAGAATCAGAAGACAACGAAGGGGATCGACCCAAATTGGTCCGGCTAGCTCGTGATTACTACAAAGAACTCAAGTACCAAACGAGCAAGAAGAAATCAAGCCAAAGAAAGGAAGATCCAGCAGAACCTTCAACGAGCTCGAAGAGCAAAAACAACATCTCCTGCAATGAATGCAACAAAAAGGGACACTTCAAGTCAGAGTGCCCCAACCTATAGGAAACTAAGAAGGCGCGCAGAAAGAAGGCTCTTCAAACCACTTGGGATGAGTCATCTTTCGAAGAAGAAGAAGAAGTCCTGCACGCAAATCTACTCGCCTTAACCGCCTCGGAAAACATCGACTCCAGATCAGAATCGGAACAAGACGAGGACGTCAACAACGGAAGACTCACGATCTCGGAGAACGGATAAATCACTGTAAAAGGTTATTGAGAATATGAGTTATCTAAGCTAATTTCGTATTTGTCTCGAAACTTGGCAAAAGCCAAAATCCGGGTTGAGTCTCTCTGACAAGAAGTAAAACTCCTGAAAGAGGAAGTCAACTCGAGGTCCTTGACTGAGTCAAGCCATGAAGGAAACTCAACTCAAGTCCAAAAGCTTGAGGAAGAGAATTCCTCCTTGAAAACTCAAGTCAAGGAACTCAGAGTTGCCTTAGAATGGTTCACTTCGGGTTCCAAGGGTCTTGACATGATTCTTGAAAATAGAAGTCCGTTCTCAATCGATCCGGACTAGGTTATCGAACCAAGTCGAGACAACGTTCATATTATTCTATATTGAACCAACCTAGAACCCAAGTCCAAGCATGGGTCCCCAAGCTATGTTTAAATAAACCGGCTAGACCAAACTAGTATTGGATCCCCAAGGACAAGATTCACATCTTGCCTAACCCTTATCGAGGCTATAGTCCAGAGGGAGTCAATATAAAAACCATATTTATAGTTAGATAATTTTACTAGAATTGCTTGCTTGCTTGTCTATTTTCTTTTTGCAATTTTTAATTATCATGTTAGATTTAGGATTGGTTAGATTAAGGACAAGTGATTGAGTTGAAATTTGAACAACATAGTATTGGGTGGAGGTGAGATGATAGTACGTTAGGGAAGCCCTTCTAATAAGGTCAAGTATATCCTACTTGGTCTGTTTAGTCTGGTGGAACTTGTCGAAGCTACCGATCCAAGACCCAAACTAGTTAGACTAAAATCTTTCAAGAAGTAACTTGAAGATGAATTTTCAATAAAAGGCTTTGTCAAGGAAAGAGTTGTTGCTCCAATAAGGCTACGACCAAAGAAGACCTTGTGCCTCGCCAAGACTTGGAAGCCAATTACTGAAAATCAAATTCAATTTACTATTTGTTAAATTTGAATCTAACACAAATTTCAATTAATCATAGATTCAACATATTTTCAAAATCAAGAACCTTAAATAAATTTCAAAATTAATTCAACTCCTTCAAAATTAACCATTTTTTCAAAATTAAAATTTTATTTTGAAAACTTGTCTCACAAAACCCATAAGGTTAACATGTTTGATAACACTAGATTGGGTGAGACAGACTAGGCTGTGAAATTCAATTCAAGCTATCCCTAACTCTAATGGATCCAAATCAACAAATACTTTATGTGTAGGAACATAAAGATTTGGACCAGTGGATGTTGGATAGTGGATGCTCGAGACACATGACTGGAGACAAATTGAAATTCACCAAAATCATGTTCAAGAACCTAGGCTCAGTATCATTTGGCAACAATGCTACACTCAAAGTCATTGGGTCAGGTAACATTGAACTTAAATCTTATTTCATTATTAAGAAAGTTCTCTTGGTTGAAAATTTTAAGTTTAATTTGCTTAGTATTAGTCAACTCTGTGATACTGGTTACATAGTTACCATCACCAACTCTGACTACCTTACTAGAAACCTCCAAGATTCAGAAATAATGCTTAAGGGTACTAGGAAAAACAATGTTTACACTATTAATCTACCCTTAGTACCAAAATACTTTCTAACGCAATTAGAAGAATCTAACCTTTAGCATAGGAGATTAGGTCACACTCATGTCAAATTAATCTCGAAAATTACTCAACTTGTTTTAATTAAAGGTGTACCTAAAATCAAGAATTTTGAGAACACAATTTGTAACTCATGTAAACAAGGTAAACAAACTAAGTCTACTCACAAACCAACTCAATCAGACTTAACCCAAGCCACACTTGAGCTCCTGCACCTTGACCTATTTAATTCACATGGAGCCAAGTCATTAAGCGGGAATCAGTACTGCTTAGTAATTATCGACAATTACTCTATGTTTACCTGGGTTAGGTTCCTGAAAACTAAGGATGAAATCCTGAACTTATTTATTGACTTATGCAAAATAATTAAAAATCAAAATGATACTAAAATTAAAAGACTTAGGAGTGATCACGGGGGAGAGTTTGAAATTCAAAGGTTTGAGGAATTCTGCAAAATCAATGGGTATATTCATGAATTTTCCTGTCCTAGAACCGCCCAATAAAATGGGATAGTAGAGAGAAAAAAATATAACCCTTCAGGAAGCCGCTACAACGATGCTCAATGAATATAGTCTAGCTAACCAATTTTGGGCAGAAGCGGTAAGTACGGCATGCTATGTTCAAAATAGGGTCCTAATTAATAAAAGGCACAATAAAACCCCTTATGAACTATATTATCATAGATTGCCTAACCTACACTACCTAAGGGTCTTTGGGTGCAAAGTCCATATCTTGAACACTAAGGACTACCTAGGTAAGTTTCAATCTAAGTCAACCCCAGGGATTTTCTTAGGATATTCAACAACTAGTAGAGCCTATAGGGTTTATAATAAACAAACCCACAAAATTGAAGAAACTACTAATTTAATTTTTGATAAAGAAGTTGAACCAAAAAATAATCAAAATTTAAATCAATCAAATCTTGATCAAGAAGACAGTGAACCAATAATTGAATCATTAATTGAACCACTGATTGAACCATTAAATGAACTAACACTTGAACCAACTACTGAGGTATCAACTGAACCAATACCTGAACCAAACCAAGTAGTTGAACTAAACACTAAACCAAACCGTCCAGCCAGACCTGAGGCAGAACCTAGTTCTAGAAGGACAAAGAAACCCAGACTCAATCATCCTTTTGATCAAATTATGGGTGATCCAACCTTAGGAGTCAGAACTAGGTCCTCCTATAGAAATCTTAGTTAGATAGCACTCATTTCAAAAATTGAACCTAAGACTATAGAGGAAGCCCTAGCTGACCCTGATTGGATCATAGCTATGCAAGAGGAATTAACCCAATTTGAAAGAAACCAAGTCTGGGAACTAGTACCTAAACCTGAGGGCAAATCTATTATAGATACTAAGTGGGTTTTTAGAATCAAACTAAATGATCAAGGGGAAATTATTAGAAATAAAACCCGCTTAGTAGCTAAAGGGTTTAGTCAGGTTGAAGGGTTAGACTATAATGAAACCTATGCCCCAGTAGCCAGACTTAAGTCAATTAGAATGTTATTAGCCTTTGCAGCCCATAGAGGATTTAAGCTATATCAAATGGATGTCAAGTCTGCTTTTCTAAATGGGTTTATTAAAGAAGAAGTTTATGTAGGGCAACCCCTAGGATTTGAGGACCTAGAAAAACCTAAATATATTTTTAAACTTAGAAATGCACTTTATGGGTTGAAACAAGCACCTAGGGCATGATATGAACGATTATCAACTTATCTAATTTCTAAGGAATTTAACCAAGGTCAAATAGATTCCACACTTTTCGTTAAAACCTTAGAAAAAGATATTTTTATTGCACAAATATATGTTGATGATATAATATTTGGATCCACTAACTCTAATTTTCTAAAAAAATTTGTAATAATAATGGAAAGTGAATTCAAAATGAGCTTGGTGGGTGAGCTCAACTTTTTTTTAGGTTTACAAATTAAGCAAACTAGAGATGGTAATTATGTTCACCAATCCAAATATGCCAAAGAGTTAATAAAGAAATTCAAAATAGATAATTCAAAAAGCTTAAGTACCCCTATGGCAACTAATGTCAAAATAGATAATGAACCTGAAGGTAAACCAGTAGATCTTATGTTATATCGAAGCATGATTGGTAGTCTACTTTACTTGTAACACCTAAATTTTTCAAAAAAAATTTCCAAAATAAAATAAAAGAAATTAAAATTTCTTTTAAAAGGGTCGGAGTAGGGACTTAAACCCGTGATCTAAGATAAGGGTTAGTTGCAAGTTTCGAATTGAGCTAGTGATTATTTTGTTAGAATATAGAATCGATATTAGATAAGTGATAGTAAGCATCTTTTATGAGTGATGCTTCAACTTCCACTAAGTATATAAATGAATAGAAGAAGAGAAAACCAAGAGTTTTCTCATTCTTCTTCTTCCTTGCCGAAAACAAGAAAAGAACAAGGGTTTCTCCAATTCTTTTCTTGCGCTCAAGATCCGGATCGTGCGAAGGAAGTGCACGAGGAGTACCATGCTAGATCCTACGTCGGTATAGTGAGTTCTAAGCGTAAGGATGTAAGTAGATCTCTCACCTGCAGTAAAAGTAGTTCTCTAATGAGTTTTAAACATGATTTTCAAGTCTTTTATATGATGTGATCCTAGTATAGCAAGACCAAGGTCTTGATTTGCCCAAACATGAGGTTTTGGGATTTCGGCACGCAAGGTGTTCGATACCGATGTTCTGAGTAAGACCAAGGTCTTACTAAGCCCAAGAACGAGTTCTAGGACTAAGAAATGAGATAAGAAATAAGACCGAGGTCTTGTTGTGTCCTAAAATAAGTTTTGGGAACATTATCTTTTTAAGTGCAAAGTTATGCATTTTAAATACAAGCATGAGTACAAGTTAAGTATATTACTTTGAAAGACCGAGGACTTTTTGGCATGTATCGGGCCGAGGCCCATGAGATCTAGGTGAGCTAGTAAGACGCCCTATTAGGATTCGGTGGCTAGCTACCCCGAACCTATTAGGGATGCGCGCATTGGTACTATGCCGGGCCCGAAGGACGATGCTTATTATTTTGAAGTATAAGAAGTATAAGTGTATAAGTTTCATGTTTTTCAAAAGCAAGAAATCATTTCAAGCAAAGTTTCTAAATGCAAACATTTGTTACAAGTGTATTCATGAGCTTATTCATTTTAAGCATAGCATTTTCAGTACATATGTTTAAAAGCAAGCATTCATGACCAAGAGCATGTTTGATATCGATTGCATGTTTTTGTGAGATAGATATCTACTTACTAAGTTATTTGCTTATAGTTGCATCCTTTTACTGTAGATAAAGGTAAAGGGAAGATGTAAGGCAAGGAGGCTCAAGGATGGATGATTCATGTTAGTGGCGGCGGAACCGTGGAGTAGAATCCTTCGGGATGAGTTTTGTTTAGCGTTTAAAACTCTAAACAATAGAACTTTATGTTGGATCGAGAAATGCGAGAGGGGGGGGGGGTGAATGTCGCAATTCATTCGGATTTAAAAAGAGCGGGTGCGCAGCGGAAATAAAAGAGAACACAACAACGCAAACACAGCCGGTTTACTTGGTTCGGAGCCTGGGTCGACTCCTACTCCAAGGCCCACGGTCGTTGACCGTTTTCTGCGGGCAATTCTATAAGTTCGCAAAAGTTTACACACAAATAATAATAAAAATATTCTCGTAAACTTAAATACAACTCTTGTTACCGACGTCCGGTGAAGATTGAAGTTCTGGAGCAGCGGGACGTCGTCGGCTTGAGTTGGCAGCTTTCTGGAGCGTGTCGTGGAAGCAGAAGAGCGTAGAATTGTCGAAGGAATTGGTTGTTTAAGAATAGGGTCGAGGCCCTCTTTATATAGGGCAGGGGGCGCCCGACATGCTCGGGGCGCCCCCCACGTGGCTCTTGATCCTGCGAGCCCTCTGGTCAAGGCTGATCTCTTCATCTTCGGGATCAGCTTTGACCGGGGCGCTCGACGCGCGCGGGGCGCCCGGTTGACCGGTCAAAGCGTCATCTTCAGGGCTTCGCGAGAGTGAGCTGCAGCAGCCTTCAGTGGCGTGGCACAGTGGGCGCCCGAGACACGCGGGGCGCCCGACATGCGGGGCGCCCGACACACGCGGGGCGCCCCCAATTGCGCTGCTGTCGGGGCGTTTACCTCTCTGCTGACTTTGGGTTGACTCTGGGGCGCCCGACACATCCGGGGCGCCCTGCTCAGCTACGGCCTCACTCCTTTGAGGCTCTCTGAGCTGCAGAAACACAGTCCTTCGGTCCTGCATCCAGGGTTAGTCCAAAACAGCAAATAATAAGTTAGTTAAAACAGCCTTAGCTGTCTTGGTTCTGACTTTGGATCTCCAAAATGGAGCCCTAGGTCGAACCGACGCCTAATGTTCCCTCGAGGGGAACGCGTCCTCACCTACTCCTCTCAGGAGAGTTTTACCTGGTGCCAACCGGATCCTCCAGTTGGACTTTTGCCCAGCAGTCCTTCGCCAGGTCTTGAGTTACCAAGCTTCCCTTCGCTTGGTGCCTAGCAGCCCTTCGCTAGGTTTTTTCTTCTGGCAGCCCTTCGCCAGTGCCTAGCATTCCTTCGCTAGGGCTTGTCCTGTCTGGTAGTCCTTCGCCAGTGCCTAGCAGTCCTTTGCTAGGGCTTGTCCTGTCTGGCAGTCCTTCGCCAGTGCCTAGCATTCCTTCACTAGGGCTTTTCCTGTACACTCAAGAAACTCGTTAGACAACCATTAACCCTTAACTTTTGAACCTTTTTGCCAATATCAAAACATAGGTTTGACTTGGGTGCATACTGCACCAACAATCTCCCCCTTTTTGATGTATGGCAACCTAGTTCAAAAAGTTAAGGAAAAAAAGTGCTGAATTTAAAATCCTAAGTTAGATTCCCTCCCCCCTAGAAGAAATCTCCCCCTAGGTTTTTCAAAAACAGGTGGTGTGAATGAAGTACTTAGAAGATTTCATGTTTTGATAATAAGTTAGGAAATCTCTACAGTTTTTGCTAAGTTTTTCGAAAAAAACATTCTTAGTTTGGGAACCTTTAGAAAATTTTCATTTTTGAAAAAATTTCAGACTTTAGAAAATTTTCAGTTTTTGGGAAAAATTTCAAACTTAGAAACATTAAGTAAAAATCATTTTAAGCAAAAAATAGTTCAGAGCTTAGAAATAAAATTATACCAATTTTTCAGTTCAACTTTTTGAAAAGACTATGGAAAAGAAAAAATTGTGTTTCCTGTTTCCTTTCCAACTCTCCCCCTTTGACATATATCAAAAAGAATGCAGAAAAAAGAAGAAACAAAATTTGCAATACTTAAATAGAGCATTTGCTGTACTGAATCAAAATAAGACCTAAGTCTGGTTAATCCTTTAGGGACCTGTCTAACCCACTTAGCTACTTACTAACTGTTATAAACAGTAGTTTTGGCTAGGGTTAGTCAAGTTAAGTGAGCTGTTCAAATTAGATTGTCTAAACTTGACACTTAACTTGATTGCTGTTCAGTTTGTATTTAGTGCCCCAACTGCTGCAGATGCACTGACTTAAAGCATCTTGAGTTAAGGCAAAGACCTAAGCATC
>JAGFNQ010006039.1:0-18457 GCA_024364735.1 Boesenbergia rotunda
TATTAACGAAGGAACAAAATAACAATTATCCAATTCTAAGACAAGTCCAGTAGGGAACTTTAGCAAATATGTTCCGATGGCAATAGCAGCAATCTTTGCTCCATTTCCAACTCGCAAATTCGCTTCTCCCTTGACGAGTCTTCTTCTATTCCTGAGCCCCTGTATGTCATTACATATATGTGATCTACACCCAGTATCAAGTACCCAGGTGTACGAGGAAATAGAGTGACATTCAATAATGAAGATGCCTGAAGAGGATGGGGCATCGGATGCCTTCTTCTTCAAGGACTCAAGATAAACCTTACAGTTTCTTCGCTAGTGGCCCTCCTTACCGCAGTGATGGCAAGTGCCTTTTGGTGCCCTTTCAATCCTTTTGTCCTTAGTTAACTTATTGGTGTCCAAAATGGAACGCAAATTCAAAGAAGACATGATCAGGTGATTATCCTAGAAATACAAATTGAGGTTATGTGATGAGAATGATAAAGAATGCATCAATATACATTAATTAAATCCTATTTATTTTTCGAATTGAATAACTCTTTTTATCAATTCGGGAGATCGTAGGAACATCTCCAAATAGGTTGATATCCAACCATAGATAAGAACAACCATGGCTGGAGTCCATCAAGTTATTCTTAGCTATGAAGGTAGGTAATTATACCGATTAAATATTATACATATGTAACTATCACATTATGCTATCAACTAATTGAATGTTGGCATATATCATTGGGTTGTTAACTCATTAACAAGTATGCAACAATATACATAGCACTCAACTGCACCTCTCTTTACATCAACCTTGGCTGTGGCACAACAAATCGATGCTCCAATCTTAAGGCTGACCCATTAATCAAGAAATAGTTTTAATATGGTTGGAGCTCATTCAACCGTTTAGTCAGGCTTGGATGTGCCCAACAACCAAAACTAAGGATTGACCTCTGACTCCAACTATATTAATCATAAACTAATTCCATGGTTTGAACATGTTGAGGTTCAAGCCGGGCATGGATGTGTCCATCAACCCAAACGAGAAACAAAACTCCGGTTCTAACCATATTAATGGAAGGTGTTGGCCTTAATATTTTGTAAGGGGTTTTGGGTCTCATCTTTTTCTTTTAAGCACATTCATGACATATAATTATGTCATGTACTAACGATTTCCTTAATAAAGTATGTATGTGACTTAATTTATCAAGTCTCATTAATTGAATTAGGAACCGGATTTCCTAATTCTAATTTCATAATTTATTCAAGGAATTATTTTGGGAAACAATTTCCTAAATTATCATAATCAATTTCGGAAATAATAAGTTTAAGACTTTGATTTCTCTAAATCAAATCTTATTAAATTAAGAGACAGATTCCCTTAATTCAACCACATATTATTTTCATGAAAATCTTATTTAAGGAAATATACTCTATAGGAAATAATTTTCCTAATTAATTTTGGAGACAATAATATGTAAGAGCGTCACCTCATAAATCAAATAAGGAAATTATCGTTTGAGAATCACTTCAAAAATTTTCAAGATTTGATCACATATTTTATTTATGAAAAATTAATATCAATAACTTAATTTGGACGACTCCCCGAGGCTCAATCCAAATTAAACATTTGACAGTTTAAATTCAATTTAGGAAATTTAATTACAACAACTAACTTTAAATTGGACGGCTCCCCGAGGCTGAATTCAAAATAAAGAATTTTGTAAATAATTTAATTTCTAATTATGAATTTAAATACCAATTAATATTCCCATAATTTTGTCTAGACTTTCTAGAAAGAAAGTGCCCAAAATTGTGAGCTTTCCATAAATGGAAAGTTTTCAAAAATAAAAGGTTTTCAGAATAATTGTATGTTTCTGGTACAAAGAAAACTTACGTTTTTCCCAAAATTGGAAAATTTCCAAAATGGGAAATTTCCAAAATTGGAATGTTTCCAAAAATGGAAAGTTTTCACAATTATCATAAAATTTCAGAAATAGGGATATTTCAAAAGTTTGCGAAATTTCATAAGGATTTCCAAACTTTGAAATTCCTATATCGAAAATTTACCATAATTGGAAAGTTTCCATAAATGAAAATTTTTCCAAAATTGAGATCATGATAAAGTTTTCCGCAAAAATAATTATATGATTATGTCGAACACAAACCACTGCTCCGATACCACTGCTGGGTCTGGGTGCATGTTAACATGGATGTGGGTTCGTAATTTTAAAATTAATTACGTGCAGCGGAAGGTTTAGCAAAAATAATTTCTCAAATTATTTAACCACACATCTAAGCATGTAACTTTATCTTATGTAGACATGATCATATATTTAAAATTTTGCAGAAACGTAAACTAATTTATGTATTACCTCGCGTAACTCGAAGGAAGGGACGAGATCCAACCGTAAGCGTCCCTCGGAAGCTCCGCCTCTATTCGCGTCCACGCCGAGTATCTTCGGGATGACTTCGCAAAGCCACGAGTTTCGTGTTCTCGAGAACTACTAGATTCTCCGAGAACGCGACAAGAAAAACCAAGAGAGAAGTAATCACATCGGAAAAACTCACTACCAAGGTTGGCCGGAATCACAATTCCGGCGAGAAGGAGGAAGATGACTTGCGCCCAATCCCAAGGTGATGATGGCTGGAGAGGAAGATCGTCCCAACGGAAGAACTTCGTCGCCTCGGTGCTTCTCCTTGTGCTCACGGCAAGAAGAAGGGAGAAGAACCTTGTAGCCGGCCAAGAGGAAGAAGGGAGGAGAGGGAGAGAGCCCAGGCAAGAATACTTCGATTATCTCGAATATTTTCCAAGCCTTACCTTGGGTCCTTTATATAGTGGCCTTTCAACCGCCAAGTCTCTTTTTTCTTATGGAATAAATTTTCTATAACTTATTCCATCATGCCAAGTTTTATCATTTTTTAATTCATGATAAAAATCAACCAAGTCTCTTTTTTCTTATGGAATAAATTTTCTTATCATGGTAAATCAATCCATGATTGTTTTTATAAAATAAAATAAACCAATCCATGGTTCATTTTAATTTCCATGAAAAATAAACCAAGCCTTGGTTTATTATATAAAAAATTTATATCATCCATAATTTTATAAAACAAACCACACTTGGTTTATTTTATAAATTGAGCCAAAACTTGGTTCTATCCCTTTGTTGTGGCCGGCCAAGTAAAGAGGATGGAGACCCTCTTTGGCCGGCCCATCCAAGTCACGCCCCAATGAATTAAACTTATTTAATTCATCTATTAAATCTTCAAAAGACTTAGTCATTTTACGCTTCCGATGCGTCTCTGAAAAATTCAGATTCGACTTATCGTTTGGCTTAACCAAACCTAATCTCTCTTGATTGGAAAATCCAATTTTCAACTCATTTTAAATCCCTCGGATTACTCGTAGTGCGTGTGACTAAATAGGCTTTCGATTTATGTTGGCCGTCTATAATTAATCAATTATAGAACGATCATGAGTGGCACCTAGTAGTACATCATGATCCCCAATTAATCGAAAGATCAACGGTTGACCTCAGAAACAATTCTGAAACCCTTCAACAGCTATAATGAATCGTGCCCCATTCCCTTCACCATCTTATACCCACTTGGTTTAGGACATGATCTATGTGTGTCAGTCCCCACTAGGCTGACTACGTCACACCTAGCCCAAGTAACATTTTCTCATCCTACGGATTCTAATTACTCTCATGTATTTAAGAGATTCATACTCTGAACATGTCATGCTCTGGCCAGAGGCTTCGAGTAACAATCCGACGATAAGCCTTGGCTATACATCTCCTCGCAAGGAGTGGTGAATCCTTTGTAGGCTATTCAAACATTTTCGGGTACTTCGGCTTATACCCAATCATCCTGGGTCCACACCTCCTTGGAGATGCTTGCTTAAGATGTCAAAGTATAAGTCTCCATGACCAAGATGACTTGAACACCGCAAGTCAAAGGAACATCGCACTTAAGCAGCAGTAAGAACTTCATTGACATATCTATATGTAGACTACCATATGATGTTTTACAGTCAGTCACTCCAATGAACTAGTTCCCTTAACTAGCATTCATGTTTATCTCCGGACATCCCAATGTCACCTACCAGTGAGAATCAGTTGATTAGAGAATAACCCATACTAGTCTCAACAGAATTGACAGTGTTCGTATTTATCAATTCATCGACTAGGGACAATTTCAATATTTCACAATTACACATGTAGAGATAATCACTAGTTGTGAATTCATCACAAATTCTCTCATGCTGTGAATTGTATTGCAGACATTCAGTAAATGAGTTTAAGATCTCAATCAAATACATAAACATGTATACTCAAATAGTGAATATTCATTTATTAAAATAAATGATTACAATCATAGGGCGATTGCCTTAGGACACTTTTCTTATATCACTAACACAAAGTCCTAGTTAACCTAGGCACGAAATCCTGGTTCAAGGAATTGGGCACTAAGACCTGGCCTAGGGTTGGGCACGAGGACCTGGTTCGAGGAACTGGGCATGAAGTCCTGGCCAAGGGTTGGGCACCGAAGACCTAGTTCGGGGAATTGGGCACGAAGTCCTGGCCGAGGGTTGGGCACCGAAGTCCTGGACCTAGGGTTTGGGTATGAAGTCTTGGTCCAAGGGATTGAGCAACTTAGTGGAGCGATGACTAAGGACATAAGTAAAGATGGGTCAAGGTTCGGACCTCTCGAGATCCGAGAGTATCGAAGGCTAAGTAAAAGTCCACCCGAATGGACTGGGTGGCAACCGTCTCCTGAGAGGAGTAGGTTGAAGGCACGTTCCTGGGGGTGGGAACATGCGTCGGTTAGACCTAGGGTTTCGGGGAAATCCGATGTCAGAACCATTTCATTAAGACTAAGGTTGTATACTTGTATATGTGTTTGCTTTGTATTTGTGTATCTTGTAGGTACCTAGAATGGAAGACAAAGCAGGGAAACAACACACAATGAAGCTGGAAGCCAGCTTGCTAGGCGCCCCCATTGAAGGGGGCGCCCTAAAGGAGCTAGGTGCCCCCATCAACTAGGGCGCCTCAGTGAAAGGAAGAAAAATAGGCTTCCATTCAAGCGCCCTAGATGATACAGGCGCCCTGGTTGAAAGCTGTATCTGCTGCTGCGAGTGCGAAGCAGGGATAAGCTTTGACCAAGTTCATTGAGGCACCTGGGAGGTCTAGGGCGCCCTAGTCAAGAGGGTTATCTGCTACGGCAAGTTCGGCGCGGAGATAAACTTTGACCAAGTCCTTTGAGGCGCCACGGTGATCACAAGTGCCCCAATGAAGCCTATAAAAGGGGCTTCGACCCCAAGGCTCAAGACACAACTCCCAAGATCATTCTGAGCCTTTTGACTGACGATAAAGCGCTAACGGCGAAGCTCTGCGACCAAGGAAGCTCCGGGAGGAAGTGCGCGACACTTCAGAGTTCCAGATCGGTTGAGTCTTCAATTTCTGTTTGGTTTGAATTTAACAATTCCGCACTTATTTTTCATATATTTTGATTGTAATATCTGCACTGTAAGACGTGTTTCTCCGCCTCCGGAACGTCCGGAAAGGAGACCATTAGTGGATGGGTGTTCCCGTGCTTAGACCTTGGATGTATTGACCTTGGGGGGTCGGGAACCAAGTAAAATCCCGTGTGCGTTGTGTTGTTTGTTTTCTTCATTCTGTATATTTTCTGGTGCACTAACTCTAAGTCTAGAACGAAGATCTGAAAGACGATTTCTGCGAAAGAATTTTTGCTGTCGATATTCACCCCCCCATCTATCGATGGCACCGATCCTACAAAACCCCTTTATATACAGCCTTCTCGGGCGCCTTTGAGACTTTGGGTGCCTGCCACGTCGCGATCAAACTTCATTCATTGCACCAAAATCACAATAGAGATAAGGCTACTCTTCCCAAGCTCCTGGGAAGCTATAGGCTCCTGGCTTGCCAGGCGCCTGGGAGTGGGTTGCACCAATTGGGGCGCCCAACCTTCTTGGGAGCCTGATTTAAGTCAGGCGCTCAAGAAGGTATTTCCCAGGTATTGTTTCCCCTGCGTTTGCTCTCCTATCTTGACTCCAACTCCAGGTACCTCCAAGACAATAAATACAAGACAAACATACAAAAAATCTTAGCCTTACTTGGTTGGTTCTGACTTTGGATTTCACTCGAAACCCTAGGTCGAACCGACGCCTAATGTTCCCTTTCCCGGGGAACGCGTCCTCACCTACTCCACACTGGAGAAGTGACTTTTGCCAACCGGGACCTCCGGTTGGACTTTCGATTAGCCTCCGAGAACCCGAATCTTGAGACGTCCGACCTCGACCCGTCTCTACTTCTGTTCGCGATCCCTGCTCGACTAAAACTTTTGCCAACAGGGACCTCCGGCTGGACTTTTGCTCGGCCTCCGAGAACTTGGATCACGAGACGTCCAACCTCGACCCATCTCTACTTTTCTCCGCCATCCTTGCTCGGCAAAAACTACATTGCCCGATCCTCCACTAGGATTTAGTGCTCAGTCCCCCGGACCAAGACTTCGTGCCTAACTTCACTCACCAGGACTTAGTACACGTAGCTTCACTCACTAGGATTTCTTTCACCAAAATCACTCCTTTGCTAGTCATCATGATTTTGACTAGACTTCCTCCAATCTTCAGGTAAATATAATCCCAAACCTCAAGTTCGGTTTGGTTTGATCCCTTGGTCAAACTGACCAACCCTGGGTTCCATTCACTCTGCTAAACATCAGATCCTGTTTGGCTTAACCCTTTATCAAAATGATCAAACCTGGGTTTACCCTACCAAACATAAGGTCATGTTTGGTTTAACCCTTGATCACTTTGACTACTCTTAATATATTGTCTAACATATATTGTTATTAACTTTAGTAGATTGTCAATCATCGAAACCCTAGAGGATGACTGTTTATTACTGATGCATTTGCACCAACATTATCTAATCTTGTAGGAATTTGAAAAACATGATCCGGTTGGGGGTTAAGCTCGGTCTAAAGGAGGCCTGGTCGGGCAAAGAACGTCGGGTGCGCTAGGTGTCAACCTAGCCTAATAGATCAAAGTTCGAGGTTGCGTGGATTTGGTTCAGTCGGCGGTAGCCGGTCGGGTGTCCCCAGTCGGCAGATCCAGCTGGGAGGGTTCAGTCGGGCGGACAGAAAATCATGTGCCTGACTCCCTTGAAAAAGAGGGTATCGAATGTGTAGTCGAGCTCCGGGCGGATGGTCCTGGTCGGGCACGCCCCGACCGGATGACTTGATCATCCTATCTACGAAATCACTCACCCTGCTTTAAGAAGTGACTCGTGGCCTATCGTTGGTTGTCCGGTCGGGCATACCCAGCTGGTCGGACGAACTGGTGGCTCACAAACGATTTGCCCACCCAAGAGTCGTTGATAGCAGAGAGACCCAACTCATCTGGGTGACCGTCTTCACTCGATCGGCCAGACCCTGACCGACTCACAGCTACTTAATGATGGAAACGGATGGCTAGAGAGGGGGGGGGTGAATATAGCCAATCGCTTTGAGTTTAAACACTTGTGAGGTTTCTGCACTCAACTTATCAGTAGCACAGCGGAAGAAGTAAAACAAAGGAAGCAGTGCAGTAAACAAAATAGAAATGAAAGCAAGCAAGAACAACTACCAAAAACGCTAACAAGAGGGTTTTCAAGGTTCGGGGATAACTTGCCCCTACTCCTTGGCGTGCCCTTAAGGTGGGCGATCCCTTGATCGTCGGCAGATCAAGCCCCAGTGTTCACCGGATATAACGCAACCTCCTTCTCGGTGGAGAAACCTCTCCACAGGGTTTCAAACAAGGATATAGATTTAAGCTTAATGAAACACAGAGAAAACTCTTACTCAGCACCTAGCAAGGACAAGAACACAGCGAGCTTATCTTGAGCTCCACCCAGCGACGATCTCACGCAAGGACTCCCTCCTTCGTGTCTTCTCACTGTTGGACTCCAAGCCCCTTGTTCTTTCCTCCCAGCACTCATGTAAGAGTTGGTTGCTTCTCGATTACGGTTGCTTGCTCAAAATGATGAAGACTTCAGTAACACAGCAAGCCAAGTGTGGAGAACACAAAATCACAGCAAGAACTTCAGCAAGCTCGAACACTTAGGATTCTCAAAACCCTCGAAACTCTACTTCAACCGAAGTCTCTTCTCGCTTTTGTTTCTCCACCAAGCATTAGATGACACCATCTCTGCAGCTCCCAGCTGCTCATCTGCCAATGCCAGCTACCACTGAGCAATCCCTGGACTCCCTGAGCTTCCCTCAGCCAAGCTCCAGTCTCAGCTCCAGTCTGCAGCTCGGCCGTTGCAACCTGAGATGGGAAAACAGACAAACCTGCTCCTAGGAAAGCCTCCATTGACTTCTCCTTGAGTGTTTGAATCCTCCCCTGTCACCTGCAGCTTAATCAGACTGTTAGAGCAATAAATCACACAGTAAATCAAATATCAGAAGCAAACAGCAGCAAATCGGATACGATCAGACGCTCTGACCGTGTCTGACAGTGCAATTTGAATTAAAGTGATCGGTCACCGGAGCGATCCAGGGCTTGTGGGTCGGTCACCAGACCCATCCACTGCTTCGCTGGGATGCCCAGCTCTCGCGCCTATACACGCCTGATCGGTCACCCGACCGATCAGAGTGAAGCCTGATCGGTTACCAGACCGATCAGAGTGAAGCCTGATCGGTCACTCAGACCGATCAGGATAGATGAACAATGATTTTTTAATCAGATCCTAACTCCCTGATCGGTCACCGGACTGATCCAGGGTCTGATCCGCAAGGGAACTCACTCACCGTCCGCTCCCTGATCGTTCACCAGACCAATCAGAGGCAAGGCAGCAAGGAAGCAGCCTGCTCCCTGATCGGTCACCGGTCCGATCAGGAGCCACACAGTAGGTTCCCAACCTCACTGTGCACTCCATGATCGGTCACCAGTCTGATCAGACATCACTGGATCTGTCACCAGACCGATTCACGAAGGAGCAGCGTGCCAATGTCCCTGATCGGTCACCAGACCGATCCAGGGACTCAAACATAGCCCTCCAAGCTAGGAATTCATCCACCTTAGCCCTCCAAGCTAAGGATTTTTCAATCTAACTCTCCAAGTTGGGAATTTGCACCTAGCCCTCCAAGCTAGGACTTTTCACCTAGCCCTCCAAGCTAGGACTTTTTGTTAGGATCTTTGCCCTAGCTAGAGGGGGGTGAATAGCTATCTTTCGATTTTTCTTTCCTACAAACACGTCAGCGGAAGCAATACAAATAGAAATATAAAGGTAGGAAAGAAATCAATGCTAACTCACTGATTTTACTTGGTATCCACCTCTTCAAGGTGACTAATCCAAGGATCCACACACACCACACAAAACCCTTCACTATGACCTTCTCCTTCTCAAGATCACACTTGAAGGTGGAGAAACCCTAACACAATGATCTCCCTCCTCTTACAAATGAAATGAAAGCTTGGAGGAGGAGATTTAGAGAGTTGTGAAGCTTGGAGAGCTCTAGAATGATCACACACTTCGTACACAAGGAAAGCCCTTACTTTCTCCAAGATAAAACACTAGGTTTTATATCTTCGTCCGCGACTCCAGTCGACTGCTCACTTACCAGTCGACCGGTAGGCTTCAACGGCTACAAAATATGCAATGAGTGCCTCAGCCGCCTTCGCAACGGTCGACCTCCAGTCGACTGGTACAGGACCAGTCGACTGGAGCCAGTCGACTTGAATTGGTTCCAGTTCCAGTCGACTGGCAGTCGACTGGTCGACCCTCCTTGGGTCAACCCGATTCTCTGTGTGTTGTGGTCCCAGTCGACTGATAACTTACCAGTCGACTGATGAAGCTGAGTAATCACATTTCAGCTTCCCTTTTCATCCCTTAGTCATGACTCACGCCTTCAAACACCTTCCACAAGCCTTGTGCCTCTCTTGGATGCTTCCGAGTCCACGACTCCTCATCCTTGCACTTGCTTGAAGTGTTTCCATCGGCTTTGTCATACTAAGTCTCCCTTTTGCCAAGAGGTCACACCTCCGGGACTTCCTTTGCCAAGACTCTCTTCTTGGACTTCCCTTGCCAAGTCTTCCACCTGGACTTTCCTGCTTACTCAAAGCACACAAGTTAGAACACAAAACATTGCCTAACTTAAACTTGTTTAGCCAAACATGAAAACCATAATTACTTGGAGCAAGATTGCACCAACAATCTCCCCCTTTTTGATGTTTGGCAAAACTCATTTAAGTTAGGTCTTTAAATATCACAACATGCTTTAAGTATAATGATACATGAACATGAGGCATATAAAGATAAGCATATGAATATAATCATGCAACATTTCATGTAATCTAAAACACATAATCACGATTAAGAGCTAACTTAATCTATTTCTCCCCCTTTTTGACAAAAATCACAAAAGGGAGTGACAACACTCAAGCGAGGAATGAGTCATGAGATAAGTCAAGATAGACCCTAGTAATTCTCCTCCTTGGATAATGGAATCTACCATCCCTTGATCCCGTTAAAGGCTTGCTCCCCCTAAAGCCTTGCTCCCCTTGGATCATTGCACCAATAATGTCCTTGATTCATTTTGAAGGCAACAACAATAATTCTTAGCCATCAATACAGATTAAAAGAATCCGAGCCTCTTCCCATAACGTAACAACCTTGCGTGTCAACTTGAATCCAATGACTCTCGTGACCAATCCTATTATCCAAGATAAGATTACATGCAGGCCATATCACTTCCAATTGATACAAGGTATCAGAGAACTCACAGGGTTCAAAGGACGGACAAAACTTCAATTTCAACACAAAACAGAGCCACCCGGTCGACCTCTGGTCGACTGCTACCAGTCGACTGGTACAGTGCCAGTCGACTGGTAGCTGATAAATTCAGTTTTCCTTCCGAAATTCAGAAATGCAGAAATAAATGTACAGTGATCGAAAAATTCTGAAATTTCACCCCAACATTTCTTAAGTTACCCACTATTCATGAAAAATATTTTGAAAAATATATGCACCTTGAAATAGTGGTTTGATACAAAGTTTGAAAAGTCCAGAAATAACTTGATACTCATGAAACTATGTATCAATCTAGGCACCAACTATAGACATCAATAAAAGACCTATGCTATGCCATTCTATGGGGAGTAGGAAATGTGTTCAAGGCAAATTTAAGATTCATGATCAATGATTACCAAGAATACATGGATATGGCCATAAATAAGACTCGTGTTCTTAACCCACAAGGAGACTCCCCCTTAATCCATTATGTCATAAATAGGGCTGATGGCAGCAAGAAAAATAAGAGTATAGATTTTACACTGCCAAAGTGAATATAGTATCAAACATAATCCAAAACAACTCATATGATCACCAACCCAAAATGACGAAACTACTTCATCACTGCAAATAGAGTTTTTACATAACTAAAAACACATAAACAGAAGGGAAATCAACCGTAGCCAGGTAAATAAAGTGCCATCCAAATACATCAACCAGAAAGACCTGCGTCCGAGATACAATATATGGACTAATAAAACAAGTCTCGTCGCCAGAAAATGCAAAAAAAAAAACTCAATCTACTCGTCGGCAGGCGGAGGAGGTGGAGGATACTGATGAGAGATCTGCATAGCACGTAGCATCTCATACATCTCCAGCTGACGCTGGTCATAGATGATGTGACGCTGATCCTCCATGGTCCACCGGTCATATGTCGCCTGACGAAAGTCACGAAACTCCTGAAAGCCCTGGCCGACCATCTCCTCCAAATGTGAAACTCACTCAATAAGAGAGTCGGGGTACTGAGCATCAGGCATAGGAGCATCTCCAGGGGCATCCTCAGCTCCAGCGGCATCCGCAGCTTCAGCAGCATCCTCAGGTACAGCAGGGGCGTCCTCCTCGGCCGCTACAGCAGCATGACGAGGAACCTGAGCCTTCCACATCATGACTCCCTCATGACAGACAATCTTGGCGAGTTTAAGATGCAGTTCCCCTAGTTGACTATATTGAGGGGATAGTTTCTTAATCTCACCCCTAGATGTATCAATTCCTTTGGATGCAAAGTACTCTGTCAAAATGTGGCCAAAAGGCAGATAGAGTTTGCCCTGGATCGGACCTGAAAAGTGTAGGATGGAAAGAAAGACATGCAGGGCAACGTCTATGTCAAAATGCTGCTCAAGAGCATACATCATAACAAGATGCGGGAGTCGAATGACAGACCGTCCCCGGGTGACAAGAGGGAGAATGCAGTCTAGAATGATGCGATACCATATGTACTGGACTACCCCCATGTTTGTATGCTCAAAGATGTTCGACGTGACGGGTCGAGGACGGCCAAAATAGTGGCGATGAATAAGATCGACGGTGACATGAGAGAAAGAACCCGTAATGCGGCCAGGCATGGTCGGAAAGCATGTAAATGGGTTGGCCGACTCACGACACTGTAGAAAGTGACGAAGACTATCAGGATTGAACTCAATCACTACTCCCCCTACAGTAGACTCAAGGTTGTGCTCATGACCACCTATGGAACGTAAATTTACAAAAAATTCCTTAAGGAGTGTGACATTGACATCGGTTTTGCATCCAGTCAATTTGTTTAGATGGTAGTAGTCAATTATTTCAATGAGGTGTGGGGTTCTCTCTTGAAAATATGAACGATTTAGATACCGGCAATCCATCAATTGGAACTCGGTATCTTCAAACGTTCTTTGAGCGGCCGCAGAGTAGAACCTAGGCACACGCAGCCCCGGTCTAGGAGGAGAGGGTTGCTGGGAGCTTCCCTCTCCTTGACGACGAGGTGGTGGAGGGGATTGCTGGGAGCTACGCTTACCCTTTTTGGATGCAAGACGTTTTTGCCTAACCCTAAATGCATGAATGAAATGCATGAATGTCATGGGTGAACCAATGAAGAGCACACAACACCAAAAAATTTGATTAGTTGATAAACATGATGGAAAACAAGTACTAACAAGAGAAGTAGGAAAGGAGAAAGCCATTACCTTCGTTCCATGATGGTTGAGAGTAGGAAGGTATAGCAAAATCGTCCAAAAGCCAATAGGTGCCCAAGCAACACCTTTACAAACCCTAATCTCACTCAAAAGGGATAGAGAAGATGGAGTAGGAGCAAAACCTAAGGCTTGGAGTGGTTGGGGAAGTTCGGCACGCTCAAAGAGAGAAGGGGCGTCGAAGAGGAGAAGTAGATCTAGGGTTTTAGGCGACCGGTCGAGTGCCCCTTTATATAGAAAGCCGCCAGACCAGTCGACTGTGATGGTCCCAGTCGACTGGCTCCAGTCGACTGGGGTATTCCCAGTCGACTGCCCTTCAGTTTTTCTTGCGTACAGAGATCCCGGTCGACCTCCCAGTCGACCCCCAGTCGCCTACCACCAGTCGACTGGTATCTGAGCCAGTCGACTGGTGGCTGAATTTCAGCCCTCTTTGGTGAATTTCAGAAATGTCGTGGAAATTCCAGAAAACTCGAAAAATCTTGAAATTTTGCAGACATCTTTCCTACACCATGTATGATCAAGGAAAAATAGTGCAACATGAAAATTCAAGATAGTTTAGGAGTTTGGTACAAACTCGAGAAGTGAACTTATTTGATACACTTTGTACCAAACTCAAGATCTAATTTGAAGTCTTATAGAGGTTGATTACACACTAGCATGAATACACCCCAGAAATGGTTTTAAGCTATTTAAAATGTCCAACCATGATCGATGGGCAAGATATCCATAAATTGAACATTTGCTTTCCCCATGGTTGGTATTTAACATTCAATATTGATACACATGATATTTCATCAACATGCCACAAGCACAAGTGAAATATGAGCATCATCCCCTAGCATCCCACAATATAGCAAAGTGAAAACACAATCAAGCCAACCTATAGTCCTTGTGAGATGTATTTAAGTGCCTCCATGCTAAGGGATCAAGTAATACTAAATTCCTAGAATTCCACAAAGCACATACCAAGTTCCCTCCGAAGTGTGGTGAATTCGGCCTCGGGTAGGGGTTTGGTAAAGATGTCGGCAAGATTCGATTTAGATTCAATATAATGTAATTCAATATCTCCTCTTGCCACATGATCTCTAATGAAATGATGCTTTATCTCAATGTGCTTGGTCCTAGAGTGGTGTACCGGATTTTTTGTCAAGTTGATGGTACTCATATTGTCACATAGGATTTTGACCTTGGAGTAGTGAAGCTCATAATCTTCTAAGGTGTGCATCATCCATAATAATTGAGCCACACATCCTCCTAAGGCTACATATTCGGCTTCGGTAGTAGATAAAGCAACACATGGTTGCTTCCTACTACACCAACTTACTAGGGAGGATCCAAGGAATTGGCAACCACCACTAGTACTTTTCCTATCTAACTTACACCCGGCATAATCCGAGTCGGTATATCCTATTAGGTCAAAGTTTTGATTCCTAGGATACCAAAGTCCTACATTTAGGGTGCCCTTTACATATCTCAAGATTCTCTTGACCACCACTAAATGGGATTCTTTGGCACAAGATTGATACCTAGCACACATACCTACCGCAAAAAGTATATCCGGTCTACTAGCGGTTAGATATAGTAAGCTACCAATCATACTCCTATATTGTTTAGGATCAACTATTTTCCCTTCAAGGTCACTATCAATTTTAGCATTTGTACTTATTGGAGTAGATGCCACCTTAGCATTTTCCATACCAAATTTGGAAATCATTTCTTTAGCATATTTCGTTTGATATACATGAGTTCCTTCATGTGTTTGTTTGACTTGAAGACCTAGGAAAAATTTTAACTCCCCAACCAAACTCATTTCAAATTCATTTTCCATATGTTTAATAAATTCTTGAAGAAAATCATCATTTGTTGACCCAAAAATGATATCATCAACATAAACTTGGGCAACAAATAAATCATTTTCTCTAGATTTAATAAACAAGGTTGGGTCAATTGTTCCTCTCCTAAATCCCTTAGACACTAGGAAGGATGAGAGTCTTTCATACCAAGCCCTAGGAGCTTGTTTTAACCCATATAGAGCCTTGTTAAGCTTATAAACATGGTTTGGATAGTCTTGACTCTCAAATCCGGGTGGTTGCTCTACATAGACTTCTTCCTTAATGACTCCATTTAGAAAAGCCGATTTTACATCCATTTGGTAAAGTTTGAAACCCATGTACGCGGCATATCCTAATAGGATTCTAATAGACTCTAATCTAGCTACCGGGGCATATGTTTCATCATAATCGAGCCCCTCAACTTGATTGAAGCCTCTAGCAACCAATCTAGCCTTATTTCTAGTGACCTTGCCTTGCTCATCTAGCTTGTTCCTAAACACCCATTTGGTTGTTACAATTGTATTTCCATCGGGTCTAGGAACCAAATCCCATACTTTACTCCTTTCAAATTGATTTAGCTCTTCTTGCATTGCCAAAATCCAATCATTATCACCTAGGGCTTCATTAATTGATTTCGGTTCAAAGCTAGAAATTAGAGCTATTTGACTAGCATGTTCCCTAAAGTAGGATCTAGTTCTCACTCCTTGGTCAATATCTCCCACTACTTGATCAATGGGGTGATTGTGGTGATTTCTTAACGTTCTAGAATGAGTGACATCAACATTTTCACAATCATCATTTCTCCTTTCATCATCCGATTCTCCTCTTCCTCCCCCTTGATCATTGCTTTCCAATTGTAAGTTTTGAAAAACTTGGGTTATCTCCTTTTGTCTAGTTTCTATGTCCTTATCAATAGGAGATTTTCTAGGGTAAGTGTTAGAGGATTCATCAAATTCAACATTTGATGATTCCTCAACTACTTGGGTTCTTTTATTGTACACCCTATACCCCTTACTAGTGAGTGAGTACCCAACAAAAATGCCTTCATCCGCCTTAGCATCAAATTTTCTCAAGTCATCCTTTGTGTTTAGGATGTAAGCCTTACAACCAAACACCCTAAAGTAGTGAATTTTGGGAATTTTCCCATTCCATAATTCAAAAGGTGTTTTTCCTAAGAATCTATGAATTACAACCCTATTTTGAATGTAGCAAGCGGTGTTAACCGCTTCCGCCCATAGATAGGTGGGAAGAGAGTATGCATTCAACATAGTTCTAGCCGCTTCTTGTAGAGCCCTATTTTTCCTCTCAACCACTCCATTTTGTTGGGGAGTCCTAGGGCATGAAAATTCATGCTTGTATCCCATTTCTAAGCAAAAATTAGAGAAGTTTGAATTCTCAAACTCTCCACCATGATCACTCCTAATCCTATTGATTTTCAAGGTTCTTTCATTTTCTACCCGTTTGGTAAAGCTTATGAGAATTGCTAAGGTATCATCCTTATGTTTCAAAAAATAAACCCATGTATATCTAGAGTAATCATCAATGATAACTAAGCAATATTTATTTCCCATCAATGAAGGAGTACTATGACAATCAAAAAGATCTAAATGCAATAATTCCAAAGGTAATTTAGTGCTTACTAAAGTTTTACCTTTGTGTGAAGACTTTGATTGCTTACCTTCTTGGCATGCATCACACATCTTATCTTTGACAAACTTCACTTTAGGTAAGCCTTTTACCAATTCCATTTTAGCAACCTTGGCTATATTCTTCATGTTGGTGTGTCCAAGTCTTCTATGCCATAGCCATCCTTCATCTTCTTTTGACATGAAACACTCAATAGATGGGTTAGAAGCATAAGAGAGATTTATGTAATAAAGATTTTGCCTCCTAAACCCTTCCAAGACAACATTTTTCAACCCTAATTGTCTAACCAAGCACTTATTGGTATGGAATTCTACTTGATACCCGGAATCACATAATTGACTCACACTAAGCAAGTTAAACTCCATATCCTTGACTAGAAGAACTTTATGAATTGTGATAGTAGAAGATACCTCAATTGTACCTCTACCTATAATTTTGAGCTTTCCACTATTTCCAAAGGACACCTTCCCTTTCTTTGTGTATTTGATTTTTGAAAACTTGCTCACATCCCCGGTCATGTGGCTTGAACATCCGCTATCCAAGATCCACATGCTTGTGTCCTTCTTTTCTTTTACCTAGACAACATAAAACACATCACTCTTAGGTACCCAAAGGTTTGAGTCACTAACATTTTTGAGGTATTTCTTAGGCACCCATGCTTGTTTTACCTTGCCCTTAAGGTTTGAACCCTTTGCATTTTTTACATCCTTCTTTGGAACCCACACTTGTTTCACATTACCCTTGACACCCTTTTTCTTGGATGATCCTTTTCTATTTACAAGGGAAATATAGGAGACTTCTTTATCTTTATATCCTAGCCGGCCTTCCTATAGGCAACCCTTTGACTATTTAGGAGCAAGTCAAGTCCTTTTGATCCAATTGAGAATTTCTCTAAGCGCTTCTTTAGATCAACAACTTCCTCCTTTAATTTGATGTTCTCCTCATTCACTTTACTTACATCACATGATTCCTCTTTGTCCTCCTTAAGGGTCCTAATTTCTTCCTTTAGCCCTTGACCTTAGTTTTTGACCTAACCAAAGCATTCTTAAGATATGCAATAGTATCATAAAGAAATTTTTCTTTGGGAGAATCCATTACCTCATCTTCGCTAGATGATGATTCATCGCTACTTGAGTTCTCTTCTTCGCTTGATGTGTCTTGATCACTTTGATGTGCCATTAATGCCATGTGCCTTGTGATGTGGCACAACTCCTCTTCATCATCCGATGATTCGCTACTTGAATTGTCCCATTCGGCTTGAGCCACCATCACTTCTTTCTTTTTCTTCTCTTTCCTTTTGTGTTCTTTTTCTTCCTTCTTTTTCAACTCCGGGCAATTCGTCTTGATGTGCCCTTTCTTGTTGCACTCATAACACGTGACATTAGGAATGGAATTAGAACTTTGACTACTCTTACCTTTTGGGGATGTGAACATTTTCCTCACATCCCTTCTTGTAAATCTTTTGGATCTTCCCATCATCTTCTTCACATAATGTGCTACTTCTTTTGCGGACATTTCTTCCTCACTATCCGAGGAGTCTTGCTCGGATTCGGATGAGGACACCTCCTTCTTCTCCTTCTTCTTGCTCTTCTTCTCCTTCTTTTCTACAAATAGAGCAATGCCTTTTTCCTTGGAAGACAAGTTAGTTTGTTCATGTAGTTCGAATTCACAAAATAATTCATCAACTTTGACAATTGAAAGATCCCTAGACACCTTGTAAGCATCCACCATTGATACCCATAAGGTAGTTCTAGGGAAGGCTTGAAGAACATACCTCACCAAATCTCGGTTCTCAACTTTCTCACCTATCACATGAAGACCGTTCACGATCTCCTTGAATCTTCCGTGCATTTGACTTACGGTCTCATGAGGCTTCATGGAGAAAGTTTGAAGTTGGCCGACAAGAAGATCCCTCTTGGCTCTTCTTGATTCACTTGACCCTTCATTTCAAACTCAATGAGCT
>JAGFNQ010006039.1:18683-147808 GCA_024364735.1 Boesenbergia rotunda
TTAGGATCTTTGCCCTAGCTAGAGGGGGTGAATAGCTATCTCTCGATTTTTCTCTCCTACAAACACGTTAGCGGAAGCAATACAAATAGATATGAAGGTAGGAAAGAAATCAATACTAACTCACTGATTTTACTTGGTATCCACCTCTTCAAGGTGACTAATCCAAGGATCCACACACACCACACAAAACCCTTCACTATGAACTTCTCCTTCTCAAGATCACACTTGAAGGTGGAGAAACCCTAACACAATGATCTCCCTCCTCTTACAAATGAAATGAAAGCTTGGAGGAGGAGATTGAGAGAGTTGTGAAGCTTGGAGAGCTCTAAAATGATCACACACTTCGTACCCAAGGAAAGCCCTTGTTTCTCCAAGATAAAACACTAGGTTTTATATCTTCGTCCGCGACTCCAGTCGACTGCTCACTTACCAGTCGACTGGTAGGCTTCAACGGCTACAAAATATGCAATGAGTGCCTCAGCCGCCTTCGCAACGGTCGACCTCCAGTCGACTGGAGCCAGTCGACTGTAACCAATTCCAGTCGACTGGCAGTCGACTGGTCGACCCTCCTTGGGTCGACCCGATTCTCTGTGTGTTGTGGTCCCAGTCGACTGACAACTTACCAGTCGACTGATGAAGCTGAGAAATCACATTTCAGCTTTCCTTTTCATCCCTTAGTCTTGACTCACGCCTTCAAACACCTTCCACAAGCCTTGTGCCTCTCTTGGATGCTTCCGAGTCCACGACTCCTCATCCTTGCACTTGCTTGAAGTGTTTCCATCGGCTTCGTCATACTAAGTCTCCCTTTTGCCAAGATGTCACACCTCCGGGACTTCCTTTGCCAAGACTCTCTTCTTGGACTTCCCTTGCCAAGTCTTCCACCTGGACTTTCCTGCTTACTCAAAGCACACAAGTTAGAACACAAAACATTGCCTAACTTAAACTTGTTTAGCCAAACATGAAAACCATAATTACTTGGAGCAAGATTGCACCAACAGCAAGGTCTAGGAGCGATTCAAGACCGTAGGTGAGCCCGAGAAGCTGAAACCACAGTGGAGCATGCCTTACCGCGTCATCAGAATGTTAGCCGGAGGTTGCTACCATCCACAGGAGGAAAGGGCAACAAGCTGAAGAGGCCATGGCATGCCGACTATATCCAACCCTATCACCCCCGGTGAGATTTATGAGATATATTAGGTACTTGTTTTTGTATTCTTGTTGCCTTGCAGTGATGGTCATGAAATAAACGAGACGTCTCATCATTAAAGTGTCAATATGTCTGTCTAAAACCCTATTACCTCGTGGTGTTGCAGATGCCCGAGATAAGTAGGCTTGGTCTGGGTGTTTTGGATGCCCGACCAAGAGATCAAACCCTACTACCTTGCGGTGCTACGAATGCCCGAGATAAGTAGGCTTGGTCGGGTTGATGCGGATGCCCAACCAAGAGCTGATGGAACCCTACTACCTCGCGGTACTGCGGACACCTGAGGTGAGTAGGCCTGGTTCAGGAGCTGCGGATGCCCGACCAAGAGATAAAACCCTACTACCTCGTGGTGCTGCGGATGCCCGAGGTAAGTAGGCTTGGTCTATGTACTGCAAATGCCCGACCAAGAGATAAAACCCTACTACCTCGCGGTGCTGCGGATGCCCGAGGTAAGTAGGCTTGGTATGGGTGTTGCGGATGCCCGACCAAGAGATAAAACCCTACTACCTCATGGTTTTGCGAATGCCCGACCAAGAGATAAAACCCTACTACCTCGTGGTGTTGCGGATGTCCGAGGTAAGTAGGCTTGGTCTGGGTGTTGCGGATGCCCGAACAAGAGATAAAACCCTACTATCTCGCGGTGCTGCGGATGCCCGAGGTAAGCAGGCTTGGTCTGGGTGCTGCAGATGCCCAACCAAGAGATAAAACTCTACTACCTTGTGGTGTTGCATATGCCCGAGGTAAGTAGGCTTGGTCTGGGTGCTGCAGATGCCTGACCAAGAGATAAAACCCTACTACCTCGTGGTGTTGCGGATGCCCAAGGTAAGTAGGCTTGGACTGGATGCTGCGGATGCTCGACCAAGAGATAAAATCCTACTACCTCTCGGTGCTGCGGATGTCCGAGATAAGTAGGCTTGGTCTGGGTGTTGCGGATGCCCGACCAAGAGATAAAACCCTACTACCTCGCGGTGCTGCGGATTCCTGAGGTAAGTAGGCTTGGTCTGGGTGTTGTGGATGTCAGACTAAGAGATAAAACCCTACTACCTCATGGTGTTGTGGATGCCCGAGGTAAGTAGGCTTGGTCTGGGTGTTGCGGATGTCCGACCAAGAGATAAAACCCTACTATCTCGCGGTGCTGCGGATGCCCGAGGTAAGTCGGCTTGGTTTTGGTGCTGCGGATGCCCGACCAAGAGATCAAACCCTACTATCTCGTGGTGTTGCGGATGCCCGAGATAAGTAGGCTTGGTCTGGGTGCTACGGATGTCCGACCAAGAGATCAAACCCTACTACTTCACGATGCTACGAATGCCCGAGGTAAGTAGGCTTGGTCGGGATGATGCGGATGCCCAATCAAGAGCTGATGGAACCCTATTACCCGCGGTGCTGCGGACGCCCGAGGTGAGTAAGCCTGGTTCAGGGGCTGCGGATGCCTGACCAGGAGTTGTGCAAACCCTACAACCTTTAACCGTGAGCTGGAGGAGGCTTGGGGGAATGTAGTGGAAGAAAGTTAACACATAGACGACCAAATATGAAACAACGTCATCAGACATGAGAGGCAAACATGATATTTGATTATTGCAAGAAGCACTTACATGTCAAAGGTAACAAATTTCCCTTTATTTCTGAGGGAAACACATTGACAATAACATCTCAAGGAAGTACAAAAGATAGGGGACACAATCAGCGGACCCGGTAGACGAGACCACTCCTTTGCCCCAGCTCTCCTCTATTGCCTTATCACCTCCGTCCGGCTGCTGAGCTCGGAGCTGTCTCCTTGGAGCAGGGTGAGCTGAGAGTCATCTTCATTATGGTTCTGACCTCTGAATCTGCGGTCGTGATTGGGACCTCTGGGTCCTCCGCTAAAAGTAAAGTAAGGTCAACCCTGAAGGCAAAGGACGTTGGTCAAGGCCGAAAGCGCTTTCATGAGAACTTATAGACGAAAAAGAAACAGAAAAGACTTTGGGTACACAAGGTAAGGGACGAAAAAGTTCTATTTAAAGGTCCTGATCACGTTTACAATTAATTCACATTTGGAAACAAAAATGAGAAGTGAAATACAAAGGGAGAAAAGGAAAGGCGGCGGCTACAACTCCTTCTCCTTGGATGACAACCTATCCCATGCCTGACTGGCGCCAGGGAAACTGAGGTGGACGTCCGACCGCAGCACTCTCGTTCGTCGGATCTGCGGGATGCTATGGCGAAACCTTGCTTCAATCGTTTCGGAGCTGGGTCGGCCGGTGGATTCCCAAAACTCAGTGGATTGGTAGATCAGTAGGTAGAGAGCATTCGTAGTAGACAGGGGAGCAATCAAAAGGAAACACTTTCTGATATAAAGATGGAGAGTCCAGAGGAGTTTGCTATGCTCTCGGGTGAAAGAGATGATATCATATCTGCTATGCTCTTCGGTGAAACCGACGGTATCATATCTGCTATGCTCTCCAGTAAAACCGACGGTATCACCTCTGTTGTGCTCTCGGGTGAAATATGTGATACCATCTCTGCTATGCTCTCCAGTGAAACAGATGACCCCTGTCAGAAGGGGGAATGGTGGAGGGTGTACCGGAATGTTGTACACTTCACAGGGGGTTCTGAGAGCACCTGGCTTAACTTGTGCAGAAGTGACTTCGTGCCACTCTGAGCGGCGAACCCCTTCCCTCTCCAATTTCTCCTCTAGACGGCGACCTCTTTTCCCTTCCTTGCTCATGGGTTCTAATAAGAGGAGGAGGAAAAGATGGAGGGGGAAGAGCGGTTTAACCTTCCACCTTTATAGTGATAGCCGCCCTCCTGTAGTCAATAGAGGCACGACATGTGGGCAATGATGGACGCCCATCCCGAAGCGTTGTCTCTTTTTTGTCGCCGTCGATTGGCATGTTTCTGCGGTGACTCGAAATTTGCGAACCTTTATGGATTAATTCAAGGGCCCCCCTTGGGCATGGAGACGATTGTTTTGATTTCGTGGACTCAACAAACACTCAATAGAGAAGGGAGCCAATACGGGCCCCACAGATGAATAGCTTCAGGCCAGGCAGTCGGCCTTTCGGGGCTACCTTGGGAAGATCTACACCCGAGGTCGGACCCAAGACCCTCGAGGTTATCGCGGTGCGATCGACACCCGATATCATGAGGGGCTATGGGTTCCTGAAACCAACCCAAGAAGATGCTGGGGATGAGCATTGGCTCCCTAGCTCCCTTGCCCCACGGGCCGAGAAGGAATGCTTATTTTTCAGGAGTGTTAGTCTGCTATCTGTCTCCTTGAGTCGAGGAAAAACACCGACTCTTCAATTTCCTTGCTCCTCATGTCAAGGACATATAATACATAAGGAGAAAAGAAGAAAAGGAACTCAAGACAATAACCCAAAAAAAGTTTTTCATTATATTAAGGGTAATTACATGGCTGGCGCATAAGGAAGAATGAAAAAGTTACTAAGAATAAAGGACAAAGGAATAGCGAGACCCAGGTCTGAGAAGAGCCTTATATTTCTTGCTCTTCAGGCGAGAACTCATCCCAAACCTGACCGACATTTAAGGCACTCAGATCTGCATCTGGTTTTACCAGTTGAGACTTCTTCAATTGGCTGATGGCACCATTGAAGCTCTGTTTTAGGCGCTTCAATACCTGCCCGACCAAAAGGTCGCCGAACTTGTTAGACTGCAGAAATTTGGCCTTGAACTCTGTCTCGACCTTCGATAGTTGGGCTGCTTGGTCAATCTTTTGCTTCTGTAGCTCAGACTCAACCTCCTTCTTGGCAGCTTTCAACTCTGTCATCTCCAAAGATAGGCGATCATGAGCCCCTAGTGTTTCCTGGAGTTTCTGAGAGGTGGCTGAAGCGTTGGCCTGGGCTCGAGTGACGTCCTCCTGGAGGTTGGAGGCGTAGGCAGTCACTAGCTCTATGTCATATTCTTTAATTGGCGCTCCTGTTCTTTATTCTGATCCTCCAGAGCCTTCTTTGAGGACTCCAGGAGCTGGACGCTGGCAGACAACTCCTTCGTTTGGGTCTGGAGTTGCTCCCGCTCCTGGGATAGCTTCTGCAAGTCCTCGGAGTGGGCCTAGTTCTTCTCGGACAAAACACGCTCCCGGAGACGGTAACCATGCAGAGTCTCCTCAGAGGCCAGCAGGGTGTCAAGACAGTGCTCGACCTTCACCCTTAGGGCCCTGCTGACCTCCAGCTGTAGGAGGCCTGCCTCACAGGCACGACCAATCTCCGCCTCTGATTCCGCCATTCGCTGGAGGAGGTCATCAGTAACCCCTCAAGAGCACAACAGGCGGCTAGTAGGCGCACAATTGGAGGCGACCTGCAATGTGGAAGAAAAACAGTTAGAAGGGTGTAATAAAATAAGAGGAACAGGAGAAAGTTAAAAGGCAATTACCGTTAGCAGAGACTGGTGTAGCATGCCCAGGTACTTGGCTGACGCAGCCGACCTCAGGAGATGAGCAGGAGGGGGGAGAATTTCCACTACAGCCCCAGTCGACGAGCCAGGGATGTTTCTGGGATCGGGGACATCTTCCTCTGAGCTGGACGCCCCCGCTGCCTGTGACTTTTGGAGGGAGTGGTCTTTATTTGAAGTGACTAGGAACCTTTGGTCGCCGTCTTCTTAGCCACCAGGGTCAACTGCTGGTGGAAGCTCCAAGGTCGAGAGTTTCCTCAACCTCTTCAAGGGAGCTTACTTGTGGGCGAGCCATTTTCGCCACTTCTTCTCAAGTGGCGGGGGTAGTTGCAGCTCGTCAAGGAGGTGCGGTCTCCCCATCTCCTGCGTGGACTAGGAAGGGCGGAAAATCCCCCTTAGCTTGAGCAGGCTGCTCGGTGCGCCCTGGGGCCTCGGGTGGGTCCTGGGCTCCTTGGTCTTCGGACCAGGGGGCCACCTCTTCGAAGCCCTCAGCTAGGACGGCTATCGGGGCAGAAGGAACTAGGGCCTCCTCGTTGGCTTGGTCCCACTTCAGGAGCCGATTAATGGCTCGCGAAAGCATTATGTCGTCTGCAAAACAAAGATTGTAGGACATCAGTTAGAATTAACAAGGATATCTACCAAAAGGGAGAACTTACAGAGGTTGGGGCTGAGTCCGGTGATTTTCGGGTTGAGTTCAGCCCTATAGAGAAGCTCCTCGCAGTGTACCAGCTGGAGGCTGTGGAACTCCATCCTGGCCAAGATACCCCTAGCCCTCTGGTATCTTGTGTCCTGCTGGAAGTCCCCGAGATCCGGGATAGGAGGAAGGCTCTCCGTACAACAGATGGGGCTGAAGGGACGCTGAGGCAGTCGGATAAAGAAAAAAACATTCCTTCCATCCCGTGTGGGATGAAGGAAGACACCCTAAGAACTTATTGTTGGGACCGGGTGCATGTTGACAAAGATACGGGTTCGTAAATTTTAAAATATTTACGTGCAGCGGAAGAATTAGCATAAATAATTTTCAAATTATTTTTAACCACGTATCTAGCATGCGACCTTATGATGTGTGGACATGATCATAAATTAAAATTTTGCAGAAAAGTAAACTAATTTACTTTGTACCTCGCGTAACCCGAAGAAAGGGACGAGATCCAACCGTAGCGTCTCTTGGAAGCTCCGCCTCTATTCGCGTCCACGCCGAGTTCTCTTCGGGATGACTTCGCAAAGTCACGAGTTTTGTGCCGACGAGAACTACTAGATTCTCTAAAGGCACAACTAGAAGATCAAGAGAGAAGAAAGGAAACTAACCACCAAGTAACGGAATCAAAATTCCGGGAAAGGAAAGAAGGAGTCGCGATCCGTTTCTTCTTCTTCGGCACCTTCTTGGCGGATGAAGCTCTCGGCCACCCTTGGGATGTGCGCCGGCCCTAGGGGAGGAGAGAGAGCCGGCCCTAGAGAGAGAGAGGGGGGCCGGCCCTAGAGAGAGAGAGAGTTAGAGAGAGAGAGGGAGCTACTAATCTCTTGATAACTCAATTGAGGAATTCAAGCCTAGCCTTGGTTCCTTTATATAGTAGCCTCTCCCTTGCCATGTCTCCCCTTTAACGGAATTAACGGAATAAATTTTCATAAGAAATTTATCTTATAAATTTTCTTATTAATTATTCCGTTATGCCAAGTTTTATTATAACTAATTTTATAATAAAACAAATACATCTCTCTTTTAATTATGGAATAAATTTTCATAAAATTTATTATATAAATTTTCTCATCATGGAAAAATCAATTCATAATTGATTTTATAAAATAAACCATTTAAAGTTTATTTTAATCTCCATAAAAGGAATAAATTTATTATATAAATTTTTCTTTATCATGGAAAAATCAATTCATAATTGATTTTATAAAATAAAATAAACCAATCCATGGTTCATTTTAATTTCCATAAAAAGAATAAATTTATTATATAAATTTTTCTTATCATGGAAAAATCAATTCATAATTGATTTTATAAAATAAAAATAAACCATTTAAAGTTTATTTTAATTTCCATGAAAACAAATTTATTTATCCATAATTTTTATAAAACAAATCGCGCTTGATTTATTTTATAATTTAAACCAATTAAATTGGTTTCTCTCCTTTAGGTGGCCGGCCAAACCAAAGAGGGTGGGCACCCTCTTTGGCCGGCCACTCCAAGCCCTTCCCTCGCGAATTAAACTCATTTAATTCGCCCAATAAGCCTTCAAAAGACTTAGCCATTTTAAGCTTCCGTTGCGCCTCTGATAAATTCAGATTCGACTTATTTCTCTTGATCGGAAAATCTAATTTTCAACTCGTTTTAAATCCCTCGGATTACTCGTAGTGCGTGTGACTAAATAGGCTTTCGATTTATGTTGGCCGTCTATAATTCATCAATTATAGAACGATCATGAGTGGCACCTAGTAGTACATCATGATCCCCAATTAATCGAAAGATCAACGGTTGACCTCAGAAATTATTCTGAAACCCTTCAGCAGCTCTAATGAATCGTGCCTCATTCCCTTCACCATCTTATACCCACTTGGTTCAGGACATGGTCTGTGTGTGTCAGTCCCCACTAGGCTGACTACGTCACACCTAGCCCAAGTAGTGTCTTTCTCGTCCTTTGGATTTCTAATTACTCTCATGTATTTAAGAGACTCATACTCTAAACATGATATGCTCTGGCCAGAGGCTTTGAGTAACAATCCGACGATAGGCCTGGGTATACATCTCCTCGCAAGGAGTGGTGAATCCTTTGTAGGCTGTTCAAACATCTTCGGGCACTTCGGCTTATACCCAACCATCCTGGGTCCACACCTCCTTGGAGATGCTTGCTTAAGATGTTAAAGTATAAGTCTCCATGACCAAGATGACTTGAACACCGCAAGTCAAAGGAACATCGCACTTAAGCTGCGGTAAGAACTTCACTGACCTGTCTATGTATAGACTACCATGTGAAGTTTTACAGTCAGTCACTCCAATGAACTAGTTCCCTTAACTAGCATCCATGTTTATCTCCGGACATCCCAATGTCACCAGCCAGTGAGAATCAGCTGATTAGAGAATAACCCATGCTAGTCTCAACAGAATTGATAGTGTCCGTTTTTATCAATTCATCGACTAGGGATATTTTCAATACTTCACAATTGCACATGTAGAGATAATCACTAGTTGTGATCCCATCACAAATTCTCTTATGCTGTGAATTGTATTGCGGACATTCAGTAGATGAGTTTAAGATCCCAATCAAATACACAAATATGTATACTCAAATAGTGAATTTTCATTTATTAAAATAAATGTTTACAATCATAAGGCGATTGCCTTAGGACACTTCTCTCATATCACTAACAAACTCCCACTTGGCCTAATGCCAATCGCTACGGTATCCAATACCACAGGCTCTAACATGACCCTCAAACTTGTTCTGAGGCAAGGCCTTAGTTAAAGGATCCGCTAAATTCCTTTCAGTGGGAATTTTCTCAATTTGTATATCATTCCTACTTATAATCTCTCTGATCAGATGATAGCGGCGAAGCACGTGTTTGGATCGCTGATGAGACCTTGGTTCCTTTGCTTGTGCAATAGCTCCATTGTTGTCGCAGTAAACCGGCACTGCTTCATCAATGGTTGGAACCACACCAAGTTCGGAGACGAACTTCTTGATCCAGACTGCTTCCGTGGTAGAATCCGCTACGGTGTCTTGTTTGGAACTCTTCCAACTTATTGCGCCTCCATTCAAAGTAAATACGTATCCAGACTGAGATTTGGAGTCATCCTTATCTGTCTGGAAACTGGCATCTGTATACCCACGTATTACCATATCTCCTTCTCCATATATTAGGAACACATCCTTAGTTCTTCTTAAGTACTTAAGGATTGTCTTGACAGCCGCCCAATGATCCATTCCTGGATCCGACTGGTATCTGCTTGTGACGCTCAGAGCATACGATACATCGGGCCTTGTACATAACATAGCATACATGATAGATCCTATCGCGGATGCATAAGGAATCTTATTCATGCAAATCCTCTCGTCTTCTGTGCGCGGACACATAGACTTTGAAAGGTTGATCCCATGCCTGATGGGAAGGTAACCTTTCTTGGATTCCGACATGCTAAACCTTTTTAGCACTCGGTCTATATATGTAGACTGCGAAAGACCAAGCAACCGTTTTGATCTATCTCTATAGATTCTAATCCCAAGGATATAGGTTGCTTCTCCCAGGTCTTTCATGGAGAAAGTTTTGGACAACCAAATTTTAACTGTCTGTAAGACTGATATATCGTTTCCTATAAGTAATATGTCATCGACATATAATACTAGGAATACGACTGCACTCCCACTAACCTTCTTGTACACACAAGGTTCGTCAGGATTTTGTGAGAAATCAAACTCTTTGATTGTCTCATCAAAACGGATGTTCCAGCTCCTGGATGCTTGCTTCAGTCCATATATGGATCGTCGAAGCTTGCATACTTTGGTTTTATCAACCGATGTGAAACCTTCAGGTTGTATCATGTATACATCCTCAAGCAGGTTTCCATTAAGGAAAGCTGTTTTCACATCCATTTGCCATATCTCATAATCATAATGAGCTGCTATGGCTAGGAGCATCCGAATGGATTTAAGCATAGCTACTGGCAAATAGGTTTCGTCATAATCAATTCCTTGTTTCTGACGATATCCTTTTGCCACTAATCTAGCCTTAAAGGTAACAACATTACCTTCCATGTTGGTTTTCTTCTTGAAAACCCACTTGTACCCTATGGGCTTAATCCCTTCAGGTGGGTTAACCAACTCCCATACTTGATTTTCGTATATGGAATCCATTTCCGACTTCATGGCTTCAAGCCATTTGTCCATTTCTGAATTTTTCAGAACATCTTCATAACTGATAGGTTCGTCATCACTTATGAGTAACACGTCGTTCGATTCACTTATGAGAAATCCGTATCTCTCTGGAATATTGCGTGTCCTATCAGACTTACGAAGAGGTGGTGTAGTTTTAGGTTCAACTGATAGCTCATCATTATGAGTTATTGGTTGTGGGTCTAGACTAGGTGTCTCTGTAATGTCTATTGGAGTTTCTTGAACTTCATCAAGTTCAATGTTACTCCCACTATTTTCTTGTAAAAGAAATTCTTTTTCCAGAAATACAGCATGCCTTGAAACAAACACCTTTTGTTCCAAGGGATGATAGAATTGGTAACCCTTCGTTTCCTTAGGGTATCCAATAAATAGACATTTATCAGACTTAGCATCCAATTTGTCTGATATAGTCCGCTTCACATAAGCAGGACAACCCCATGTCTTAAGGTGAGTTAAGTGAGGTTTCTTACTATTCCATGTCTCATATGGAGTAGTAGAGACTACCTTGGTCGGGACTCTGTTTAGCAAGTAAACAGCTGTCTTAAGTGCATAAACCCCAAAAGGATTTTGGAAGAGTTGCATGATTCATCATTGACCTAACCATGTCCATCAAGGTTCGGTTGCGCCTCTCAGATACACCATTACACTGTGGTGTATACGGCGGAGTCCATTGGGACAATATCCCATTGTCCCTTAGATAATCTTGAAACTCTTGACTTAAGTATTCACCACCCCGATCGGATCGAAGTATCTTAATACTTTTGCCAAGCTGTTTCTCTACTTCATTTCTGAACTCTTTGAATTTCTCAAAGGCTTCAGATTTGTGTTTCATCAAGAACACATACCCGAATCGTGAGTGATCATCGATAAAGGTGATGAAGTAGCTATAGCCTCCTTGTGCAAGAGTTGACATTGATCCACATACATCAGTATGTATTAGACCAAGCAATTCTCCCACTGGATTACCTTTTCCGGAAAAGGATAATTTGGTCATCTTGCCTTTTAAGCATGATTCGCATGTATCAAATGAATCGGGTTCAAATGATTCCAAAATTCCATATCGGTGTAATTTGGTCATGCGTTTCTTACTTATATGGCCAAGACGATAATGCCACGTGTAGGAGTCTATTCGATTATCTATTCTAGCACGTTTGTTGCTAACTTCGATATTGAAAACGTCACCGGATAAATCTAACGTGTAGATACCATTGCACAAAGTTCCATTCCCATAAAGAACGTCATTTAAAGTTATGTAACAACAATTGTTACTAAAAGTTAAATGATAACCCTTTTCATTCAAACATGAAATAGATACAATGTTCTTTATTAACGAAGGAACAAAATAACAATTATCCAATTCTAAGACATGTCCTGTAGGGAGCTTTAGCAAATATGTTCCGATGGCAACAGCAGCAATCTTTGCTCCGTTTCCAACTCGCAAATTCGCTTCTCCCTTGACGAGTCTTCTTCTATTCCTTAACCCCTGTATGTCATTACATATATGTGAGCTACACCCAGTATCAAGTACCCAGGTGTTTGAGGAAATAGAGTGACATTCAATAACGAAGATACTTGAAGAGGATGGAGCATCAGATGCCTTCTCTTTCAAGGACTCAAGATAAACCTTGCAGTTTCTTCGCCAGTGACCCTCCTTGCCATAGTGATGGCAAGTGCCTTTTAGGGTATTTTCAGTCTTTTTGGCCTTTTTCTTCTTTCCCTTATTCTGTTCTTTGGCCTTCCTCTTTGAACCTTTCTTCGAGGAACCAACTAACAGTACCGTCTTTTGATCCTGCTTCACAGAAGGCTCTATAGTCTTCAGCAGGTTGAGCAACTCAGGAAACTGGTCTGGAGTTGCATTTTCAGGAGGACGGTTGGGAAGTTGATCTTCAAGGACATAAGCAAGCTTCTCTGCCTTGAGGACTATCCTCAGGTTTCGAAGCCAGTCCATGAAGTTTGGCCCAGTCAGTTTATTGGTGTCCAAAATGGAACGTAAATTCAGAGAAGACATGATCGAGTGATTATCCTAGAAATACAAATTGAGCTTATGTGAGAAGAATGATTAAAGAATGTATCAACATACATTAATAAAATCCTATTTATTTTTCGAATTGAATAACCCTTTTTATCAATTCGGGAGATCGTAGGAACATCTCCAAATAAGTTGATATCCAACCATAGATAAGAACCACCATGGCTGTGGCCATCAAGTTGTTCTTAGCTATGAAGGTAGGTAATTATACCGATTACATATCACATATATGTAACTATCACTTTATGCTATCAACTAATTGAATGTTTGCATAAATCATTGGGTTGTTAACTCATTAACAAGTATGCAACATTATACATAGCACCCAACTGCACCTCTCTTTACATCGACCTTGGCTGTGGCACAACAAATCGATGCTCCAAGCTTAAGGCTGACCCATTAATCAAGAAATAGTTTTAATATGGTTGGAGTTCATTCAACCGTTTAGTCAGGCTTGGATGTGTCCAACTACCAAAACTAAGGATTGACCTCTGACTCCAACTATATTATTCATAAACTAATTCCATGGTTTGAACATGTTGAGGTTCAAGCCGGGCATGGATGTGTCCATCAACCCAAATGAGAAACAAAACTCCGATTCTAACCATATTAATGGAAGGTGTTGGCCTTAATATTTTGTAAGGGTTTTGGGTCTCATCCTTTCTTTTCTAAGCACATTCATGACATATAATCATGTCATGACTAACGATTTCCTTAATAAAGTATGTATGTGACTTAATTTATCAAGTCTCATTAATTGAATTAGGAACCGGATTTCCTAATTTTAATTTCATACTTTATTAAAGGAATTGTTTTGGGAAACAATTTCTTAAATTGTCATAATCAATTTCAGAAATAATATGTTTAAGACTTTGATTTCTCTAAATCAAATCTTATTAAATTAAGAGACATGAGTCCTTAATTCAACCACATATTATTTTCATGAAAATCTCATTTAAGAAAACTCTATAAGAAACCATTTTCCTAATTAATTTTGGAGACAACAATATGTAAGAGCATCACCTCTTAAATCGTATTTTATTCATGGATTTAATTAATTACAACAAATCATTTTCTAAGGGTGGCTCCCCGAGGCTCAGATACCCAAAGAAAAGTAATTTGTCGTAAATCCAATTTGGTCCGCTTCGGAAGCGTAACCAAATTAAACATGACAATCTCATTTAAAATTGGGAAATTAAATTACAACAACTAACTTTAAATTGGACGGCTCCCTGAGGCTCAATCCAAAATAAAGAATTTTGTTGTCAATTTAAAAACAAATTCAAATTTAATTGTTAATTAATTGTTCATAAATTTGTCTAGACTTTCTTGAAAGAAAGTGCCCAAAATTGCGAGATTTCATAATAGGTTTTCAGAATAATTGTAAGTTTCTGATACAAAGAAAACTTACATATTTCCAAAATTGGAAAATTTCTAAAATAGAAAAATTTCCAAAATTGGAAAGTTTCCAAAGATGGGAAGTTTTCACAATTATTATAAAATTTCAGAAACTAGAAAATTTCAAAAGTTTGCGAAATTTCATGAGGATTTCCAAACTTAGAAATTCCTAAATCCAAAATTTATTATAATTTGAAAGTTTCCATAATTGAAAAATTTTTCCAAAATTGAGATCATGACAAAGTTTTTCGCAAAACAATTATATGATTATGTCGAACACTAACCGGCTTTGATACCACTGTTGGGACCGGGTGCATGTTGACAAGGATACGGATTCGTAAATTTTAAAATATTTACGTGCAGCGGAAGAATTAGCATAAATAATTTCTCAAATTATTTTTAACCACGTATCTAGCATGCGACCTTATGATGTGTGGACATGATCATAAATTAAAATTTTGCGAAAAAGTAAACTAATTTACTTTGTACCTCGCGTAACTCGAAGAAAGGGACGAGATCCAACCGTAGCGTCCCTTGGAAGCTCCGCCTCTATTCGCGTCCACGTCGAGTTCTCTTCGGGATGACTTCGCAAAGTCACGAGTTTTGTGCCGACGAGAACTACTAGATTCTCTAAAGGCACAACTAGAAGATCAAGAGAGAAGAAAGGAAACTAACCACCAAGTAACGGAATCAAAATTCCGGGAAAGGAAAGAAGGAGTCGCGATCCGTTTCTTCTTCTTCGGCACCTTCTTGGCGGATGAAGCTCTCGGCCACCCTTGGGATGTGCGTCGGCCCTAGAGGAGGAGAGAGAGCCGGCCCTAGAGAGAGAGAGAGGGGGGGCCGACCCTAGAGAGAGAGAGAGTTAGAGAGAGAGAGGAAGCTACTAATCTCTTAATAACTCAATTGAGGAATTCAAGCCTAGCCTTGGTTCCTTTATATAGTAGCCTCTCCCTTGCCATGTCTCCCCTTTAACGGAATTAACGGAATAAATTTTCATAAGAAATTTATCTTATAAATTTTCTTATTAATTATTCCGTTATGCCAAGTTTTATTATAACTAATTTTATAATAAAACAAATGCATCTCTCGTTTTAATTATGGAATAAATTTTCATAAAATTTATTATATAAATTTTCTCATCATGAAAAAATCAATTCATAATTGATTTTATAAAATAAACCATTTAAAGTTTATTTTAATCTCCAAAAAAGGAATAAATTTATTATATAAATTTTTCTTTATCATGGAAAAATCAATTCATAATTGATTTTATAAAATAAAATAAACCAATCTATGGTTCATTTTAATTTCCATAAAAAGAATAAATTTATTATATAAATTTTTCTTATCATGGAAAAATCAATTCATAATTAATTTTATAAAATAAAAATAAACCATTTAAAGTTTATTTTAATTTCCATGAAAACAAATTTATTTATCCATAATTTTTATAAAACAAATCGCGCTTGATTTATTTTATAATTTAAACCAATTAAATTGGTTTCTCTCTTTTTGGTGGCCGGCCAAACCAAAGAGGGTGGGCACCCTCTTTGGCCGGCCACTCTAAGCCCTTCCTTCGCGAATTAAACTCATTTAATTCGCCCAATAAGCCTTCAAAAGACTTAGCCATTTTAAGCTTTCGTTGCGCCTCTGATAAATTCAGATTCGACTTATTTCTCTTGATCGGAAAATCTAATTTTCAACTCGTTTTAAATCCCTCGAATTACTCGTAGTGCGTTTGACTAAATAGGCTTTCGATTTATGTTGGCCGTCAATAATTCATCAATTATAGAACGATCATGAGTGGCACCTAGTAGTACATCATGATTCTCAATTAATCGAAAGATCAACGGTTGACCTCAGAAATTATTCTGAAACCCTTCAGCAGCTCTAATGTATCATGCCCCATTCCCTTCACCATCTTATACCCACTTGGTTCAGGACATGGTCTATGTGTGTCAGTCCCCACTAGGCTGACTATGTCACACCTAGCCCAAGTAGTATCTTTCTCGTCCTTTGGATTTCTAATTACTCTCATGTATTTAAGAGACTCATACTCTAAACATGATATGCTCTGGCCAGAGGCTTTGAGTAACAATCCGACGATAGGCCTGGCTATACATCTCCTCGCAAGGAGTGGTGAATCCTTTGTAGGCTGTTCAAACATCTTCGGGCACTTCGGCTTATACCCAACCATCCTGGGTCCACACCTCCTTGGAGATGCTTGCTTAAGATGTTAAAGTATAAGTCTCCATGACCAAGATGACTTGAACACCGCAAGTCAAAGGAACATCGCACTTAAGCTACGGTAAGAACTTCACTGACCTGTCTATGTATAGACTACCATGTGAAATTTTACAGTCAGTCACTCCAATGAACTAGTTCCCTTAACTAGCATCCATGTTTATCTCCGGACATCCCAATGCCACCAGCCAGTGAGAATCAGCTGATTAGAGAATAACCCATGCTAGTCTCAACAGAATTGATAGTGTCCGTTTTTATCAATTCATCGACTAGGGATATTTTCAATACTTCACAATTGCACATGTAGAGATAATCACTAGTTGTGATCCCATCACAAATTCTCTTATGCTGTGAATTGTATTGCGGACATTCAGTAGATGAGTTTAAGATCCCAATCAAATACACAAATATGTATACTCAAATAGTGAATTTTCATTTATTAAAATAAATGTTTACAATCATAAGGCGATTGCCTTAGGACACTTCTCTCATATCACTAACACTTATGACCGGTGCAGGCTGTAAAACTAAACGCCCCTCGCAAGCCAACCGGAACGAAGAAAAAATAGAAAAATTGGGGGGGGGGGGGTCAAGGGGATGTCGAAATGTTTGAAGAGGACAAACACCCCTCCCAATTGGGCAAAGGTGTTTTGAGCTAGTTGGTGAAGAGGGATGTCAAAATAGGTGGCAACACTCATGAAAAAGGGGAGAATTGGAAAACGAAACCCTAATTCTACTTACCCCAGGAAGAAGGTGAAGAAACCTACAGGAGGTTCTACGGATGATTGACCTAAGACCGGAACTCTCACCTCTCAGTCCTCCGAAATACCATACCTCTCGCAAGCGGCCTGGAGGGACTCTAACTTAACCCTAGAGGAGATGGTATCATACCACTTTGGATGATAGGTGGGTTTCTTTAAGGAATTTTCGCCCTCCCCTCTGGTCTTCTTCTTCTTCTCTATTGGACCGATAGGGGTGAAGGAAAGGAGAAAAGAGATGAAGACTTACACTGGGAGTGAATGCAACGCCCAGACTAGAAAAAGTTGAACAACGAAGTCGAAAGCAGATAAGGCAAGAAGGCGGAAGGGTGTCGTTGCACCCGCTTTTATAGGGAGAAGCCGCACACCTATGAGCAATGGGGAGACAACACGTCAATGATACCAATTGTGCATCCCTAGGTGCCACGATCCTTTACGATCGTCGCTTCGTATGACCCTGCAACGCGTATCAACGGGAGATCGCCACATAGAGAATGACAGAGCATGTGGTGAGGCTACATTCGTTAGACAACCTTGTCACCATTAAGAGACCCCATGCTCTTTTATAGGGCCATGGACAACTGTCATGGCGTTGTTTCGAAACTTGTAGAGATGTTGGACGGATTCGAGGAGCAGTCTGGGGTCAAGGGGTACATGTTTTGATTCCTCGGGCCCGGCAGGCCGCCAATGAAGCAATAAAAATATATGAGCCCATCATAACATAGCTTCTTCGTTGCAACACTAGCCTAATCAATCAGTCATACTTCTTCGATTAGACTTTAAGGGAGGAACTTGTGATAGGGTTGAGCACCCCGTGGCTAACACGTGAACTGAAGAAACTATGTGGCGAGATCTATTGAGTTTGGACGACTCTCTTTCCTCGACTCCCGAGACCCCCTCGGGAAGGTGGGTTTCCAAGACCACCTCGGGTAGACATACCCTTAAGATCGATCCAGGAGGACACACGCCCGAGATCAACTCGGGAGATCAGGTCCCCGAGATCACCTCGGGAAGGCGAACGCTCGGGACCCCCCAAACCAAAGGACCCCGAGATCACCTCGGGGCAGCGGAGCCCAAGAATCACTCGACCTCAAGTAACTGTCCCCTTTCTTCGGATCTGTGAATAATCATCACCAATAATTACGGGATAATCATGACCCATAATACGTGACCATTAAAGTCTTAATCATCGCAACAGTCCAGATTTAATGGTTGTGACGACTGTTACAAGGATTATCCAATAACCGACAATTGAGGGGACGTGGAGAAGGACGTGGGGATACAAGTGACAGCCGCCTCAGGTATAAAAGGTACTCCAACCTCAGATAAGGGGGTTACGCTCATTCTTATTCGTACTTCTCTTTATTTCCTTCCATCGACAAGACTCTCGTACTGACTTAAGCGTTCGAGTGGGCTCTGCCGGACAACCTCCGACGTGTTCCCCTTAACGCTCGTGTTAATCTCGCAGGGTGGGAGCTCTTCCTCTCTCGTCACCATCCACGTGGGTTGAACTCTAGTGACTGGTCGTCGACGTCGTTTCCTTCCGGAACAACTACCAACTACGATCACGTCGAAATCCGACATTATCGCAATTGGCAGCGATCCCCTTGGGGTTGCAGTCCCTCAGGGTATAGTTTGGTCGGTGCAAGCGACCGAAGGTCATCGATAGTGGGTGAGCGGCAATAGGACAGACTGCTAACGATGAATGATCATTTTAAAAAAATTGATTAACGAGATTTTTCCAACCTCGGGCGACCGGCCCGGTCTCACGGAAGTTTCCTACCGGTCGCTAGGGTAAATCGGGAAGCACTCGCAGTGGGCAGTCTACAAGCCCAGGGTCCCAGGATTCGCGCCCCATTTGGAGGAAAAAATTCCTGCAAATACGCCGTAGCTGGGGATCGAATCGAGGATGCCTGGGATAACGACCAGTCGTCCTACTACTGCATCATAGTCCCGGAGGCGCTAACGATGAACGACCGTTTTAGGATATAGGGACAGTGGATCTCATTTGCAGAAATAGAGTGTCATGATTAAACCCTTTAATGATAGAGAATGCTGACTATTAAGATGGGCTACCATGTATATTTTCCCGATTTATTCTGATGATTGACGAAAACTTCTGTGAGGGTCGGGCCATCGTCCTAAATTCTATTATTAACTAGTTATTTTTAAAAAAATAAAATCGAGTCTCCTTTAATAGATAATTAAGAGATTTAAAATCTCAACTGCGATGTATTAAAGGAAATTTTCTTTTAGTAAGAAAGGAATTTAGGAATGTTAATCAGTTAAAGTTTTGTTATTAACTAGTTATTTTTAAAAAATAAAATAAAATCAAGTCCTCTAGATAATGATTAGATCCTTTAATAGAGAATTAAGAGATTTAAAATCTCAACTGCGATGCCATGTATTAAAGGAATTTTTTTTAATACGAAAGAACTTAATTATGTTAACTATTTAAATTGATTTTCATGAATAATTCTCAATTTACCTTTGTCAAAAATTTCAACTCACAAAATTAATCAATTTCGAATAATTAGATATCATAATTACCCAAAAAATTAACATAATCCAACTAAGCAGTTAATTTATAACAATTTAGTTTTAAGTATTTCTAACAAAAAATCATTATATTTTCAAACATGTCATGCTGTCTAAATAGAGAAAGAAAATTCCAATAAATACGTGGCAATGACCCCTTGGCCGACCACCAACAACCCCAACCCTAACTTCATTTTTTGTCCTCTTCATCTCCCTACAAACACCACCGAAATTCTCCGTCCATGAAATATTTGTATGATATAAAAAGAAAGCATATGATATCCAAAGGCATGAGTCATATTCTTATCCAAAACCAGATCAATCCCATCCACAACCCTAATTTATTCTCCTCCTGTCCAATCTAACTTTTGAAGGATGGTGATGGGCTGAGGAAAGATTATATTAATTAGTTTAAAATTTTCAATCTTATGATCGAAGTCTTTGTTTCCATAAAGTCACATTCTTATCTAATAAAAAACAATTTAATTTTAAATAAAATAAATATTTTAAAAGACAATTTTTAAATATATATAACATAAACTCTGGATAAGTATGGACAAATAGATTATGAAAACATAATAATTTAGTTCCTTCGTGACTTCTTTCTTTTCTTTGTCCGAACCTTTTGAGTGAGAACAAAAAAACATAAGGTCAAAACACACATGCGATCAAGTGACGATGATAGTGTGTTTGATAAGGCTATTGATTCTTATCTCATCCTAAAATACTACAATAGTCAATAAGATCATCTTAATAGTTCATTGCGACATATGACCAACCCACCTTGTGGGCGACAAGAAAACTTCGCCAATAATTCGGGTGATTATGCAATGAGATTCACGCTCTTTGCGTAGCGCTACGACACAAGATGGACGCGGCAATAAGGCATCGATGGACAATATAGACGAACACTTTGTGACATAGTATTTGAAGTTTATCAGCTAAACTTTTAGAAAAAGACTAGGATTAAGACATCGATCGTTGTCTTTTCTTTTTATTCATTTCATTTTAATATTTTTAATAAAGACTTTTTATTAATGGATTGGTTTCCATTCGTATTCACTTTAGTAGATAAAATTACTCCCATTTAAAGTAATAATCTAGTGGACCGATGAACTTTGGACCTACTGTCCAGCCACTTAACGATTTAAATTATAAATACGATATCAACCTATCACCGAACTATGAACGAATTACACATGATCCGCCAAATAATGATATAATTGTCCCTGTGAGATAGACAAATGATGATTCATATATGGATGTTATCATCATAAAATCTAAAGTTAAAATTTGACAAAGCCAGTATGTCTATCATTTCTACGTATTAGTCATAACATCTATACTAGTAATCCCCGTGATTTAGCTCCACTGTGTTAACTCTAGTATAATCCCTCCTTCGTGTTGACTTGGGATGGATTGATGGAGACATCGAGACGTGTGAATCGTCTTTTGCCATCAAATAATGATATAATTATAGGATAAATTCACAGATTGAGTCAACATCGATGAATTAACGGATAAAATAGTCGACCTAGGAATATTGGATTGATGAACAGTCACTATTAGCGCTTCTCTTAACCTGATGATAGTTGAGAATTTTTTATAGGATAACATCGGTTATTTTAGAGTTAATTGGGATATAAATTAAAAAAACTACCAAAAGATTTTTATTTATTTATAAATAAATTTTAAATTTAAATTTAAATTTCATATGTGTTTGTTTTCTCAAGCTATATTTCTGGCGGCTAATTACATAAAAGAAGTTTTAATTATCAGGGGCATTTTTATGTTATTTCTAATGTGATTATAAGTAAAGTTAAATTTATGGGTGAAAGTGCAAAAATAAACCCTTAAGTATTATAAAAAGCTATAATAAAATTTTAATTTTGCAAAATGCCATAATGAAACCTTTTCTTTTTAATGGAGATTGTACTGATTTTGAAAGTTTAGATAATATTATTTTGGAAATGTAGTAGGACCGAGGGTTAAAATAAAAAGTTTCAGTTATATAAAATAGTTTCTCTCGTATTGACTTGTTGACCCAAATCTCTTCCCTCTATTTATCCAATCCCATCGACCATGATGGGCAACCATGGCGGCCTTTGATTCCTCCTTCACTCGCTTCTAGGGCTTCTCGCTCCTGATCTCAGTTCAGCGGAGGTAAAGAAGCGGTGGAAGGGCAAGATGATGTCCAGATCGTATAGTAACCTTCTCGATCTGGCCGCGGGGAACTTTGGGCCGCTGAGTCTGGGCGGAAGCGGAGGGGGGCGAGGGTTGCGGCGGATGCCGCGGGTGATGACGGTGCCGGGGACGCTTGTGGAGCTGCAGGAGGAGGAGGAGCGGGCGAGCAGCGTGGCCTCCGACGTGCAGTCCTCGCAGGCGCAGGAGCGGATCATCATCGTCGCCAACCAGCTCCCTGTGCTCGCCCGCCGCCGGCTGGACGGACGCGGGTGGATCTTCGCCTGGGACGAGGACTCTCTCCTCCTCCAGCTCAAGGACGGGCTCCCGGAAGACATGGAGGTGCTCTACGTTGGCTCCCTTCGCGTCGACGTCGAAGCTCACGAGCAGGACGACGTCGCCCAGACGCTGCTTGAGCGGTTCAAATGCGTGCCGGCCTTCTTGCCTCCGGATCTCCACGACCGCTTCTACCATGGGTTCTGCAAGCGCCGCTTATGGCAGCTCTTCCACTACCTGCTCCCTTTTTCCGCCGCCTCCTCCTCCCGCGGCGGCCGCTACGATCGCTCCCTCTGGGAGGCCTACGTCCTTGCCAACAAGCTCTTCTCCGAGAAAGTGATCGAGGTGATCAATCCGGAGGAGGACTACGTGTGGATCCACGACTACCACCTCATGGCCCTCCCCACTTTTCTCCGCCGCCTCTTCAACCGCCTCCGGATGGGCTTCTTCCTCCATGTCCCCTTCCCTTCCTCGGAGATCTATCGCACCCTCCCCTTCCGCGAGGAGATCCTCAAGGCTCTCCTCAACTGCGACCTCATCGGCTTTCACACCTTTGACTATGCCCGCCACTTCCTCTCCTGCTGCAGCCGCATGCTGGGCCTCGAGTACCAGTCCAAGCGCGGTTACATCGGCCTCGATTACTTCGGCCGTACCATCGGGATCAAGATCTTGCCCGTCGGCATCCACATGGGCCAGCTCCAGTCCATGCTCCGCCTCCCCGACAGGGAGTGGCGGGTCAACGAACTTCGCCAGCAGTTTGACGGAAAAACTGTCCTCCTCGGCGTTGACGACATGGACATATTCAAAGGGATCAACCTCAAGCTGCTTGCTTTTGAGCACATGCTAAAGCTCCACCCCAAGTGGCAGGGGAGAGCAGTTCTTGTCCAAATTGTCAATCCGGCAAGGGCACAAGGAAAGGATCTGAAGGAGATCCAGGTCGAGATTGAGGAGAGCTGTCAAAGGATCAACACGACCTTTGGTCACGAAGGGTACAGGCCAGTGGTTCTCATTGAGCGGGTCATATCAGCCATCGAGAAGATTGCTTACTATACTATTGCTGAGTGCGTGGTAGTCACTGCAGTTAGGGACGGGATGAACTTAACTCCCTATGAATACATTGTTTGCAGACAAGGGATATTTGACTCCAGAGATTCAGTGGCAAAGGACGCAAAGAATAGCATGCTGGTGGTCTCGGAATTCATTGGTTGCTCTCCGTCTCTTAGTGGCGCAATTCGAGTCAATCCATGGAATATAGAAACCACAGGGGAAGCGATGAATGAGGCTATCTCTCTTTCTGACGGGGAGAAGCAATTGCGGCATGAGAAACACTACCGCTATGTTAACACTCACGATGTTGCTTATTGGTCAAAGAGCTTCATGCAAGACTTGGAGAGGACCTGCAAGGACCATTTCAGGAGGAACTATTGGGGAATAGGTCTCGGTTTTGGATTCAGAGTCGTTGCGGTGGATCCCAACTTTAGAAAGCTTGATGCTGAATTATTGGTCTCAGCTTATACAAATGCTAAGAGTAGGGCTATCTTGTTGGATTATGATGGAACATTAGTGCCACAAACATCCATTAACAAAAAGCCTAACCGAGAAGTTATTAGGATAGTCAATACCCTTTGTGCAGATAACAACAATATTGTTTTTATTATCAGTGGAAGAGGCCGGCAGAGTCTACATGATTGGTTTTCACCATGCGAGAAACTTGGAATTGCGGCTGAACATGGATACTTCATTAGGTACTCTCTTCTTCTTTTATGCCGTTTAACATTCCAATTATTGTTATTCTTAACTTTTTATAAGTGTTTAAGAGCACTCCATTTGAAAGACTGACCTAACAAATGTAGGAATTACATCATTGGGCTTATGACTGCATAATTAGCCTATAAATTTGGTTATTTCTTTCGTTATTCATGGTGTTTACGATAATGGATCATTCACCATGAAGCACACAGTGTTACCTGCTATTTATACAGTGCATTTGAAGAGAGATCATTGGCAAATGTGACACTTGAGAAGAGAGGAAAAGGTAGTGTTGGCATGGAAAGAAAGAGTTACATGCAACATGGTACTTTATGCATAGAAAGTTCGTTGTTAAGTATGCAAGACATATGTAGAAAGATTTGTTAGTTTATGATAGTTGAGATTCATGGTACAACAAGCCATGCTTTATAATTCAAACAGTATACCCATCAATTTGAAACTGAGCTACATTTAGGTTCTCTAACAAAGTAATGAACAATTATTTGATATCTTTGAATGCTGCGTTAAATAGTCGAAACATTCATAACCACCAGTAACTACCCAGAGGAATCTATTCCTTTCCAGTATATGCTACAGAAATATCTCATAATTTCATAAAACATGGTTTATGACGCTCTACATTGCTTGTATGTATGCCATTTAATAAGTGGAAGGAAAAAATACACTCATGTAGTATTGTTAATATGCTTGTGTCATCTCAAAATATGCAGGTGGACTCAGGATGAAGAATGGGAAACCCATAGCCAGACCACTGATTTTGCATGGATGCAGATTGCTCAACCAGTGATGAAACTGTATACGGAGTCTACTGATGGATCTTCTATTGAACCCAAAGAAAGTGCTTTAGTTTGGCACCATAGGGATGCAGATCCTGGCTTTGGATCTGCCCAGGCGAAGGAGATGCTTGATCATTTAGAGAGTGTACTTGCAAATGAACCAGTCACTGTGAAGAGTGGCAAATTTATCGTTGAAGTGAAACCTCAGGTATGCTTTTTCCTACTGTACTTGTTGCATGTCACAGATGACAAATCTCAAACATGCTCTATGCTAGGTCATTTACTCCGAAATACTCCATCTTTCCTTGGTAACTATAATTCTCTTATAACCAGTTTTCAATCCTAGGGTTTCATGGTAATATTCCTACTGTTATCTGTCATTGCAAATTACCGTTTGACTTATCAATTTTGTGAAGCCTTGGGCTTTTAGCTTTACTACATTTCATTGTGTTGCTGTTGCTTTTACAGGGAGTTAGCAAAGGCCTAGTAGCAGAGAAAATTCTGTCATCAATGGCTGCAAAGGGAAGACTAGCTGATTTTGTGCTGTGTATTGGGGATGACAGGTCGGATGAGGACATGTTTGAAGGCATTGCTGGCGTAGTAGCAAAGAACATGGTAGCTTCAAATAAGGCAATATTCGGTTGCACTGTTGGCCAAAAACCAAGCAAGGCACGGTATTACTTGGATGACACAAAGGATGTCTTAAACACACTTTCAGCACTTGCTGATGCCTCTCTGCCTTTTGTTTCTGTTGAGGAGATAACTGAACCACCCCCATCCACTCAGATCTACATCGATAATTCACAGTGATAGTATGTTCCTGATTGCTCTTGAATTGCTTTGGAATTTACCACAATTTTCCTATGGCCCTTGACTCCAAAGATAGATCTGTACATCTGAGTGCTTGTGTATATCTGATCAGATTGTGTAGAAGACATTTCTTTGTTCATGTCCAGAGATTCAGCCAGGAAGAAGCGTTTATAATGATCTATATATATCATCACAATGATAGCAGTCCTTTCTCTCCCGAGGGGTGTTAACGCCATTGAAATGATGATTGGGAACCAGTTTAGGAAGAAGAAATCTACTACTTGTACCATTTTTTGACATTGAACTCACGTGATACAAAATCCATGATTTCTTCGTGTCAACCAGCTGAACATTACCAAGCATATATAGATTGTGCAACTAAAAGAGTGAAATTTCGTTCAATCTTTTCGAGTAATATACCCGAGCAGCTATCACTTCATGACGGGTTAATTATTTTCTCAGTTACTGAAATTTAACAAAGAAAATGAAGTTCAACAAAGTTTATGCAATTGCTCTGCGGAAACAATCGACACTGGGCGGCCTGTTGAAATATTACAACTGAACTGATTGTGCCATTTTGATTTCTTCTATTGTGGCCGGCTGGCCGCTATGAAGAATTGCTTGCATTTCTTTTTCTTAGTGATGCTTGGCCCAAGTTCCTCCGGTTGCAATGCCTTCAATGATGGTAAGAGAAATTGTTTGGCTTTCTTGGGAAATCAAAATCAAACCAGACTACCAATGATCTCTGAGTCTTGAATAGGAGTTGGTATTGGTAGGGGAGGACCACTTGCTAACGCTTTGTTCAGGTCAGGAAATGGAAAGCTCTTTCTTTGCTTCACATTCTATTGTTGCAGACGTTTAAGCACAGGAAGACACTTCAATTATAGCTTACAGTTGACCTTCCATTCAACATATTCCACTTATGATCGGTCCTTTTGGACTTCAATTAAAAGGTTAGTTCTGGTGTTGGAATTTGTGTTTTTTTAAGGTAAGAGCAGGAAAGCACAAATTAAACTTTTCCTCTTTCTAATAGTCTTGCTCAAAGTCTTCATGGTGTCAGAAGATAGTCAACCAACCCTTAAGCATTCACACTACTTATTTTGTGTGTGCGCGCGCGCCCTTAAGCATTCGCACTACTTATTGTGTGTGGCCATTGTTCCGAACCAAACTATATCTTGGGGGCACGGTGAACCCGTCGAGGATTGCCACAATTATGATCTTGTATCATTCACCGTCGATTTCGATGAATTCACCATTGCTAGCAATCTCGACGAGTTCATCATCTCCAAGGTATAGTTTGATTCGGGACGACGATCAGAGGCCGCTAGTAGTGTTCATTTTCACTGTACAAATCATTTCCCTGTAAAACCTAGGTCACTTTCTTCTACTTCTTCTAATTCATACTATTTTTCTTTTATAATCAGATAAGGCAGTGTAATGTTGCTATCTAAACTTTTTGAATTATCTCAATCATGTCTTGTAAGCAGCATCAATGTATATCTATTCTTGTCACAAGGTTTATTATATCTGTTCATATCCCTGCCTTTTATATTCGTCTGATTTTGTGTTTCATTTTCTTTTGTATTTAATTAGTGGCTTTGGGATGTGAATGGCGTGCATATTCTTAACTTTTAAATGTTGTCATTAAAATAATATTATTAGATAAGCAACCAAAATTTTATTCTCTTCTTCTCACGAGAGGCATGAGACTGGCAGGTAAGGTGTCTTTTTAAAGCTCTCAACAGGCGAAGATGCATCCACTTAATCTTGAAGTGGGTTGTCCACTCAACTAAACAAAAGAAATCAACATGTGATGCCGAAGCCCTGTTGGTGTTGATCTTGGCTTGGAGGGGCAAAAATGTGCATGCTGGGCTGGCCAAGATTCAAAGATAAACTAATGTTGTTATATGTCATCGATGATGCCGCACGATTGCTTCCCTGAAGATGATGCGCCATTTGGTGGTTGCTTTGAGTGGCAAAGGTGAAATTCTCACCTCTAGCATCCCCATTAATCCATGGACTAACATGGAAAAAATAAATTATGATGACTGAGAAGGTAAGAGATTGAGAGGAGAGTTTTTTACATAGAGTATAGAATTTATGTCCTATTAGTCCCGTGGCTCGAATCCAAAATTTTTAATGGCAATCTACCAACTCCTTACCATATAAGTTATGCCCATGGAAAAAAAAAATGATTAACGAGGTTTTTTCAACTTCGGGCGACCGGTCCGATTTCACGAAAGTTTTCCACCGACCGCCAGGGTAAATTGGGAAGAGCTCGCGGTAGGCAGTCTAGAAGTCCAGCGTCCCAGGGTTCGTGCCTTATTTGAAAGAAAAATTCTTATAAATATTTCATAGTTGGGGATCGAATCGCGAATACATGAGATAACGGAGGTCATTGATCCACGTGAACTTTTTTAATTTTGAAGTGTACAATCAACACATTGCTCTTCCAACAATTAGCCAAAAATGATCAGCTTAACAAATTAATAGATAGAGGGTAACTGATTCTCAAAATCAAGCCATTTAAATCTGCCTAAAAAATTAGAAAATTTTTATTTTGTTTCACATGCTTTGTAAAACTCGGTATTGTCACGTTAGGAGTTTCTTCGTGATTGTCTCACGTCATTAAAGGAGAATTTTAATTGACAATACATGAGCGAGGAAATTTCTATTTTATTATCATCATTATTTTGTGTAATTGCCTGTTCTAGGGCTTGTTTCACATGCTTCATCTACTTTCAGTTATTTGACTTTTAAAATTTCATAGGAAGTTCATTGTTCATCCATAATTAATATGTATTTAAAATCAAAATTTTAATTACCAGTAGTTTAAAATGCTTTCAAGTTTTATGAATGTTAAAATGCACTTAATTTTTTTACTCTTATCAAAATAGCTATATTTTAGGCCCGATAATGGTTTAGATCTTTTAACGGATAATTAAAGGATCTAAGATTCGAATCTCAGTTGTTGTGTACGATAAAAATTTTTTCTCCCGTGGAAAGTAGATCTAAGAATGTTGGCCGTTTGAATAGCTTTTCATGTTCACTTTCCGTGCCAACTATTTTTTTTAAATAATTATTTTATCCTTGTAAATTATCATCAAATTGTTTTTAAAGCAAACAAAAATATTAGAGATTTTTGTAATACTAATAAAAATAATTCTACATTATACCTAATTAAGAAATGCAATGGGAAATGCTCCTGAGAAATAAACTGTCAAGCCAATTGAAGATTTTTATTTTTGGTGATGTTTAGAAAAAAAATAATTAACGAGGTTTTTTCAATCTCGGTGATCGATTCGGCCTCATAGAAGTTTTTCACCATCCGCCAGAGTAAATCGAGAAGTGCTCGCGGTGGGCGGTTTAGAAGCCCAGCGTCCCAGGGTTTGCGTCCATTTGGAGGAAAAATTCTTGCAAATATACCATAATTGAGGATCGTTTTGGTGATGTTTAGAGGATATATAGGCGGTAATGCATGCATAGAAAATAATATGCTCAGTTAAAAATCTCATGGAAAAATTCAATGAATGATGTGACACTTTGCATGTAGCGATTTCGATGGATTTACCATGTCCCTAGGGTATAGTTTGATTCGGAATGGTAGTCGAAGGCCGTCGATGATGTCCGAGCAATAATCGAACATATGCATACGAAGTACCACGTGATTAATTGAGCGTTTTCATTAAATGTATCAGAGCTGGTCTAAATAATAGTTGAATGAAAATGGATATATGAAACAAGCTAGAAGTAAGATATTTTAAAAAGTAAATATTTCTTTCGGTAAATTCTAAAATCATAAATAAAAATGATTAACGACGTTATAAATGAATAATATTTCATACGAGCTAAATGAAGCTCAACAAATTAAAACACGATTAGTTAACTAGTTAACGATTGCAATCACAACGCGAGGTACGATCACGGGTAAATCGCGCCCTCCATCTGGAATCCCTCGCTTCTCAACCCGACAGAACGGGGGCCACCGCCGTGGAGCTTCGTGATAGACAGGCGGGTAGGCTCGCGTCGACAGTTCGAATGCGCGGCCCCTGATCGTACGGCTCGAATACGTACCCCAATACGCCATGCGAGTCGCCAACGAACGGTCGACAGCGTAAGGAATTGTACTATTTATTTATTTATTTCGGCTTATCACGTCGTCCGCTTCTCCCACGTAATTATAACGAACAAGGACGTATTATTATTAATATTATTTTGCCGAAATTAAGTTTATTTATTTATTAAAAAAAATTATTCGTTCGCCGATAAAAGGATGCGGAGAGAATGCGCTTAGCTTGCCCTAGAATCGGAAGCAACCACTACGAGGCGGTGAATTTCTCTCTCACGGTCATGGATTCTTCCCTTCCTCTTCCTCTTCTCCTTCTCTGTGCTTATCGTTTGCCATCGTTTGCGGTATTTGATTCGATCTGTTGTAGTTGTGTTTGTTGTTGGGGATCGAGGCGGTCGGCCGGCCGAGGGCGTGATTCGGGTTGACAGAAGAGAGTGAGCACACGGCGGGGAGGGCATCGGCGGCGGTGCCGTCGCTGAGGCGTGCTCACTCCTCTCTCTGTCATCTCCATCTCCCTGTGCGGGGCGGCGGAAACTAATCAAAGATGCGTCTTTGTCGTCGGATCGATGAAGCAGCGGGGAGGAAGCGGGAAACAGCAGGGTGCAGGGGATCATCTCGATGCGATGGACATGCGTGCGGTTGTGCTTATCTCATGTCGGCCACTGTTGATTTGAAGAGAAGGCTGGTCTCTGGGTGGGTTTCCGAGGTAGGGGCAGTGTATCAATTTGTGTTATTTTTCTTCCCTTTTTAAAACAAAACTTCGTACAAATCTTGATGAGTTAAACTGAAGAATAAAAATGAAAAACACAATATTTCTCATGGATGGGAGTTGGACGCGTACGTTACTTTTGAGACGAAGGTACTTTGCGTTGGGGAACGGGATTGGAGGGTAGAAGACGGGGAGGTACGCCTACCTATCTTAATCATCTCTCTGTATCTTCCTTCTGTACATTGTCCGGATTTAACAGCTGCGACTGTTTATTTGGATTAGTTTCCTTCTCCCTCTTTCTTCCTCTTATTTCCTCGGGCTTTCTTCTTCTTCCCTTCTCCCGACTTTTTTAGGTTTCCTCTCGTGTTCACTACATGTGTATTACGCGATTTTCGTCTTTCTCTTTCCATCAAAATCATATTTATTGTTTATTTCCAGTGCCTTGTTGCCTGGGTCTGATGTTATTTTTTGATTTTTGTTCAGTTATCTTCGATCAAAATGATTTTTTTTCGTGTTTATTTCCAGTGCTTTGTTATTGGATTCGATTTTTTTTCTTGATTTTAAGCCTGGTTATCTTTCCTAAAATTGATGGTTTCTTCAGTGAAGCTGAGTGAGATCTGGCGAGAGCAAGTGCACGCCAGCTAGGGCCGTGTTCCTTCTCCCAGAACAAGTTTGGTGGAAAGCTTCTATCGCTTGAGGTAACTACTTGTCCTTTTTTAGGTCGTGATCTTGAAATTTGTGGCTTTTAGTGAGAATGTATGTTTATATAACAAGATAATTATAATGGAAAAGTGAGCTAACTAGGTAGAGTGTTTTTGAATGGTTTATATGGAAGATCCAAGTACTGTGTTTCGGACCTAAATATGGAACATGATTAAAGTAGAAATATTCGTTAATTAATCAAACTGCAAGTAATCTTTAGAGGGCCGTTATTGGCTGAAGTCCAGTACAATGATGATTTATTAGATAAGAAAATTGCTTATATGGTCATAGTAGGATGGAAGGTATAAGGAAATAATTATAGGACAGTAAGTTTAATTATACATACAATGAGATCCATATAGCTAGTAAAGTTTTTTTTTTCAAAAAAAAAAATAAAAACTGTGCTGTTAATGCTAACATCATTATAGAAAGAAATTTCAAGAGGTTAGAGGGGGATTTATACCCTGAAAAATCATTGCAGAATTTATTCAGTTAGGCATACATGCCTTACTGAGTGGGGGGATATCGTTTATGGGTAATTGGAAATAGTAGAATGAGACAATGATAAAATCATTGTTAATTTATGGTTATCTTAACTTCTTCAGTGACAGGATATATTAATTTGGATTATTAGTAGGAATGCAGCTACTAAATTTATCTGATGTTGAGGATAAAATCTTCTCCCATATTCATTTTAACCAGAATCAGCTATTCCTTCTCTATTATTGCTTTATTATTATTTTGAATCCTTGTGATGTTCGTTTAAGCTTACTGGCATTTCCAGCAGGCTATATATGATTCTACCTTCAACCAAAGACACAAAAATGAATCTGAATAACGAACAGGGAAAAAAACCAAGTTAGTTACTGGGCAACTTTATTGAAGAGCTTAAAACAAATCAATAAGTCCCCGGGGAGTAGTGCAGCCGGTGGGTGCATGATATCTCTAGCGTAACAACTAGGAATCAATTCTCGGGAATTGAACGATGACCTGATTTTACCCCAACTTGCGTCTAACTACTGTGTATCTGAATTAACCTTATTCCATATCCGTGGCGCCGACTCTAAAGAAGCTGTTAAGGTAGGGAACCTACCTTTTTAAAATAAATCAATAACTTTACAAAAAGAGTATCACAGAGTTTCTATTCTTCAATTCCTAGTAATTAGTCACCTTTTTCATGTGCCGTTATGCTGGGAGTACTTTCCATCTTTTCTATTCAGTTATCCTATCTCTAATTTTTCCAGTTTGCATAACATAAACCAATATGCTGAGTAGATACATTCATTTTTATTTTATTTTTCTCATGTGCAAGGCTATAATACTTAATCTGGAAACCAAAAGAACTAATAATGACCCGCATGCGAATGAAAAGTTAACTGAAATTACAACATATAGCTATCATGTATTTTGGGTAGGAGAGGATTCATTTCCTTCAGTTCTATAGAATATCAAGGATATGATAACACATACATGATGTACATGAACTCATTTTTACACTGGTTTATATATCATCACCCCTTGGTTTATGCTGTATAAGTATCTAGTAGTGCAATTGTGGCTAATGATGCACAGAAGTCAATGTTGACACTGGTTTATATATCATCGCCCCTCTTGCACAATGATTAGTTTCTCTTTTATCCTTGCTAGCTTCCACTTCAGCTTTCAGTCCATTTTCTTATTTAACCAAGTATCAAAATGGTGTTGCTTGTTTACTTTTAGTTGTCACACTTTTATTTTGTGTAAAATGTAAATATGAAACAAATATCAATTGGTACTTAATGAGTTCAGATGGTATTGTTTTTAACTACACGTTGCTAGAAAATTTGTGTGTATAGAACTACAAGTGACAATTTCATTATATCAGCTGGTATATTTTGCAAAGTCTTGGTATTTGTTAGCATTTAGAATTGGATCTTAGCAAAATTTCTAGGAATACCATCATCATAATGTTAAATTGGGGAGGAAGATCAAACTTGGAGATTGATAAAAAAATCAAGAATATGAACTATGTGGGCAGGATACAAAAAATACCTATTGTAATTCTATCATGCTACTGGTTCGAATCTATGTGGAATGCTAGAGAATATTTGTTATTTGAAATGTTATTGGTCATTTGTGAATAATAAGGTGAAAGAGAAAGGTTAGCTTACTTTATATAAAAGATGGGAGAGTAACTGGTATTTTATAATTGTTTTACATTTCTAGAATGTAATTATATCATACAACCACCAACAACAACAATCAAGCTTTATCCCAATAGATGAAATTGGCTATATGAATCCTTGTAAGTCATTGAGCTCTATCCCTACTATATCATCATCTATACTTAAATAAATTTTATCTTATTTTATTTTTGCTAATTAAGTCTTTTTTGGTCTTCCTCTTCCTCATTTGATGTGTGTATTTGTTATAGTTTAACATCGTTTAATTGGGGTATTTATTGGTTTGTACATTTTAAATTTGTCTCTCAGATTTTTTTCTCAATAGATGCAACTCGAATTTTCTTTCTATTACTCTCATTTCTTATTTTGTTCATCCTTATATGCCCCCACATCATCTTAACATTCTTATCCCTTTAATTCTCATCTTTTGGTTGTGCTCAAGTCATAGCTCAATATTCAACGTCATATAATATAGCAGGTATGACCATAATTTTATAGAACTTCCCTTTATGTTAATATACTTGACGCCCTCCTCCATTTCAACCTGATTATATTTTATGTAAGATATTTCTCTCAATCCCTCCATCATTTTATAAAAATGATCTTAAATACTTAAACTCTCAATTCCCAATAACTCGTCATCTCTTATCTTAACAATTATCTCATTACGTTTAATATTACTAAACTTAAATTCCATATATTTTGTCTTCACTCTATTAAGCCTAAAACTTTTTACTTCTAGTATTTTCTATCAAGATTCTAGTTTACCATTTACTCTTTCGCATGTCTCATCTATCAAAATAATATCATCGGTAAACAATATGCATCACAGTACTATGTTATAAATGTGTCCAGTGAATTCGTTCATGATTAGTCTAAAAAGATAGAGACTTAAGGCTAATCCTTTATGTAACCTCCTTATAGTTGTAAAATCGCTAGGGTAGTCGAGCGGGACTACGCTAGCGCCTAGTCGCGCGTAGGGCTCTAGCAGCGCTAGCGGTATTAGCGGCACCACGGGGGTGCCCTAGTGCCTAGGCCGACTTTAGAACAATGCTCCTATTTTATTGGAAATATTTCAATTAATCTGTCTGAAATCTTCACTCTAGTCGTTACATCCTCATACATATCGTTAATTAGTTCAATATATGATACACTTATACTTATCTTTTCTAGAATTCTCTATATAATTTCTCTTGGGACTCTATAATAAGTTTTTTTTATGTCAATGAATACCATGTGTAGATCTTGCTTTTTGCTTCTAATACTTTTCAATTAGTTGTCTGAGAAAATGTATAGCTTTTATTGTTGATATTTTAAACATGAACCTAAATTGATTTTCAATCATTGTGATTTCATTCCTTAATTTTTTTCTATTACTCTTTTCCCAAATTTCATGGTATGACTTATTAGTTTAATACCCCTATAGTTTATACAATTTTGTATATCACTTTTATTCTTATATAAGGGCACTAAAGTACTTACCCTACATTGATCAGATTTTTTTTTTCATTTTCTATTTCATCTTAAATAATTTTATAAATCATTCAATAGCTTTCCCTAAGCATTTCTATAGCTCTATCAGAATATCATCTGATCCAACGACTTTTTTATTTTGCATCACATTTAAAGCTTATTCTACTTCTAAACTTTAAATTCTATAATAAAAATATAAATTTCTATACTCATTTGACCTACTTAAATTACTTAAGTATGTTGATCTCCTAAACCTTAATTAAAAAGTTGATGAAAATACTTCTTCTATCGCTATTTTATATCTCCATCATTTACTAGTATTATATTGTATTTATTTTTAATATATCTTATTTGATAAGATCTCTTGTCTTCCTTTCTCTTACTTTAGCTATTCTATATATAAATGTTTCTTTCCCATTCTTTTGTATCCAATTTTCAATATAACTGTTCTAAAATTTTATTCTTTTCTTCAATCACCGTTTTCTTAACGTCTTTAAGTTTTTCTTGTTCTTACAAAGAAATTATTCCTTATAGCACTATAAAAAATCAGTATATTAGCGATGAATTTTTTCATCGCCAAAACATGATTTTTTGTCGCTTACCTCATATATCGACAATAAGTATTCATCCCTAATATTATCACAATAAGCTTGTCGTAAACTTTATTTAGCAACAGTTATTGTAAAGATCTGCCATAGTTAGCGTCGCTAACCATCGCGATGGTTAGCGACTAAACACCAAATAATCTTTGCTAACTATAGCGATGGTTAGCGACGAAACACCAAATAATCATCGCTAACATTGCGATGGTTAGCGGTGAAACTGGCTAACTTCGTCACTAACCTTTAACATATCATTATTGTTGATCTTCGATATGTTTCGATAAAGGTCGGATGGATTAGTGATGAGTTTTAGTAACTTCGTCGCTAATCAAAGGGTTAGTGACGAGTTTTAGTAACTTCGTCACTAATCAAAGGGTTAGCGATGAATTTTGGTAAATTCATTGCTAACCGTTATTTTAAAAAAAAAGACAATTGTAATTATTTTAATTGATATCCTATATACAAATTCACAACAATCAAATAAGAAACATACTCAAACAAATACACAAACACACTCAAACAATTCATACTTCAATATCATCAAATTCACAACAATCACAAAACATTCACACACAACTGATACAATTCTAAAAACAAGTAACATAAAAATAAGAGAATAGTTCTATCACAAGTATCAAGTTCACAACATCAAGTTAATATCAAGTAGCACAACAATGAGTAACATAGTTCTAACAACAATTAGCACACCATCAAGTTAACATCCAAATTCACAACTCTAACAAAAGTACTCACAACATCAAAGTCTAAGATCGAGGAGGAGGTGGAGCTGAAGGTGAATGTGGATTAAGGATTGTAATGTTCCAGGTGCCAACCGGTTCAGAATTTGTTCAAACAGATATTGTCTTGATCTCATTAATGTCAACTCATCTTGGGTTCTTGCTAACTGAACTCGGGTATTTGCTAGCTCTTCTTCTGTGCCTTTTAGCCATTGCTCGATGGATTCAAGCTTGTCATGTAATGCTGCGTTAGTTGATCTGATGATGTGGCATATGAAGAAGTGGACCTAACTGGCTTTGGCCCACTTCCAAGTCCTATAATATATCCAGAACGAGTATCGAGGACCTGATGTGGCTTAATAATAAAAATACCAAGTTATGAAAATACCAAGATAACAGAATTGTAGGATCGTGTAGGCCGGCTAGAAGGGGTGAATAACTTGCAAATCAAACATAATCTCTTGCTTCTAACTTAGCAGCAATACACACATTAATTATCAAAAACAATAAACATAAAATAAAGAAGAGGCATGATTTATTTGGTTTATAACCTGGGTGGTTGCTAATCCAAGCCAATAAAAGCTCAATTAGAATTTCTCCTTTGTTGAAGGTGGAGTAGTCTCTTACAACAATTGTGTACAAGAACAGTGAATACAGAAGATCAGAGCAAAGTGTGTTGTTCTAAATTTTGAGCTCAAGGGCACCTTTCATAGGCTTCTGAAAAAATATTTGCTGACGTGGCGAATCCCAGGTGTTTGACGATGGTTTAGGAGCCTAGAGTTTGGTCAACTATGATCTACTCGCAATCGCTCGCTGATGTGGCGGCCCACTCCGGGTGCTTGGAAGAGTCCAGGCGCAACGCCTGGATTTTGGGCTCCTGGACCAGATCCAGGTACTTGGAATTCGATCGCCTCGACCAGATCCAGGTAGCTGGAATTCGGGTGCCTAGACCAGATCAAGGTGCCTGGACCAAGTCCAAGTGCCTGGAGTTGACCATTCAATCGGTCGGTGCTTGAGCGATGCTCTGGTCATTTGGAGTTGAGCTTACTCCAACCCAACTCCGACCTTCTTTTCAAATAGTTTTCCTCCTCGGCTTCTCGTCCCTTGGATGTCGCATGTCTTTCTGCTCCATCGGTGTATTCTTCTTCAGCGTCTCGTCACTCAGATGCACCAAACCGGTCGACTCGCTTTCTGTGCCATCCTTCTTGTTTGTTGCGTCATCCACTCGACTTCTTGTTCTATTAAATTCTTTCACACTTAGACACAAGGAATTGAACCAAACAGGACCTAATTTGACTCGGTTGACCACACCAAAACCAAGCTGGGGTGTTTACAAGAATGAGTATCGCGGACTTGATCACAAACTGTATCCGCAATTTGGACTGCATCAATGTCATTTTTTATATTTTCTTGTGTTTAAATGTACTTAGTACATAGTCTCACCATATCACCCTATAAATATCAAACATGTTAAAAATATCTTAAAAAATAATTATGCACAATTAAGAACAAATTCACTAAATAAAATCATAGCATTCGTATGTTAAAAATATCCAAAATAATAATTATGCACAATTAAGAACAACTTAACTAAATAAAATCATAGCATTCGTATGCAGTTTCGACCCTGTCCGTAATCCACCCTTTTGATGAGCTATAATGAGTTCATTAAAGACAGTAATCCGATCTTTTCTCTGTGACTGATCAGTCTGAAAAAACATAGTGTGTTAATATTTTAATCAACAAACAATATATGACAACTATAAAATGATTTAGAACTTTCGCAATGCAATGGTTAGATGGGAGTTATTTTCGATTTTCAGCATTTGTTGCAGATCATTTCTACAACGCAAAATTTTGTATAAATAAAACATTAATTATAAAACAAATAAATAAATGTTTATTTAAAAAAAAGATATTTGTAATAGAATGAGTTACCTGAAATGCCTTTGATTCAAACACAGTACACATGTAATCCCAGTCATCTTACGTCTCACAAAACTCAATCGTCATTTGTTGCTAGTGCTCAACAGGAGGAAGGTGTAATAATTTCTTTTAATGGTTATACATTTTTTGTTCTATTGTCTCTATATATACACTCATTAATCGGTCGGTTTCCTTCCTCACCGACGATGAACCCTCTTGAAAACTGATATCAAAAGATAAATTTATTTTGCATGTGTTAGTAATAAAGAAATGGTTATAAATATGTTGAAATACTTGTATGATAATCGATCGTATATCATTCTTTTATTATCAGCAGGGACCTCCGGGGCTATGGTGCAGCGGTAGGGCGACTAGTCGCTTTCCCAGGCATCCGCGGTTCGATCCCCAGCTATGGCGTATTTGCAGGAATTTTTCCTCTAAGTGGGGCGCAAACCCTGGGACGCTGGGCTTCTAGACCACCCACTGCGAGCGCTTCCTGATTTACCCTGGCGGTCAGTGGGAAACTTCCGTGAGGCCGGGCCGGTCGCCCGAGGTTGGAAAAACCTCGTTAATCATTTATTATCAGCAGGGACGTGCTTCCAACTTTTAGCTTGTAAGGGAGCAAACTTCTTTTCCGAGAGAACCAACTCGGTGATAAATGAAGATGCTTTTGGGCCAATCGGATGTCCATCACTCTGATGAAAAGTAATGGGTAATTTACCCCATTCATTGATATGACGTCACAGTTGATCAAAATGCGTGTCACGTGTCTCCCAACGTAGCGGTATGCCTTAAATGCATAAGTGTTAACAATTAAGTATTGAAATACTTAAATAAATATCAAACTAACAAACACTAACCACTAGGATAATTATGATCATCGGGTGTCTCCAAAACTGGTAGATGCAAAATCCTCTTGGGTGGCTTGACTGTAACCATATTCATCATATATAGATCAACAAATATGCATCATCATATATAGGTATCTACAAGTAATGAAAATTTATGAATTAAAAATGAAAAAAAGCATAAATACCATGTAGTCTAAAAACTAATCACTATTATCATCCTGAAGAGATAATTGATCATCTGCGTAACTATCAATTTCAATATCTTCATACTCATCATTAAGAACACTTTGAGCATCCCTAGCCAGCTCCACTGGTGCATTTGCCATATTAATATGTTGATGCTCAACATCTAATCTACAAGTTGGGATATCCCTGTGTCTTCAACAACTATTAAAGTTGCTTCATTAGAAGAAATATCTTAGTTAGTCTTAAAATTTAAATTACTTCCGAATTCAATTTCTTCAAATACTTCATCAACTTCTGTTACTTCATATATTTTTGGGTATTGAACCTTTTGCACTACCTTCCAATGACCTCCACGTTTTATGTCATTTAAATAATAAACTTGATTTGCTTGGCTGGCCAAAATAAATGGGTCATCAACGTACCATGTATTAGAAATGTCAATATATAAGAGACTAAACTCTTCAACCAATAATTTTTTTCGGATTACATTCGAACCCTTCAGACTTGAAAGAGAAAAATAGTTGAACAACATCCTTAAACACTCCAAAAAATAATAGATGATGTAGTAGCTTTACCATAAAAGTTTCAGACTTTGTATAATTTGTCAAATCCCCACCTATAAAGATGTCCTCAGATATAATCAAACTCATATTTAAACAAATTGCCACACCTTTGACATGGACACCAAATTTTGGATAAATTCAAACTTATCATATATACTTTGTAGCTTTTAAAAACTGATTTAACCCATTTATATATTTTGGGTTAATCCGATTCTCAATCATTATCCAACTTTTATCCATATTTATAAAACCTGGTTAAACATATAAAAAAATTTATATTATTTAACAAATAACTCTTATAAGAATCAAAATAACCCTAAATAAGTATCAAAATATTCCTAAAATTATTATCTAAGATCATGTTAACACTAACATTATAATTAAATATTGAAAATATTAGAGGAAGAATAACCTTAAAATTATCATCTAAAGATTAAAAAACTCATAAATTATCATCTAAATATAGAAAAAACCTAAAGCCATCATCTAAGTATCAAAATATTCCTAAAATTATCATGTAGTATCAAAATAACCCTGAAATTATGATTAAAAATATTAGAGATCAAAATAACTAATATCAAAAACCCTAGAGATCATCTAGTATCAAAAACCCTAAAATTATCCATTCTTATGATCAAAATAACCCTAAAACCATCATTTAAATATCAAAATATTCCTAAAATTCTTATCTAAGTATCAAAATAACTGATTAAAAATACTGAAAATAATACATTAAAAACTTCTACTATGAGAGAAAAGATTCGGATGAGGGTCAGAATAGGAAGGACATGCGTTAGGTTGGAGCACAAGCAACACAATCACTGGAGAAGGGAGTAGGAGGGAAGAGTCGCTGGAGGAGAAGTGTCGTAGAGGGAAGAGTCGCTGGAGGAGAAGTGCGGCGTAGAGGAAAGAGTCGCTGGAGAAGTGCGGCGTAGAGGGAAGAGTCACAGGAGTCACCGGAGAAGTGTGTCGTTGGAGAAGCGGAGAAGAGGAAGAAAGAGTGTGGCAGGGCGGCGACGAGCGAAAGTTAGGGTTTTAACTTACATATGTTGGCGACGAATTAGGGTTATTCGACACCAACATACAACTTAGCGACAAAATACACGTATTTTGTCTCAAGTTTCAATTTAAGTGGTGAAATTGAGCAAATTCGCTACTAATCCCTTACCAATATTGACGATGAACTGATGAGTTCGTCGCTAAGTTATAATTTTAGCGGCGAATTAGACCCAGTTCGCTACTAATCTCGCATAAAACCGGGTCCGCCTAAAACACTATTAGCGATGAATTATATAATTCGTGGCTAAAAAGTTTTTTTTTAAATATTATTATTTGCTATTATCTAATATTCCGTCACAAATAGTGATATTTAGCTATGAATTATAATTTCGTAGCTAATAATTCATTGCTATTTTACTGATTTCCTGTAGTGTAGGTTGTTTATTTTTTTTTCCTTTACTTTCTCCTATATCTTCTCATGTCATGATTAAGATTCCTTATTTAGTGGTGCATACTCCTTTGACTAGTACAGTCTTAGCTACTATTTTTAACTTTGGAGAAAATTAGTTTTTAGTCCCGTAAGTTGTACCTTTTTTAAAAGTTTGGTTCTGTTACTTACATATTCACATTCTTTGTACATTAACTTGCATTGTTTTCCAATTTCAATCCTTATTGTCTAGAATTCGAATTGACCATCGGAATTCACAGCAATGACCGTGTCACACATTTAGAGAATATTCCCCCCACTACTGCCGTATACCCTTGGGAGAGGGTAAATTATGAAATCGAAGCTAGCCATCACATGAGAGGGTAATTCCTCGAACTTTGTCGGGATTCGATTCTTGCTCAATTTTGCAAACTTGTCATGTGATAGCTAGCTCGGCTATGCTCTTGGGGCAACACATTTACAGAACATGAATACACTTCCGAATCCAATAGTGAATGTTGCTTCGTTATCTTCCTACGTCTGTGAGAAAACTAGATTCAGTGGGTTGGGTTGGGTTACAAGTTTTCGAATCTAGGGTTTATGGTGGAGAAGAATTGGTTGGGGGGGGGGGGGGGGGGGGGGGGGCGGGGGAGGGTAAGAAATATGATGGGTGCAATATATTTTTTTTAAGAATTTTATTTTTAAGGTGATGAGGCTTTGATTTTATGTTTCTTATTTATTTTAATTCCTAGGTGGAATTAAAAAATTTGCCACATAGGCGATTTATCCAGCAAAAGCATAAATGCCCAAATTCATTTTCTATGTCAACATCGCTGTCGCCGCTGGGCAATTACAGGTTTTCAATTCGAATTTTGTACAAAAAAAAGATTGAAATTGTAAAACAATGCAAGTTAATGTAACAAGAATGTGAATTTATAGATAACATGACCAAAATTAGAAAAAGTGCAACTTACGAATCAGGAGAGTTCTAGGAGCTCATTGGTGGTGTTGGTTAGTAAGTATCGTTGTCCTACGCCTTATAATAAGCTTGCCACAAATTTTATCAAGCTTTTACAAGTTTAAAAATTAACTGCTCTTAATTTATACTGTTTAATACAAATCTGATGGATCTACACTGTTCAAAAATTTAAAAGTTTGATATTTTTTAAATCAGTAGAGTCCTAGGAATCCATTGTTGATGTTGGTTAGTATCATTGCCCTAGGCTTTATAATAAGCTTGCCACAAATTTTATCAATCTTTTACAAGTTTAAAATTAACTACTCTCAATTTATGGTCTCTAATTCATATCTGAGCACATAGATACATTAAAGAGGCTTTCAGGAGTACATTAATTTTGACTTGAAATGATTCAGAGTTCTATAGATTCATTTGTCAGTTTCGGGTACATTATAAATTGGCAAAAGTAAATTTTTGAATGAATAGAGAAAAAAATGTAAACTCATGCACGTAAACCTATGTAATTATTTTGAGAAAAAGGAGAGGTATAATGAGAAGGCACTGCATAATTTTGACATTATGAAAGTTAGGAACGCGAAATGATAAATCCTGAAACTTGTATGCCGTTCAGTAAAATGCGATGAACAATAACTTGTATGCGATTATATTATATGAAGGCGATGCATATGAAAAATTAAGGAATATCAAGGGGTTGCTAAGGCTTAGATGTCGGAATTATTGGAATTAAATATTTTGGGCAAGTTAATGAGTTAATTTTCTCTTTTTAAGATATATGTAGCTGATGTCTGAGCCATAGGTACACTTACATGCTGAGATACATGTTAAATTTAAATGCACTTATGGTGTTAGAGTGGTAATTTAACTTATGCTTTGACAAGGATGCCAAGTTTTAAGTAGGGAGTTTATGACACCCAGTTTAACCTCACATGGGACTAAAATGAATTAATTCTTTTATTTGGTCATGCTATTTTATCTCAACTAGTAGAGATTGTCACTAATGATACTCTACCAGGATCATATTCTACCTTCACTATTAACCGTTTTACTAGATAAGCATCATTCCTCAATACATTTCTGCATGTATAACAAAGATCTACCTTCTTTTAATGGTAAAATGGTTATTGTTTACATTATCTTTTCTGAAGCTATAACTCAAAGTTAAGGCAATCCATAGGCATGACTTAAGGATTCTCATAGGGCTTAGTCAATTTCTTCTCTGAGGCAACAAGGACTTGGTAGCTAAGTAGATTAAAGCTTTGTCCTATTCAAAGCAACTTGAGAACAACAATTCTGTTTCAAGATTTCATCTTAGGTCATATTCTAAATTATACAAATCAAATAAATTATTTTGGCTTTCATGTTTTCAACAAGAAGATATTTCACTTATTCAAAATCTGCTATTATATAAAAGTCTAGTCAGGTATCTTAAATTACATTTTTCTCTAAATTTATTATAACCTTGATCCGATTGGTTAAATTTAATCAAGTGATAATTAACTATATTTTTATTTGATTATGCTCCACGATCCTCTAAATTTAACTATTGTGTTACCTTATGTAATTGATTGAGAACGGGGGATAATTCTCTCATGTGTTTTATTGCAACGTGGGCTAGTTAAATATGAAACTTTTGCATGAAAACTGCTGGAAATAACATGAGAATAGATTCTCCGTGAACAGTGGTTGTATTACCAAGCTAGGGATGACACAGTACCTAATAATCAGGTGTCTGCGGGTATTTGACCAATTTAGGTCTGGTTGGAAGACCTAATTATGCTTCGGATTTAGTTTAGGTTTTCTTCCACGAGGTTGAGCACCATTTATCACCACAAGTGGTACTTTAACTGGTTTTGGTAGCGGATGTTTCAGATAGTACCAAAATGCAGGTTATAGTCAAACAAATGGGAAGAAGTGTTGGAGTAATAGACAGGTAATAGTCCAAACAATTGAGAGCTCTGTGCAAGTCAATAAAAACATGCTTGATTGCTGCATCATCCCTACAATTAATGGAAAACATAAAGTTGACTAGGAGTATGTATGATACCCTTCTTAGCACAGTTTTGGCGTACAATATTTTTTGTTAATCCAAGCTTAAATTTTTGCAACCAACAACAACAACAACAACAACAAAGCCTTATCCCACTAGGTGGGGTCGGCTATATGGATCCTTTTACGCCATTGAGTTCTATCCCCTACTATATCATCATCTAGATTTAAATAAAATTTATCTTGTTTTATTGTTGCCAACCAAGTCTTTTTTGGTCTTCCTCTCCCTCTTTTAATGTGCGTATTTATCATAGTTTCACATCGTCTAACAGGGGCATTTATTGGTCTTCTAAGTACATGTCCGTACCATCTCAAACGTGTCTCCCGAAGTTTTTCTTCAATAGATGCAACTCCGACTTTCTCTCTAATACTCTCATTCCTTATTCTATCCATCCTCGTATGTCCACACATCCACCTTAACATCCTCATCTCTGCAACTTTCATCTTTTGCTCATGTGCTCGAGTCATAGCCCAACATTCAGCACCATATAACATAGCAGGTCTAACTGCCGTTTTGTAGAACTTCCCTTTAAGTTTTAGAGGTACTTTACGATCACATAAGACACCCGATGCTAATCTCCATTTCAACCATCCTGCTTGTATTCTATGTAAGACATCTCTCTCAATTCCTCCATCACTTTGCAAGAACGATCCTAAATACTTAAAGTTCTCGATTTTAGACAACTCATCATCTCCTATCTTAACAATTGTTTCACTACGTCTAGCATTGCTAAACTTAAATTCCATATATTCAGTCTTTACTCTACTAAGCCTAAAACCTTTCATTTCTAGAGTTTCCCGCCAAGATTCTAGTTTAGCATTTACTCCTTCACGTGTCTCATCTATCAAAACAATATCATCTGCAAACAACATGCACCATGGCACTGTATCTTGAATGTGCCTAGTGAGTTCATCCATGATTAGTGTAAAAAGATAGGGACTTAAAGCTGATCCTTGATGTAACCCTATCCTTATTGGAAATGCTTCAGTCAATCCACCTGAAGTCTTCACTCTAGTCGTTACATCTTCATACATATCTTTAATTAGGTCAATATATGTTACGCTAACGCCTCTCTTTTCTAGAATTCTCCATATAATTTCTCTTGGTACCCTATCATAAGCTTTTTCTAAATCAATAAATACCATGTGTAGATCTTTCTTTTGCTCCCGATATTTTTCAATTAATTGCCTAAGAAGATGTATAGCTTCTATTGTCGACCTTCCAGGCATGAACCCAAATTGATTTTCGGTTACCGTGGTCTCCTTCCTCAATCTTTTTTCTATTAAATTTTTGCAACCAAGTTTATTAAATAAAGTATGAACTAGCTGTGTATTGTGACCAATAAATAGAGATGAAGAATTGAAAAGGTTTCAATAATTTTGATAGAAAGTGCTTGTCATTATGGTCTTCTTAAATGTTCTCTTAATAGAGATGATTCCCAAGGTCATAAGTGGAGTTTGTTTATGAAATAGGAAATATAGTACTACCTCCTTTCTGCTCTGATACTATTTCCAACTTTTGTTTAGATCCCGTACTATTCATGTTTTATTAGCAGAGAAGGAACCTGTACGTAGTACATCTAATTTATATATATGTGAAAAAGTACATTTAAGATGAATCCTTATGTATTCTTTTTTTGTTCACAAAGGACAATTGGTGGCAATTTTCCAGGCGAGTTGTCACTCAACAAATTATTTTCTGATCGAGTCTTTAATCAGGTAATGCTTTTTAAAAATTCATTTCCTGTAATTATTATTCCATGTGTTCCCAAATATATCTGATTGGATCAATTTCATAGCCACGTTGTTTTTTGGATTTCCATCCTACTATTATTTATGTACTAGTTGTCAGTATTTGGATATGTCTTCCTTCCTTTTGTCGATCAAATAGATTTAGAATCCTTTTTAGGAGGATTGTGCTTTGTTTTTCTCTCTCAAAATATTGATTAGATTATGATGTTTTCTGGAAAATCATAGATCCTCTATATATCTTATTTCACCCATGTGCTTTTAATTAAAAAATATTTGTTGACTGCATATCTATGTGTGTTCTCTGGAATTATCGAATCAAATAAAGATTGATTCTCAATAAAATTGAGAAATACCTACACAATCTATTTAATTTTTTGATTTATTATAAATCATCATGGAGCCGTGTGGGCCACCCGAGATCGGTGTATAACTTTTTGCCAAATATCTATGTTTATTCTGACAATGCAAAATGTCTCATTGGATATCTGATTTTCTCATACAAAGGGTTGTTATGCTAAGATAAAATATCCCGTGATTTATCTGATTGTATCTAATCGAGTCCCGGGCGGGGCGGGGCGGGGCGGGGGGGGGGGGGGGGGGGGGGGGCGAGATTAGGCTAATTGGGGTGAGCACTATCACCTTTTGCTCCAATATCTACGTGTGTTCTTGTCCCCACTGGATGACACAGTTGGTATTTGCAATTCCGTATGGGTGTAAAATATCTTATTAGGTGCCTAACTTCCCGCATGTAAAGTGCCACTATGATAAGGCAAAATATCCCTTGTGATTTACCTACTGTATCTACTCGGGGATCGATATTATTGGGTCATCTGATGTGAGCGTTATCATCTTTTGCTCCAATACCTATATTTGTTCTGTCCCCATGAGCTAACCCAGATGGTTCATGAAGGGGTGTTGCCACAAAGAATCTTGAGATTGATTATATGTGATTCAACCCCCTCCCCGATCAAATGATTAAATCTCGGGGGAATAATATCTTTGGGAATAAAATTCCTCTCACCGAGAGAGGTCATTCGATTATCATGATTTATCCCTCATCTTACTATAAGACCGACGATGAAGAAAATTTGGGTCAACGAGCCATCTTTTGCCATATATCTACGTTTGTTCTTCCTAATAGTCTGCTCTTGGTTTTTTAGTGTACACTGATCATGTAGTTGAGGCATACAAGTCATCACTAGAGTTGATTAACTAAATTTGTTTGGTACACAAAAGTACTATTTTACTTACATAATGAAACAATTTAATTTGTTCCCTTTTATGTTGAAACTTTAACAAATATTATATAAAGATAGTTTGTTCCTCTCTCTCACAGGAATGGCGGATCATTATTTTAGAACTAGAAGATAGGTTAGTGCTGTACTGCTTAAGTTAATTACTGATCACATATATTTCAGATTTAATGACTAAATTGTTCTGTTTAAGTTAACTACTGATCACGTATATTTCATGTTAACTCATGATGGTCAACCGCAGAAGTTCTATGTTTCTTGCCTATATATATATCATATTCGTTAATGGTGTCGAGTCCTTTTTAACCTTTTCTTTCAATGTCAAACTTTGTTCATCAAAAGAGCTATTTTCAGCTAGCTTCTAATGTTTTTGTGGCGTTTGTAGTACTGCTTTTAAATTTTTTCTTGCTAGCTCCACTCTTTAGATCATTGTATTTAAATGAATTCATCAATTTTCTTGTCGATCTTGTTCTTGGTCAACTGGGTTTAAAATGGATGCAGTGGCGCACTCTAATAGAATTAGGAAGTTCTACATCCTCATTTCAGTGTCTTAGCGATTAATCAATTTTCATGATCGCTAAAATTTGCATATATGTTGTATTCTTATGAAATCTTTGAGGAAACATAATTTAGTTTAAATTTAATTTAATTATTGCTCAACCAAGTTGTGTTAACTATAATTTATTTCATCATCAACTTTTAGGCGATCATGAAATTCATGCTCATTTGTTCTTTAGAAGACGACTAGCTGTGGTAATGCTCGTACATGTCGACCAAGTTTGAGACCATTGATACAATCGCGATGGAGCTTTTCTTTCATGGCCACTACTAAGGTAAGGTGTATGCTAATTATCAAATTTTTGGACGAAGCTTTCATGAGCTGCCATGAGGGCTAGGCTTCCCCAATGAAACTTCTAAGCCTCTGTAACTGTTAGGATTCTACCTGCACGCTTGTAAATCTGGTCGAGGACTGAGACCTCCAAATGCCATTTCAAACCTTGTTCATGAGAATCCTTGTACTATATCTTCCTTTGTAATGCCATTAACACCTCCAGGATTTATACATTTCTTTCAAAGAGCAGCCATCTCATGAAATGATGAAATACTAAAGGGTGAGAAAACAAATACAAGACGAACAATAAAAGGAGTAGCCATCATTTGAACCTATTCAGGAAATAAACTAGTTACTGAAGTATAAGAATACAATGCCGTAATCTATTATTTTCTGGAAGACAAAATCACGCCCATGAAACAGAAGAGCTGTAGAATGCCGCACCTTACAAGCGTATCGAAGGTGCTCATGCATGTAAAATCTTTTCCTAGACTTGAATTCCTACTGGTGACCTCGATTATTTCTGCTGGAGTAGGAGCTTTGTGGTATTTCTCACAACGGCGATCTGAAAGATTCACCAGCGTAACGGACCTCCCCGAGCTCTTCTTCGATGCGCAGGAGCTGGAAATCAAAACATTGAATAGATGATGATCCAAGTACTTCAAGCCATGTTAACCTGGTTTCTTACACAATAACTTTTGTGTAGTTCAGGGTACCATAACCACAATACAATAAATATATTATATCGACGAAAAACAGGAATGGTGTGGTCCATGGTTCATATGGGACCATTGTTTCCGGATATGTGAGATTTAAATCAATATCAACTTGATCGCTATCTCATGGTGTTTACATGATTGGTCTAACGCAATTGACAACTAAAACTAGGTTCAATAAATTTATTGGTGGGTACGCGATTATAATGTTTCCAGTACTGTAAATCATCCTGTTCTTAAATTGTAGGCATAACTTTCATTTCTTAGTTAGTCAAAGCTCATAGACCAATCATCAATTCTCCAGAATGCGGAATCAGGGGAAAAACTCCTAGAAATGTTCACTATCATCTATCACTATGTGAACTTCGTTTCAATGTCACCAGAATGTCAATGGTATAACTGCAGAAGGCCTAAAATATCAATGTTTAAATATTTGGCTGTCTGAGAAAATTGAATTAAGAGGGAAAAAATTGTTTTTTAGATAAGCTTGGACTGTAAAATGAATTCAAACGACATAACGAATCTTAAGAGCATAGAGCCAACTCTAGACTGAGAAATATTTGGAAGGCGATAGCCAAGAAATGCTCGGAGAGAGAAAGGGTAGAAAGCTATTTGATACCTGATTATATTTGGCTAGACGCTCACTGCGGCATGGAGCCCCTGTTTTTATCTGTTAACCAGTTAAACTAAAATTAGGTCAAGATTCGTCAAAAAAATGCAAAATGATATTCATATACGAAATCTACAAGTAGCATGCAATTCGAGAGATCATGCCTGCCCACTAGCCAGCCCGACAGATAGATCGGCAATAAAATTGTCTTCTGTCTCGCCACTTCGGTGACTAACCATTACACCCCACCCAGCAGCTTTCGAGTCCAAAGCAGCTTTAATGGATTCAGTAACAGTCCCAATCTGGTTAACCTACAATAGTCACAAAAGCATCAATTTTCAAATCCAAGTCTTGTAATATTAAGAATAACACGTTCTTACTATGCGTAATAAGGATACTAAGAAAATTCCATGATTCCTCCATTAAATGAATAACCTATGTAGTCATAATAGTCAAGTAGTTTTGTATCATAACAGCACTTATTCTAAATGAATACAACATTAAGTCATCAAATGGGCTCACAGTATATCTAATGAAAGGATTTGACTTAATTGAAAAAATAATAATAATCCAACTGAAGCAGGAATTGAATAAAGCTGTAATATGGAAATGATTTGAGAACACATAGCTAATGCAGATCACATTTAATATCGTTGACAGTAAGAAGTTAATCATTGTGTAAATATGTTATAATCAGAGCGTGTCCTCAAAGCTTGTATAAAATCAATATGGAGACATTGTTTCCCATTTTCAAATGTTACAGCGTGTGGTGTTCTCTACATGGAGAGATATAGCAAACAAACTTGTCCTGACATTACATGGTTGTGATCGAATAGGATCCCCACAAAACTATAACATAAGTTGACCCTTGGATTGTGTGTGGTTGTCACATATGGAGGTTAGTGATTAAGGAAACACTCCTGACTAAAGGTAAAGTCTCCTACGTGTTTTTATTCAGCTACTGCCGAGGAACCTATGTAGTTATGGCATCAAGTTCTCCTCTCTTCCTGTCCACTTAACCCTGCCAGCTCTGCTCATGTTAAAATTGCACTATGCGGCTTAGCAATAAACTAGATGTGTCTGTCACCGTTATCTGCATGCTTGCAACCCCATGCACAGATGATCTGCGAAGCAACTGCAATTGACCTATGCATGATTGTTTGTGGAACCCTTGTACACAAGTTGAGCCTTACCCAAAACATGCCCACAATTGCTCACACCTTTCAATTTGATGTCAGTTACATGGAGAATAACTAACATGAAGAACCTCAGGTAGAAAACACATATCCCTAAATATTCTACTTCTCTAAATAGCACTGCTAAACATACTGTGGTCAAATTATCCTAGTCCTATCTGAACTACACTGAACTTTCATTTATACTATTTCAATCAATATAGCATCTTACCTTTAATAACAAAGCATTGCAGGCCTTCTTTTCAATAGCCTCAGCAATCCTCTTTGGGTTTGTGACCAATAAATCATCGCCAACAAGCTGGATATCAACTGAAGACACAAGTGATGCCCATGAGGACCAATCATCCTGGTCAAAGGGATCTTCAATTGAAACAATTGGGAAATCTTTGACGAAGTCTTTGTATATATCGCAAAGGCTTTGAGCAGCATAGACATAACTTCCATCATTTGGCTGGTTCTTAAAGTCTAGATCATATCTTCCATCCTTTGTTAAAAACTCAGAAGCAGCCACATCCATACCAATTTTGATCTGCACAAAGACAAGTATAGTTAGGTAAAACAATAGTGAAAAGTCTATACATGACAGGATACAATGCCACTACCTTTCCAGTATAACCAGCCTTATCAATAGCATCCATAAGTAGGACCAATCCTTCCCTATTGTCTTGAACATTTGGAGCAAAGCCACCTTCATCTCCAACGTTGCATGCATCTTGACCGTACTTTGCCTTGATAATACCCTTAAGGACGTGATACACTGCCGTAATAGTGAATGACACAATCAGTTCTAAGGCAACATAACAAGTAAATGCACCATAAGAAGAAGATGAGTATTACCTTCACTACCCATACGGAAAGCCTCGGAGAATGAAGCTGCGCCTACAGGCAATATCATGAACTCTTGCATCGCTAGATTATTTCCTGCGTGGCTACCTCCATTGATAACATTAAAGGCAGGAACTGGCATAACGAGCTCCTTCGTTCCTGATAGTTCCTGGATATGCTTGTACAATGGCACTCCTTTTGCTCCCGCACCAGCCCGACAAACACTAAGCGAAACTCCAAGGATAGCGTTGGCTCCGAACTTTGATTTATTAGGCGTTCCATCCATATCAAGCATAATTGCATCCACATCCGCTTGACTCCTGTCAAGATCAACGATTAATACGTATCAGAACTACAGACACGCGCGGTTAGTTAAGATAATCCGGTTTTAAAAAAAAGTGTTGGAAAGAGTCATTAGTCTGGTGCAAATCTTTGAAAAATGTTTTTGTTTGCAAGTAGCGAACCTGACATCCACGCCGATTAGCTTGGGGCCGAGAATCTCATTGATGTTCCTGACAGCATTGAGCACACCCTTGCCGCCATAGACCTTCTTGTCGCCGTCTCTTAGCTCGAGAGCCTCATAGATGCCAGTAGATGCGCCGCTCGGTACAGCGGATCTGAAGAGGGCGCCGTCGCCAGTGACGAGGTCGACCTCGATGGTGGGATTACCCCTGCTGTCGACGATCTGGCGGGCCTTGACCGACTTGACGGCAGACTTCTGGGCGGCCGCAGAGGGGGTCGAGGTGGGCGCAGCGACGGCTGAGGCCCGGATCGCGAGGCTGCGCCGGGTGCGGTGCCAGGAGGAGGGGAAGGAGAGGTCTGGGGATCGGGATTGGGAGGAAGAGAAGGCGGCAGCGAAGGAAGTGGGTGTCGGGAGGAGGTTGGACTGGGCAAGAACCATTTTCTAGGGTTCGAGCTCTTCGCTTCCCGATCGCCGGCGGCTAGACGAAGATCGCGAAGAGACGATGGAATTTATAGCAACGCGCACCGATCGTCGACATTGAGGGATCCGTCAACAATCAACGATCCGCTCCAATTATAATAAGCTACAAAAATTTACTTTCCACTACTGACCGTCAGATGGAAGAGACACCTAAATTTTAACGGTATAATTTACCTTAAATATGTCGTATTTCAAATTCATGGAGGGGATCCGAAACCGAATAGTCCGAGGGCGGCTGCGCGGCTCATGTGTTCGCTCAACGCCGTGGCGTTTGGTTTGTTGGAAAAGCAGATGAAAAGCGGGAAACTGCGGGCGTTTCGCTGGGAAACGGACCGAAGCGGTTCGATCTCAATCGTTTGATGGCTATCATGGGCCGGCTTCGGCCCAAAATAGAAAAATGTAGTCCTTATAATTAATGATAATATCGAAATGTTAGATATAATTTATCATTAAAATATAATTTTTCAAAAGACGGATAAATAATTAAATATACAATCGTGTAAGCCGGTTAGAAGGGAATGAATAGTTGTGTAATAAAAATTATCAATGTCTTGATTCTAATTTAGCAAGGACATAATATCAATTACCAGTAATAATAAACATAACAAGTAAGAAATTAGAGATTACTTGATTTTCAATTAGATACTTACTAGTCTAAAAATCATGTAAAAACTCCACTAATGAATCTTTCAAGCAAAGCGTCGGAGGTGAAGTAGTCTCTTATAGAAATTGAAAGCATGCAAAGCGACAAGTTCACAATTGAAAGTATAGAGTGTGTTATTTAATTTCGAACTCAAAGGGCTCTATTTATAACTCCCTAGACGAATTAGTAGTTTGCTGACCTGGCGCATTCCGAGCGTTTGGAAACGGTCTGAGCACTTAGAGTCGGTTGGCGCTAATCCACTCGACAATGGCCGTATGAATGACTTTTGCACCCCGTTTGAAAAGTTTTTAAGCAATGGAATTGAATTGAATTCCATCAAGAATTAAATTCCAGCGGAAATTGAATTCAATTCTTATGTTTGGAATGAGTCGGTAAATAAGTTTAGAATGAGTCTAAAACTAAATGAATTTGATTGTTTTTACTATTTTACCTTTCATTGATAGGTTAGGAATCAAACATTATATTTATGTGAGATTATTTTAGTATTTTCTTTTGTTGGAATTCAATTCCCATACTAAATCACACCTATTTAGGATGGAATTGAATTTCTTAGTTTTTTGGATTTCAATTTCCATGAGAATTAAATTCCTTCACTTAAGTTACTTCCAAATCATGTAATTCAATTCAATTTCTGGATGGAATTGAATTCCATGGGTTTCCAAACAGGGTGTTGGTGATCCAGGCGCGTGGAAGCGGTCCGGGCGCTTGAAGTTTTACTTACGTGGCTTCGAGTCTAATCTCTTCAACAAACAGCTCGCTGATGTGGAGACTCATTCCGGACGGCTGGACTAGATCCAGGTGCTTGGAATGGGCAAAGTTGACCATTTATTTGGGTCGTTTGGGTGATGCTTTAGTTATCCGAAGTTGAGCTTAATATAGGGGGGATCATTGCACAGGACCCACCTTTGACAAGCGCCCCCATTTTAAGTAAATTTCTTTTAAAAAACATAATTTATATTAAACCTCCGGTTAAGTGATTAACCCTAGCTCATTTTTTTTGTTCGTCGCTCCATCTCGACGGCGACGACAGATATTACCTCGAAAGAAGTTGCGAGCTCAACGCCTCAACCCTCGATGAGATCTCCAAGTACTTCTCGTTTCCCATCGCCGAGGCTACTCTAATATTAGGTAATGCTGAAAGAAAACCTCCCGTGAGTCTCCGCTTTTATTTTTTAATTGTTCATTATGTGGCTTCGGAAGAAGTGGCTTTTGACCAAAACCCACTGATGGACCTCCCATATCTGGATTTCTGAAAACTCCATATGAATAGAGAGGGTAGAGGTAGGAGATGATGTTTTAGGTGTCCAAACATCTATATATTAGATATCACCAATCAAATTGGAGTAGTTTAGAAATATCAGTGGGTTTTGACCAAAATCCACTGATGGACCTCCCATATCTGGATTTCTGAAAACTCCATATGAATAGAGAGGGTAGAGGTAGGAGATGATGTTTTAGGTGTCCAAACATCTATATATTAGATATCACCAATCAAATTGGAATAGTTTAGAAATATGAGTGAGTTTTGACCAAAACCCACTGATGGACCTCCCATATCTGGATTTCTGAAAACTCCATATGAATAGAGAGGTTAGAGGTAGGAGATGATGTTTTAGGTGTCCAAACATCTATATATTAGATATCACCAATTAAATAGGAGTAGTTTAGAAATATCAGTGAGTTTTGACCAAAACTCACTGATGGACCTCCCATATCTGGATTTCTGAAAACTCCATATGAATAGAGAGGGTAGAGGTAGGAGATGATGTTTTAGGTGTCCAAACATCTATATATTAGATATCACCAATCAAATAGGAGTAGTTTAGAAATATCAGTGGGTTTTGACCAAAACCCACTGATGGACCTCCCATATCTGGATTTCTGAAAACTCCATATGAATAGAGAGGGTAGAGGTAGGAGATGATGTTTTAGGTGTCCAAACATCTATATATTAGATATCACCAATCAAATTGGAGTAGTTTAGAAATATCAGTGGGTTTTGACCAAAATCCACTGATGGACCTCCCATATCTGGATTTCTGAAAACTCCATATGAATAGAGAGGGTAGAGGTAGGAGATGATGTTTTAGGTGTCCAAACATCTATATATTAGATATCACCAATCAAATTGGAGTAGTTTAGAAATATTAGTGAGTTTTGACCAAAACCCACTGATGGACCTCCCATATCTGGATTTCTGAAAACTCCATATGAATAGAGAGGGTAGAGGTAGGAGATGATGTTTTAGGTGTCCAAACATCTATATATTAGATATCACCAATTAAATAGGAGTAGTTTAGAAATATCAGTGAGTTTTGACCAAAACTCACTGATGGACCTCCCATATCTGGATTTCTGAAAACTCCATATGAAAAGAGAGGGTAGAGGTATAGATGATGGTTTAGGTGTCCAAACATCTATATATTAGATATCACCAATCAAATAGGAGTAGTTTAGAAATATCAGTGGGTTTTGAACAAAACCCACTGATGGACATCACATCTATGTTCAGACCCTCCTAGCGTGACTTCAGACCCTGCGTTTTAATTTGAAATTAAGTGTTTTGATAGGTTTTTTATATATTAATATATTTTTAAAATAGAAAAAAAATTTGAGTCCACGTCGGGTCTGAATCAAAAGATTTCAAGCCCAATGTAGGTTTGAAATAAAATATTTCAGGCCCAACGTGGGCCTGAAATCTATTGATTTCAGGCCCACGTTTTTTTTTTATTTCTGCAGAAGTTTTTTTTTGAATTTTTTTTACGCTTTTTTTTTTATTTCTGCATACGTTTTTTTGAATTTTTTTTATATATTAATATATTTATTAAATATTATTTAATATATTAATTTTTATTAATCAAATATAAAAATTATTTATTTATATTTTTAAATCATGTTGGATGAGCTATTTTTAACTGAAATATTTTTTTAATTTTTACCTTACGTTTTTAACGCCGATTTCATAATATATTATTTTAAAATAAAAGTCTGAAAAAGCACGTGCAGACGTTTCGAAATTTATTACTGAGAGAGAGAAAGAGAAAGACAGCAGTTAGAAGGAGGGGTATAAGAGGAAGTTCACATAAAGGCCTGCGCCCTTTGGTAAAATAGAAATCATAATACGTCCTTTGATAATTTTTAATGTTTAGGTACGTCTTTGGTAAATTATCGTTAAATCTTTGACAACTTAGTTGGTGTCTTTAAACCATGTCTACGTAAGATTTGAATCGACCAATAATGTTCATCCCAATGACCATGCATGAAACATGCATGAAAAGCTAGATTATGTTTTTTTTAAAAAATAGTATACTTTTTTAATCTTATGCCATTGTTTTACTTCAATAATTTAGCTAAGATTCAAATAAACCATTTGCATCATTCACGTATCAAATTCCACTTAAACTAATCAATGTTAAATGGCCATATTTTGTAACTTAACATCATAACTAACTCTTCTCATATGATCAATATAAATATTTTACTATATTTCAAACAAGTTATATTCTATCTATTTTATTCTTCTAAATATCAACATTTTTCCTAATTCCTTTAAAGTGATTGTTTTAACTACTAAACAAAAGGCAAAAAATAAAAAAATAATAATCAAAAGATAGATTGAGATATAAAAGGAATAACACTCACCCTCAAAGAGTCTAACTGTCTTTTAATAGATTGAGATATCAAACTTTACAATAATTTCTTGTCAAATAGCATAACCTAAATAAGATTGAATGCATTAGCTATAATTTAGCTAATTTTGATTGAGAGTGAGTTTTTAGAAAATTTAATTATGAAAAATTGATTGATGACTTTGCAAATAAAAATGTAAGAAGATTATTTTTTCTAAGATAATTGTAATACTTATTTTTTATTTTCTATGATGTAATGATATTGATTATTAGCCATATACATTATAATGTTTTCATTATTATAAATCTCAATATATGTGTTCTGTTAATGAAATTAATTTTATAGTATCAATTTTATGATTTTTCATATTAATATAAAAGGTTTTTTTTTTGTTTTTGCATCGGACCTTTTAAAGTATAGGGTCGGCTCTGTCGATGTACTCTTTCATAGCTCCTCGTTCCTCGGATACATCGATCATATCGACTCACTTCTCATATTATTCATCTCGATTGTCATATCTTCCGCTCGACTTCTTGTATTCCTAAGTTTCTGCATACTTAGACACAAGACATCAAATACAATATAGGATCTAACTTGATTCGGTTGATCATATCCAAATTTTTCTGGGATATTTATAATCTTTTTCTTTTTGATATGCATAAACTCGAATTAAATTAGGATTAACGAACAAAAAATTTAATAAGTATAATATACATCAAATTAACAAGTATAAGATGCATAAGATAAATATTACAATTTTAACTAAAAAAATATAATTAAAAAAATGCAACCAACCTACCCCTTAACATAAGTTCTAATTTCTCCACTTTATATTACATAAAAAAAGCTAAGAGAAAAAAAATCCTCATTAAAGTATCTTAAGGTTTATCCTTGATGTTTTTAAAAAGAAATTTGAAGACTTAAAATATTGATTTTGAAAAATAATTTTAATTATTGAAAAAATGTCAAAATTTTTGTCGAGACTAAAATTTATTATTCAGATTTTAAGAAAAGTTTTCACAAGAAAACTATATTTATTTTTAAAAATAATTATCTTTATCAAAAATTCTTATTTTCTAAACTAAATCCAAAAAAAGTTTTAATCGTCAAAATTTTTTTATTAAGCTGTAAATATAATCATTCTGACTAAAAAAAAATTATGAGAAAATTAATTTTTTTATATGATAAAAATTATTTTCTTTAGAGAAATAGAATTTTTTAAATTTAAATCTCAAAAATAGATTTTAGCTTCATAAAATTTTGTACATTTTCCTGAATAGTCAAAAGATAATGAATAATTTCTGAAAAAAATCATATTTTCCAAAATTAATCTCTGAAATTTTTTTAAATTTTTAAATTTACTTTTCTTTAAAAAATTCATTAAAAAATTATAAATCTAAACAAAATTCCAAAAAAATTTCTATAAAATAGATGATTAATTTGTCTATCACTAAAAAAAATTTAAAACAAATTAAATCCAAACAAAAAGCTTTCAAAATTATATTTTCAAGTAAGTGTAAATATTTCTAGTAATTAAATTTAAACCGAAATAATTAAGTTTTAGAAAAAAAAATTTAATAGTTTAGAATAGATTTAAGAATCCAAAATAAATTTCTACCTACTGGATTTATTAAAAAAAATAGGAATATAATCTTTTGGTACTTTTATAATTTGACTTGTATAATTTTTTAAATATTAGTTAAGTTATTCATAATTGTTGGGGCAATCTATGGTCCAGAGTTACCATATGTTTTGATGTTTGGCCAAAGGGTTTAAGTTAGGTTCACCCTTGTATTTGATATGTGTATTTGACTGTGCAAGTTTGCACGATACACATGGACTTAGTTGGACGGCTCCGGGTCCGGTGAAGGATGGTGTGAGGAGACAAGCCGTGGGCTTGTGTGCATCTGAGGGACCGTGGACAAAGCAGAGATGATGTGCCGAGGGAAGCAGACTTCGGGGCATACGCGAAGGATGTCATGGGAGACAGGCCGTGGGCTGCATGCATCCGAGGGACGAGAGCTAAAGTTGAAGAGGGTTTGAAGGCAACAGGTCGAGGTTGCTGAATAGAGAGTCAACTGAATCATGAGGGGTCGAGTGCTGAGGGAATTGTACTCGGGAAGGAAATCCTAGGGTTCGAGTGCTGAGAGAAATGTACTCGGGGAAGGAAAACCTTAGGTATAGGGGTGGACCAGTCAACTGATGTTTGATCAGTCGACTGATGAAGTACATAGAAGGATCAGTCGACTGATCCTGGATCAGTCGATTGATGGCAACTTAAAATTCGAACGTTAGGCTATAACTGTCGAATCTGAGTGGGACCAGTCGACTGGTAACGGTCTTGTCAGCCTTGAGCACTATTTAAAGGGGTTCGATTTTGGCTGAAAGTTTTTGCACGAAATTGGGTTTGGTTAAGGGCCAATTAGTAGTCTAAGTGCTCAGAAGAGTGTTGCGGGTTGTGGCGAGGTTTCTCCACCTACAAGGAGCTACACGAGCTATCCAGAGGTCTTCCGGGGAGTCATCCACCGACGGATCGGGATCGTCCACCTTACGGACAGCCGTGGAGTAGGAGTTTTCTCTCCGAATCACGTAAAGGTGATGTGTTAGCATTGTTTAGTTTAGTTTTTGTTATTCCGCTTGCGCGCTAACAACTTGTAGGAAGAAAAATCAAGAAGTAGCTATTCACCCACCTCTAGCTAAACAGAAAGGTCCCAACAAGTGGTATCAGGGCGAGGTTTGCTCATCTACGGACTAACCGGCGAGAGAGCAAAAGGTGCTAAAGGAAGATGGATTTGGAAGGTCCGCTTGGATGGGATACTCGGATCCCACCTCCATATGATCAAGATGACTTCGAGTATTGGAGGAAGCGGTTGGAGACATGGTTCCAAATGGATTGGGACCATTGGACCGCATTGAAAGATCCATTTGAAGCTCCAACGGACAAAATGAGAAAGCACCTTCGACCTCGGTATTGGACCAAAGATCAAACGGAGGAAGCGAAGGCGGATAAGGAGGTAATTAGAATTGTATTAAATTTATTACCTCCATATATTGTGTCAAATGTAGGAGAATCCAATAATGCATATGAGCTATGGAGAAAGGTGATAGCTTTGCATGAAAATTCGACACAACGACAAGGAGAAGAAGAAGAGCCCAAGGAAGAGGGGTCATTGGTCCAAGAGAAGGAGAAGGACCGATCGGAAGTTGAGTCAAGTTCAACATCCGAAGAGGAGGAGAAGGTAGAATCGTCCACATCCTCAAGTGAGGAAGAAATAGAAGAAGTCTCCACTTCAAGGATTGAGGGGGAGGAGAGACCATCCTCAATGTCAGAGCGAGAAGAAGCTTCCACCTCCATCAAAACAAAGTCAAAGGATCACATAATTTGATTTGGGTGCAATCAAAAAGGACACTACAAGGACAAGTGTCCATTGGGTAAGAAAAAGGAGGTAAACCCTAAACTCAATTCAAATAATTTAAAAACTAACGTGAGTTGTAGGGATGGAGCAAAGAATGATAAGAAGCATATAATTTGCTTCACGTGTGGTGAGCATGGGCACTACCACACCAAGTGCCCAAAGAAAGGAGAAATCAAGTAATTGGCACACTTGAAGAAATTGAAAAAGAAGAGGAACTCAAGTTAAGGGGGAGCTTCAAAGGTAAAAGGGAAGGTAAACCCTTATTTAAAATTAAATCCAATTTCAAATTCTTATATGCTCATTAAGAATAATCATGGATTTAGATATCATGATAAAAATATAGTTAATGTTGCGTATCAAAACCCTAGGGAGTTCATGCATCATGATAAACCAAGGACCCTAGGGAGTTCATGCCTAGGAAAGTGGATAGGTCTAGGAATGTCCAAGGTGGACATGTTGACTCTAGGGTTAGAGCTCTAGAGTTGGAAAATCAAGTCTTGAGTGCAAGACTTGAAGAAATGAAGAAAACCCTAGATAGATTCACTATTGAATCTAAGGGTTTAGGTATGAGATTGGGTAGTCAAAAACCCAACAACGATAGATCGGGTTTAGGATACCGATCTAAGTTCTTCAATGCTAATGAACAGAAATATGCTAGGGTAGCATATAACTATGGCAAGGGGATGTCATTTAAAAGCAAGGAGAAAGTCTTAACTAAGAACAAGGGGTCCAAGGTTAAGAAGGTTAAGGGTGTAGGCCAAAAGTCACCGGAGGTACACCGGTGTGACCTTGTGTTTATGAGTAAGTCACCTAGGGAGGTGGCTAAGGCTAAGAGCTTAAGGGGGAGCTCTAGAAGCCATGTTGGGACCCATGATTTATGGATCTCGGGAGGATTTCTTCCGGAAGTCTAGATGGGTCATGAAGTGTGTTGATGCAGTCTGACCCTGATTGTTGTTTTGGTGTTGACACCGATTTTTGTTTAGGTTGATGAAATGATTATGATTAAGTCCTGGTCGTGAACTAGGAATACCTAGTGGGACTAGGTTTGATGAAAGCCTGGCTTGGAGAATCAGGTCCTAGCTTGAGAAGCTAGGTTGATGAAAGCCTGACTTGGAGGGTCAGGTCCTAGCCTGAAGGGCTAGGTTGGAAAAGTCCTAGCTTGGAGGGCTAGGTGTGAAAAATCCTAGCTTGGAGGGCTAGGTGTGAAAATTCCTAACTCGGAGGGTTAGGTGATTGGAAATCCCGGTGAGTGAAGCCGGGTCCTGGTGAGTGAAGCCAGGTTGACTGAAATCCCGGTGAGTGAAGCCGGGTCCTGGTGAGTGAAGCCAGGTTGATTGGAAATCCCGGTGAGTGAAGCCGGGTCCTGGTGAGTGAAGCCAGGTTGACTGAAATCCCGGTGAGTGAAGCCGGGTCTTGGTGAGTGAAGCGAGGTTGACTGAAGTCCTGGTGAATGATGCTGGGCATGGAGTCTTGGTCCGAGGGACTGAGCACGAGTCAGGGGAGGCTGGGAGCCAGTTCTCTTGACTCAGAGTGAGTTTGGCCTAGCCTGGATCGGTCTGGTGACCGATCAGGGAAGTTGGCACGAAGTTCCCTCGTGGATCGATTTGGTGACCGATCCAGCTATGTCTGATCGGTCTGGTGACCGATCAGGGAGCATACAGTGAGTTTGGAACCCCACTGCTAGGCTTCTGATCGGTCTGGTGACCGATCAGGGAGCATAGAGTTCACTTCTTGCTCAGCTCCTGATCGGTCTGGTGACCGATCAGGGAGCATATAGTGGGTTTTGGGAATCTCACTGCTTGGCTCCTGATCGGTCCGGTGACCGATCAGGGATACTGTTCAGATCGTTCTGGTGAACGATCAAGTGTCGTGAGTTCCTCACTATGACCGATCAGGATGGAGCTTGATCGGTCTGGTGACCGATCAGGAGGGTTGGACTGCGAAGCTAAGAAATCACCCTGCAAAGGGGTGTATTGGTCTGGTGACCGATCCACGACTTGGGATCGGTCTGGTGATCGGTCCCGGAGAAGTCGCGATCTCTGATTATGCGTTGGAGACCGATCAGGATGGAGCCTGATCGATCTGAACCCACCCTGATCGGTCTGGTGACCGATCAGGAGGCTCTCTGATCGGTCCGGTGACCGATCACTTTAATTCAAACGCGCTGTCAGACGCTCTGATCGCGTCTGATCACACTCTGATTCCTACTGATACACTACTGATACTTGTTCTGAGCCCTCTGATATTTGATCTTCTGTTGATTTGCTGCTCTAATGTGCTGCTAAGTGTGCAGGTGACTTAGAGATCATCCAAGGGAAGTTAAACGAAGGTTTTCGCTACAGCAGGTTTGTCCGTTAGTTTCCACAGGTTGTAACGTCCTCTGGCTCAAGCTACAGCGACTGAGGAGCTGATGACCTGGGGCTCGATTGGAGGGGTTTCAGTGAGTCCAGAGGAGGTCAGGGATAGTTGGCTGCTGCAGGTGAGCAGCTGGGAGCTGCTGCAGAGGAGCGTGTGACTTGGCGATGGAAGCAGGATAAGCCAAGGAGTGGAGACTTCTTGCGAGAACACTTGATCACTCCTTGCGACATCTCTTGCTCTGCTCTTGCGACAACTCTGATCTGTTGAGCATCACTCTGAATCTTGAAGCAACCTACTGTTACTTGAGCACTTGGGAAGAAGAAACAAGAAGCTTGGCGAGTCCATCAGCAAGAAGACACGAAGAAGGGAGTTCTTGCGTGAGATCTGTGCTGAGTGGAGCTCGGTGAGAAGTTTGCTTGTGTTCTTGCGGTTCTAAGTGTTCAGTAAGGCTTATTCTTGTGTTTCCTGTACTTAATACTTCATTCATCTTGAAACGCTGTGGAGAGGTTACTCCACCGAGAAGGAGGTTGCATTCTATCTGGATTTTCCGGGGCTGATCTGCCGACGATCAAGGGATCGCCCACCTTAAGGGCATGCCAAGGAGTAGGGGCAAGTTATCCCCGAACCTTGTAAACGACCCTTGTTAGCGTTTGTAGTTTGTTTTCCATTTCTGCATTTATACTCTGTTTTTGCTCTTGCTTCCGCTGTGCTACTGACATTCAAGTGCAGAAATCCTAAAAGCGAAAGAATTTTTGTGTCTGGGTACATTCACCCCCCTCTCTAGCCATCCAAGTTCCAACAAAGTGTGCCAAAGGAGTTGGGGACGGATTTGAGTCTCAATCCTAGGGATTTGGCACATTGGGAGTGAGTTTCATGTGTAACAATATGACATTGGGGTCATATTGCACGAAAGTTAATTTTTGATGTATAGATGCCACGTAAATCAATGCTGGGGATGCATTATGATTTGGTATGGAAGATACATTAAGAGGAGGTCAAAACTAAAAAAATGATGAACCAGGCAGCAGACAAATTGAACCTGGGGTGACCGGCCCGGCCCCACGGAAGTTTCCCACCGGTCACCAGGGTAAATCGGGAAGCGCTCGCAGTGGGCAGTCTAGAAGCCCAGCGTCCCAGGGTTCGCACCCCATTTGGAGGAAAAATTCCTGCAAAATGCGCCGTAGCTGGGGATCGAACCGCGGATGCCTGGGTTAACAACTAGTTACCCTACCGCTGCACCATAGCCCCGGGGGTTAAGAGGAGGTTAAAACTAGGACTTTATGTCAATGTTCAATTGAACCATTTAGATAGTTTTGAGTTTTGTATCTATTTTGGGATTGGTGATAGATACATTTTTTAATGTATTTTTTTCCAAGTAGATACGGGTACCATAAATCTCTCCATAAAATTTGGAAATTTTTGGAGAATTGTGAAATTTCTGATGCATTTTTGGACGAAATTGACTTTGGTTAAGGGCCAATTAGTAGTCTAAGTGCTCAGAAGAGTGTTGCGAGTTGTGGCAAGGTTTGTCCACATACAAGGAGCTACACGAGCTAGCCGGAGGTCTTCCGGGGAGTCATCCACCGACGGATTGGAATCGTCCACCTTACGGACAGCCGTGGAGTAGGAGCATTCTCTCCGAACCACGTAAAGGTGATGTGTTAGCATTGTTTAGTTTAGTTTTTGTTATTCCGCTTGCGTACTAACAACTTGTAGGAAGAAAAATCGAGAAGTGGCTATTCACCCCCCCTACCTCTAGCTAAATGGAAAGGTCCCAACAATTATTTCTAAAGTGAAAGTAATTTGAACCGGTAGAGTTTTTTTTGATATTTCTAATTTTTGAGTTTCCACTTGCTCTTTTAATTTAGAATTTTTATTTTTGATTTTATTAAATCTTCTAATGGTCATGCTTTAGCTAAGATAGTTTTCAAATCCATATTGTTTTTTTTTAATTTAATATACTTTAGATCTAAGCTTGCATAAAGATCTAAACATGAGTTTGAAGCCTTGATAAAGTTAGTCAAGAGGTAGAATATGTACCTCACTTATCATTTCAGACTCGTAGTTTAAGTCTCCCCGTTCATCTCTGTTTTCCTTTGAAGTAATTCCCCCTTCATCGATGCTTTTAGCTTGATGACTAGCCATTAGTGTTAATCTCGCATACTCCTCAAGCTCAGACTCTCAGGACGACGACTCGCTCCACGTCGCTTTTGAGGTTCTTATGCTTGTTCTATCTTGATCTTCTTTTTTCTTTCTCCTTACTTTTCAGTTTTGGGTTGTTATCCTAGATATGTTGCCCTTCTTCTTGGTAGCACCGAACTTTTTTTTCCTCGGTAGCTTTGTTGTCTATTTCTTATAAAAATTGTTAGATTTAAAAACTTTGAAAATTTTCTTATTATGTATGTTTTTTCGTCCTCATCGAGGGATGTGTTTGAATCTAATTCATTTTTCTGGACTTTCAGTGCTAAGTTATGATTCACTTATTTTTCTTTTCTTAAGCTTGCATATTTAAACTCGTGAAATTCAAAAATAGAAAATAACTCTTCTAAAGTACTTACCTCGAGGTTTTTCGAAAAGTTATACGAGTCTACAATCAAGGTCCACTCTTGAGTTCTTGGAAAAGAATTCAGAGCGTATTTGATTGAGTCCCGATTAGTTACCATTTCTCCGAGGTTGGTTAGATCAGTGATTAGCTCCTTGATCTTTGCGTGTAGTTAGTACTATTTCTCCTTTTTCCATCTGGAGGTTCGTAGGTTGATTTCGGAGAATGTCCCGTCTTGTCAGTTTAGCATCCGATGTTTCTTCGTGAAGCTCTAGGAATTTCTCCCAGAGTTTTTTAGCCGAGTCGTGAGTGTCGATTCGGTTGACTTCTTGAGATGGTAGTACGCTAAGCAAATGGAACTTTGTTTTGTCGTTGGCCACAAGTCAGCTTACTCTTTTTTGCTCCATAGTTGTTCTTCCTTTTTTTCTCCATGCTGATCATTGGGTACTACAAAGCATACTTAATCATTAGCAAAATATCAAAATTGATTTTAAAGAATACTTTCATTCAACGCTTCCACAACGGGAACTCCTCCTCGAACTTTAGCAGATGAATGATTAATCTGGTCATCTTCTTATTCCTTTGGTTGACGATTAATCATAATGAAGCGGTTAAACTTCGATATCAATTGTACGATTGTATAGGGACGATTAGAGGGGTGAATAACTCTGCAATAAAAATTATCAATTTCTTACTTTTAACTGTTGGATATATTGTGAATGGAAATGGAGGTGGAAAGTAAAGACACCCCATTGTGAATGCCCTTTAGTCCCACATTGAGAGTTTAAAGGCATATTGGTTGGTTTATATTATTTCACAAGCATGTTAGTTGTCAACAAATGTATGGAGGGACACTCTCTCTCACGCGTGGGTGTGCGGGGGGGGGGGGGGTGCAAATCCAGGGCTCGGATTTGTGCTAAACCAAGTAGATTTGTGTGTGTGCACGACCTGCATGTTGAATGTCTGACCGGTCGGGGTAAAATTTATCCAAGCAAATAAATCAACGTTTTGCTACCTGCGAAATCTTTTTTTGCTCAAATGTAACGGATGCATTAACTGTTGATTAATGCAAAATCAGTAACCTCCAGATGTTTGGATCTGGATGGTTAATTAGCAGTAAATGATGTTAATTCAATTATTAATTGCTGCGGGGTTCTAAGTCCTATATAAAGAGGTTGTGACCGAGAACAAAAAATACAGAGAAGAAGAACAACAATTGTCTTCCACCTCGTTCCCCTGGTAGCATTTGGGTACTTCTTCAGTTCACCACGAGCAACCAGTGCTTTATTGTGTCGTGGTCTCACTGTTGTATCCTGAGAGACAAACGTCCATCGGAACCTCGAAGCACAGTCGGACGAGGACAAATTTGTTTCAAGGAAACTGCATTACACAGGCTTCAATAACTCTCCAAGTCCGGTTCAGGAAGACCAGTTCGAAAGTCCGGTTCGGGCAAATCGGTGTTCGTGCAATCAACCCAAGTGTGATCGAGTATATCATGGGTTTTGATGTGTGTGACAATATGATTAAGTTAGAGTTTCATGTTAATCTAATATGTGTATGTGAGTTTGCAGGTTTGCACGATACACATAGACTTAGTTGGACGTCTTCGGGTCCGGTGAAGGATGGCATGGGGAGACGAGCCGTGGGCTTGCATGCATCCGAGGGACCGTGGACAAAGCAGGGACGATGAGCCGAGAGAAGCGCACTTCGAGGCATACACGAAGGGTGGCATGGAGAGACGAGCTGTGGGCTTGCATGCATTCGAGGGACGAGAGCCAAAGTCGAAGAAGGCTTGAAGGCAACATGTTGAGGCTGTTGGAAGCAGGAACGATGAGCCGAGGGAAGCACACTTCGAGGCATACGCGAACGATGGCATGGGAGACAAGCCGTGGGCTTACATGCATCCGAGGGACGAGAGACAAAGTCGAAGAAGGCTTGAAGGCAACAGGTCGAGGCTGCTGGATGAAGAGTCAGCTAAGTCGTGAGGATTCGAGTGCTGAGGGATTGTACTCGGGAAGGAAAATTCTAGGGTTCGAGTGCTGAGAGAATTGTACTCGGGAAGGAAACCTTAGGTGGCAGTCGACTGATGCTTGGATCAGTCGACTGATGAAGAGCACAGAAAGATCAGTCGACTGATCCTTGCATCAGTCGACTGATGCCGACCAGAATTTGAATCGTCAGGCTATGACATTCAAATTCGCGAGGACCAGTCGACTGGTGTTAGCACCAGTCGACTGGTAACGGTTAGAACAGTATCGAATACTATTTAAGAGGGCTCGTTTTTGACTTAGTTTCCTTAGCGAAACAAGCTTGGGTAAAGCCTGTTAGTAGCCTACAAGTGCTCAGAAGTTGTCAAGGAATTGTGGCGAGATTTCTCCACCCACAAGGAGTGATAAGAGCTATCCGGAGGTGTTCCGGGGAGTCATCCACCGACGGATCGGGATCGTCTGCCTTACGGATAGCCGTGGAGTAGGAGTATCATCTCCGAACCACGTAAAGAAGCTATTCATCCCCTCTAGCTAAACGTTAAGGTCCCAACAAGTGGTATCAGAGCGAGGTTCGCTCCTCTACGGACTAACTGCCGAGAGAGCAAAAAACTAGAGGAAATGGCGATTAAAGAAAGATTAGGGGACGATCTCAATGTTCCACCTCCCTACGATCACGAGAATTTCGACTATTGGAGGATGCGGACAATGACATGGTTCGGCATGGATTGAAATTTCATGATCGCGCTAGAAGAGCCATTTGAAGTTCCAAAAGATAAGCACGGGAAAAAACTCCGACCAAGATATTGGACCAAGGAGCAACAAACCCAATCAAAGGCAAACAAAAAGGTAACTTCAATATTACTTAATATTTTGCCTAATGATATAATTAGTGGTGTGGGTGAATATAAAAATGTACACGAATTATGGAGCAAGATGCTAGCGCTTCATGAAAACCCTACACAAGCTCAAGTAGCGGAAGAACCCAAGGAAATAAGCTCAATAGTCCAAGAAGAGGAGAAGGATCAATTGGATGAAGAAAGAAGCTCAATATCCGAAGAGGAGGAGAAAGTTGAAAAAGATTCATCCATATCCTTAAGTGAAGTGGCACAAGAAATCGAAGAATCATCCATTTCATCAAAGGGGGAAGAAGAGGTCTTCATTTCAAGGATTGAGAGGGAGGAGAGATCATCCTCGATACCGGAGCAAGAAGAAGCATCCACCTTCACTGAAGCAAAGTCAAAAGACCACATTATTTGCTTTGGATGCAACAAGAAGGGACACTACAAGGACAAGTGTCTATTAGGTAAAAAGGAGGTAAACCCTAAGCCCAAGTCAATTTCTTTAAAATCTAACATGGGTTGTAGGGAAAAGAAAGAGAAAAAGCACATTAGGTATTACACGTGTGGTGAGCTAGGACACTACCACACCAAATGCTCAAGGAAAGGAGAATTCAAGAAATTAGAGCATTTGAGGAAGTGAGAGAAGAAGGAGAAGAAAAGCTCACATCAAGGGGGAGCTACAAGGGTAAGGGAGGTAATTCATAATTTTAAGCATTTTTCAAATTCCTCCATGTGTGCTAAAAATAATGAGAATTATTTACCTATACATAATTTTGATTTTAGATATTGTGATAAAAATAGAATTAATGTTGTATATCAAAATCCTAGGGAAATCATGTGTCATGATTAACCTAGAATCTTTAGACCTAAGGACCAAGACATTAATGTAAAAAAGGGAGACACATGCCTAGACAAATGGGTAGATCTAAAAATGTCCAAGATGGACATTGTGATGCTAAGGTTAAGAACCTAGAGAGGGAAAATCAAGCTTTAAGGGCAAAGCTTGATAAATTAGAGAAAACCCTAGAGAGATTCATTAGTGGATCTAAGGGTTTAGGCATGATGTCAGGTAGTTAAAACCCCAACAATGATAGATCAAGTCTTGGATATCGATTTATGAGATCAAATCTTATGGAAAAGTCATATGCAAGAATGTCATATGTTTATAGTAAAGGAAAGGCCAAAAATGGCAAGGGAAAACTATTTAAAGGGAAGAAGAAAAACATAACAAAGGACAAGGTGTTCAAAGTTAGGAAGGTTAGGGTTGAACGCCAAAAGTCATCGAAGGTACACCGGTGTGATCTTGCAATTATAGATGAGTCATCTAGGGAGGTGACTAAGGCTAAGAGCTCTAGGGGGAGCTCTAGAAGTCAAGATGGGACCCATGGTCAATGGATCTCAGGAGGAGTTCTTCTGGAAGTCTAGATGGACGATGGAGTGTGCCAAAGGATGTGAGAGACAGATTTGAGGGTCAATCCTAGAGATTTGGCACATTAGGGTTGAGTATCATGCATAGAAATGGCATTGGGATCATATTGCATGGAAGTTGGTCTTTAATGAATAGATGTCATATAAATCAATGCTAGACATGGATTGTGGTTAGGTATGAGAAGATACATCAAGAAGAGATCAAAACTAGGACTTTAAGTCAAGGTTCAATTGAATCATTTAGATATTTTTGAGTTTTGTGTCAATCTTGGGATTGATAATAGATACATGTGTGAATGTATTTTTCCCAAGTAGACACGGGTACCACAAACCTCTCCACATAATTTGAGAATTTTTGAAGATTTGTGGAATTTCTGGTGCATTTCTGAAGTTGGGTCATAAATGCTAATAATATAGGGTACCAGTCGACTGATGCAGAAAGTAGTCGACTGGTACAGTTCAATCCAGGAACTAGGATATTCTATGCATTAGTCGACTAATCCCCCATCAGTCAACTGATCCCCCATCAATTGACTGATGCTGCGAATCTTTAAAAGAATACCCCGCGCAGGGGTAGTCGAACCTAGGGTTTCAAGCACCGTTCCTTGTTGCCACTTCTCTCCCCGACCTCTCTAGCCACTCCAAGTCTTCCCAAGGTCCTGAAATCGTGTTTCTAGCCTTCCTTCACCTTAGATCTGAATCTAGGGCAAGAAAGCACTCTCCTTGAGTCAAACTTGATCGTTGTCCATCATGCATCGAATGGAGAGACGGTAATGAATTATTTGCCTTATTTTTCCCATTTAAATCCGTGATATATGACTAACTTTTTATTTTGTGCATGTTTACCTTGTTTTTCTTCTTGATTGGGTCATTCTTGGTACATGCATATGATATTTGCATTTTAGGACTAGGCAAAAGCGAAGGGTTGGTGAGAGACCATCCCGACAGACTCCCATAGATCCTACGGCACCTCGGTTCCGTTCCGAGGCTTGCCGGCGGGTATTTGAAAATGCTGACTTCATTTTAATGAACTGTTGATATCTTAATTAATCATACTTTCTGGAGAATACTCCTCATATCATTGAGATCATCACTCATTATGGGTTAGAAAAGTTAGTGTACTGTCAGCATTATATAAATTTTGACCTCTACAAGGAATTTTACGCAAATCTCACATGTAGTAGTCTCAATGACGGGACGTATGAGTCCATGGTAGGGGGAGTTACCATTCCTTTTACACCTGCATTATTAGGATCATTTCTAGAGTGTCAGGTTTCAGAAAACCCATTTACATGTTTCTCCAATGTCACTGAGCTATTATCATTGTCTAATGTCACTATTGATCAAATTCACAGTCATTATTTCGACAATCCTCGACCTCCTTTGCAGCGTATTTTCATAGCTAGGCACATGGGTGCAGTTAGCAACATTCTTTATAAAATGTTTCTAGACTGCATTCTGCCCATTGTCATCAAGGGGAGGTCAAAGATTCGGCTACCTCACCTAGTGATGATGTATGCTTTAGAGAGGAGGCTAGACATTGACATCACCCGCCAGATATTCGCATCTATTGTGCATTTTTCGCATGACGTCCATGGGAAGATCTACATGCTATTCGGTCATATTTTGACCGAATTCTTTGCATCTAGAGGTATTAGCATTGCCAGAGGTCAGTTGCATCAGTTGTCCAAGGACTACGACCAGATAGGTTCTCGGTAGCTCTCCTTGGCTGAGATTGAGAGACAGTAGGGAATGATGGTCTGGCGACGTCGTCATGCATCTTCCAGCTCTGATGAGGATGAGGAGGTTGCTCCTGCTGTTGCGCCCGCTGTTGCTTCTGCTGGGATTACAGAGGAGCGGTTCTCCCGATTAGAGGCAGAGGTTCATGGACTCGGGGAGGATTTTCAGAGTTTTCAACAGAGACAGACTGACATGTATAAGATGATGCAGCGCTGGGACCTGATGTACCAGGCCCCTCCTCCTCCTCCTCCTAGCGATGATGCGTAGCTTCCAAATGACTTGGATATGATAGTGTTGAGAGTGTGCTTAGCTTGGGCATGTTCTTTTATTATCTCTCAAACATCATATTTCATATTGTAATATTTGGAGATTTTTGTAGCACTTATTTATGATTTAATATGACCTTTTAATTCATGTTTTAGTATTGCTTTTATGAAGTGTTATTACCTTGTTATTATTTTATGGTTATGTGATGAATTTCAATATACCTTCTATCAAAAGATTATGGTATAAAGGGGGAGCTTTCATCACCTTTCTTTCTTTAATGTTGATATGAGAAAAAGGGGAAGGATTGAAAACATTTCTATGTTTTAAATAGTATGGGATAGACTTGTAAAACACATGGTTTCAAACCTAGTATGGAGAGTTGATACAAAATGGAGTGTTTTCAAAGAATTTGAGTGTTGGTCAAAAAGTCAAGCATATTTGGTATTTTCATGAAAATATATTTTTCTAGGTTAGAATACATCATAAAAAATATGCTTACAAAGTTTCAGAATTTTTCGAATTTTATGAAATTTATGGAGGGTTTCTGAATTTCGGCTCAGGGGCTGAAAGGTTTCAGACTGGTTAGTATCAGTTGACTGCCCCATGACTGATCTTTCTGTGGGTTTGCAGCTCGAAGTTACCAGTCGACTGGTAACTGACGCAGTCGACTAGTGCTGATATTTTTTAGGGTTTTCAGAAAAAGAAGGTATCCTTTATTGATACTAATGGTTAATATTGCTTGGAGCAATCATTTTGATGGTGTCAAAGGGGAGAACTTATGGTTTAAGTTAGTTTTAACTTAACTTGTGGAGTTAGTTTTTAACTTACCTTGTGGTTATGCAAAATTGAAAATTGTGTGTGGAGACATAGGTTAAGTGGGAGGATGCATGTTTATGCTTCTTAAATTGCTATGTCTGTAATTTTCAATTGTTATTGTTATACCTAACTTAAACATATTGCCACACATCAAAAAGGGGGAGATTGTTGGTGTAATCGACCCAAGTGTGATCGGATAGATCATGGATTTTGATGTGTGTGTCAATATGATTAAGTTAAGGTTTCATGTTGATCTAATATGTGTATGTGAGTGTGCAGGTTTGCAGGATACACATAGACTTAGTTGGACGTCTTCGGGTCCGGTGAATGATAGCATGGGGAGACGAACCATGGGCTTGCATGCATCCGAGGGACCGCGGACAAAGCAGGGACGATGAGCCGATGGAAGCGTACTTCGAGGCATACGCGAAGGGTGACATAGGGAGACGACCGTGGGCTTACATGCATCCAAGGGACAAGAGCCAAAGTCAAAGAAGGCTTGAAGGCAACAGGTCGAGGCTGCTGGAAGTAGGAACGATAAGCCGAGGGAAGCGCACTTCGAGGCATACGCGAACGGTGGCATTGGAGATGAGCCGTGAGCTTGCATGCATCCGAGGGACGAGAGCCAAAGTCGAAGAAGGCTTGAAGGCAACAGGTCGAGGCTGCTGGATGAAGAGTCAGCTAAGTTGTGAGGATTCGAGTGCTGAGAGAATTGTACTCGGAAGGGAAATCATAGGGTTGGAGTGCTAAGAGAATTGTACTTAGGAAGGGAAACCTTAGGTGGCAGTCGACTGATGCTTGGATCAGTCGACTGATGAAGAGCACAGAAAGATCAGTCGACTGATCCTTGCATCAGTCGACTGGTGTCAACCAGAATTTCAATCGTCAGGCTATGACATTCAAATTCGCGAGGACCAGTCGACTGGTGCTAACACCAGTCGACTGATAACGGTTAGAACAGTATCGAGCACTATTTAAGAGGGCTCGTTTTTGGCTTAGTTTCTTTGGCGAAATAAGCTTGGGTAAAGCCTGTTAGTAGCCTACAAGTGCTCAGAAGTTGTCAAGGGATTGTGGCGAGGTTTCTCCACCCACAAGGAGCGACAAGAGCTTGCCGGAGGTGTTCTGGGAGTCATCCACCGACGGATCGGGATCGTTCACCTTACGGACAGCCGTGGAGTAGGAGTATCATCTCTGAACCACGTAAAGAAGCTATTCACCCCCTCTAGCTAAACGTCAAGGTCCCAACAATCGGTTCGGGAAGTCTGGTTCGGGACGATCAATTCGGGAAGTCCGATTTGGGCAGATCGGTTCGAGAAGTTTGGTTCGTGACATCCAGTTCGGGAAGTTCAGTTCGAGGACTTCTGCTCTAGAATTCTGCATTCTGCATAAAAGGCAGCTTGAGCCACTCAATAGCTAAGTTGTAATTTTTATAATTTCAAATTATTTTTTGAACTCTCCGAAAGTATATCCTCCAACACTAACTTTGTAAGGATACACTATTAATTAGCAGTAATAATAAATATAAAATGCAAGAGACTAGAGATTACTTGGTTTGTAACTAGATAGTTGTTAGTCCATGCACTATATAAAAGATCCACTAATGACTCCTTCATCCAAGCGTTGGAAGCGGAGTAGTCTGTTATAGAAGTTGAAAGCATATAAAGCGACAAATTCACAATTGAAAGTACAGAGTGTGTTATTTAATTTCGAGTTCAAGAGACTCATGTAGCCCCTAGATGAGCTAGCCGTTTGCTGACAGTGCGTATTCCGGGTGCCTAGAAGAGGTTCAAACGCTTGGAGTAGGTCGACGCTGATCCACTCAGCAATGGGCATCTGGATGACTTTTGGCGATCCGAGTGTCTGGAAGCGGTCTGGGCGCTTGGAGCTTTGCTAACGTGTCTCTGAGTCTGATCTCTTCAATAAATGGTTCATTGACGTGGCGACCCATTCCAAGCGCTTGGAATCTGGGCGTTTGGAATTTCAGGCACTTAGATTTAATCCAGACGCCTAGAATGGTTAACTCAGAGTTGACCATTCATTCCAGTTGCTTGGGTGATGCTTTGGTAGTCCGAAGTTGAGCTCACCCAAACCCAACTCTGAACTTCTCTTCAAGCAAACTTCCTCTCTAGTTTCTCTTCCCTTGGATGTCGCACGCGTCCTTCTCCCTCTACCGGTGTACTCTTTTGCAGCTCCTCATCCCTCAGATGCACCAAGGCAGTTGACTCGCTTCTCGTGTCATTCTTCTCACTCGCTACGTCTTCCGCTCGACTTTTTATATTCCTAAGTTCCTGCATACTTAAACATAAGACATCAAATATAATACATGACCTAACTTGATTTGGTTGATCATATCAAAATGTTCTCAAGGTACTTGCAATTATGATTAAAGTTTATCGAGGAACTTCAATCTTTAATCGTTAAATATTTGAATGCAAATTTTAGGAGCCAAAGATTGAACTCAATTGCAATCATAATAAATCATCAAAATGATTATTCTTATTCTTATTCTTGTTGATGTAAAAAGCTCACCATTTTTCAACAAATGAAGAGATGGAAAATCCCCATCAAATTGGCAACATGTCAACTATGAATTGCCCTGAAGTATAATTGAAGTATACAAACCCTAAACCTACTCAAGCAAATCATGATCCCTCCGAACCAAAAAGATATTGAAAGACTAAAATCTACTATTAATTCTTACCATTACTAAGTTAGTGTTCTACCAAAATTTATAGCGGTCGAACGAACCTACTTAGACAGGCTGAATACTGAGTTTATAAGATAAACTAAATTTTGCCAAAGAGAAGAATTAGAATCGTCTAACTATATAGAAGATATCGACAAGTCTAGATTCAGCCACACAATGTCTAAGGCCAAAAAACTTGCGAATGTTTTGTACATTAACCAAATATTAAATGTGTTTCGTCATGAACAAGACTCAATAAGTAGGTCAGGTGAAACAACTCCTCTTCATTTCCTTTTGAAGAGCCAAAGAAGCTTTCATTGATCTACCATGAAATTCATGTCCTACCACACGACCCTAAGACATGCCACCAAATCATGCATATATTTCAAACACTCCAAGTGCATTCAAAGATCTCACACACTCGAATTGTCCCAGCCATGGGGAGGCATGTGGTAGAGAGAATTCCTAGCGCTCGCGAAGTCGAAAGGCGATCGTCTCAAGCGAAGAGCGCACTATCGCGACACTTACAAAGAGTTTACCCTCTCAGCATCAAGAAGAGCAGCTCATTGCTCAGTCTCTCATCCCTCTCTCTATCTCAGAATTCAAATGCATCATCCCTCAATAGCTCCGTCTCGAGCTGGGACCCCAAGAATTCAGTGTCGTTGCGAAAGCTTTTCGGGTCCTGGGAGGGCACCGAGGCGGGGTGCGGAGTCGATGACTCGAGGTCTCTTCGCGGCGGCCAAGATCCAGCCAGTGAAATTCTAGGTGATGAGTTAGGAAGCGGGAAGAGATGCAATTGGATTACCGAATTTAGCGGTAAGATGTGCATTTACCATTTTCAGTAACTATTTGAGATCGACTATACGAATCTTACCGAAATTTTTGTATGGCAGATGAAGCATACATTTCATTCCACGATGAGTATTGGGGAGTGCCCATTTACAACGACAAGTAAACATCATTTTTTCTTAAAATGAAAAAATTCAATTTTGTCGATCGATCGATTGATTGGTAAACTATGTAATGTTTGTAGTCGACTCTTTGAGCTTCTTGCATTGTGTGGAATGCTGATCGATCACAATTGGACTGAGATACTGAGGAGAAGAGAACTATACAGGTTAGTATATATATACATGAATCAATGATATCAGTTAGTTTAAAATTATGACAAATGCTAAATGAACGGATCCATTAAATTATTTATTAATTATTTATTTATAATTACTTTCTTTTAGGAAAGTGTTTTTGGAATTTGATCATCATTTGGTTGCGAAGATGGAGGAGAAAGACATCATGGACATAACCTTCGACAAGGAGCTTATGCTGGCGGAGTGTAGAGTGCGATGCATAGTAGATAACGCCAAGTGCATTCAAAAGGTGATCGATTGATTCTTTATAGTCGAAATCTCAAACTCATTTATTGATTTGACTTTTATATTTATTATTTTTTATTGTAATTATGAAGGTGAGTGAGGAATTCGGATCCTTTTGTGAGTACGTTTGGAGCCAAGTGAACCACAAGCCGATGGTGAACAAATACAAGTACTCTCGGAGTGTGCCGTTGCGGACGCCGAAATCGGAAGCGATGAGCAAAGATCTAGTTCGGAGAGGGTTCCGATTGGTAGGTCCCGTCATCGCCTACTCCTTCATGCAAGCCGCCGGATTAGCCAACGATCATCTCGTTCATTGCTTCCGATTCGTCGAGTGTATAAGGTTTGGAGAGAGGGGAGGCATTCCGTTATCCTACGAGGATTAATCAATCTATGTATGTATGATATTTGTGCTTGTGATTGTCAACTCTTTTGCAATTTGGTTAAATCAATGCATGATCAATGGATTGGGTAGAGTCCCCTTGAATTCCATTGTAAGTTCATTCGATCAGCCTTGTAAGGATAACACATGAGTGAGATGATGACGTTGATGGCCAAATCAAACTGTGAAAGATAAACTCTTGTGTGAGCTATGAAAATTTAGAGAGATGGTTAGCAATCTAGTTGATTAATTTCAATTAGAAAGTGTTTGACTAAATTTATTAAAAACAGTTTATAAGTTATTTTAAGAGTTTATAAATTGTTTGGTCTTATTTTAAAAATAAATTGTTAAAGTGTTTATAATTTTAATACTACTAAGGTTTAAGGTTATATATATATTAGTTTGTAATTTTATAATAAATGTTAAACTTATATATAAAAACCCTCGAGAGAAAAAAATAAAAGGGAGTGTCAGATATTTCGTGTGATGATAAAGTACGCTAGGAAAGAATTATTAGGTTTGTAAAAATATATGGAGGATAAGATAGAGATTAATGAAAATTATACTGACGGTTTAGAAAATTTTAAAATAAAATATTTTTTTTAAAAAATAAGATCTCTTTTATTTTTTAAAAAAAACAACTCATAAAATGTCAAACAACGTATTTTGATAATTATAAACTATTTATAAAAATGTTATCGAATATATTTAAAGAGTTTAAAAACTCCACAGCTATTTTATATAGCTTAGCCAAACACCGCTGAAACAGTTGGAAGCAAAATAAAAATATTTCTCTGTCCTTCCTCGAAATGCAGACAGAATTTACTCTTCCACCGTCGCCTCTGATCCGCTCTTCCTTCACAACCGTTCCGCCCCTCTGGGAACGAGGAGGCGATCGAAGAACTTACAGAGGAGGAGAATAATACCGAACCGGAAGTGGCGGCGGAGAGTTTGAGGTGGAGATGTGGGTGTTCTACCTGATCTCGCTTCCCCTCACTCTGGGGATGGTCACCTTCACGCTGCGCTACTTCGCCGGCCCGAGCGTGCCACGCTATGTCATCCTCACAGTCGGATACGCCTGGTTCTGCTCCCTCTCTGTCATCATCCTCGTCCCCGCCGACATCTGGACCGTATGATCTCTTCTGCTCCCTCCTTCGTCTTTTTTCCCCTCTTTGGATCTGCTCCATTGTTTGTTCCTGTAAAATATTCGCGGTCCGATTTGATTGATCTGCCAGTTTCAATCCTGGCATGCTGAACACGGTGATTAGAAATCTTATTATTTTCCTAGGCTTATGTTCTGTATTGTTATTTGTTTACTTTTTTTCATAATTATTTCGATCTGTAGAATTGGTACAACGAAATTTACAGCCGAGTTTGTCCAGGGATATTTTTTTTGCTGTTGTTCTATTGATTTGATATCATTGGTTATTGAATTGCTAGGTTCCTAATTTGTAAAGGAATATTGCAGTTAGTAATTTACTTCTTAAATTCATTATGGTCAAGATTGATTATGTAATTGCTGCTGTAGAAAAAACTGAACTTATCAATTTGATAACACAAATCCTCGACCTTATAAATTTTCCGTGGTTTGTGCATCTTTGTGAATGCTAGTTGAGAATTCTGTGGAGGAATATCTTGGTGAGACTAGTGTTTCAGATACCGTTATACCGTTTTGTATGGGGCGAAACTTACCATTCCACCTGTACACCGAAACTGAAATCGACACGGGCGCTAAAAATATTTAAAATAATTTTAAAAATTTATTAATAATTTTAAAATAATTCTAAAAAAATTAATTGTCAAGGTACATAAAATATACTTTACATAAAATATAAACCGACACCTATTCTTTATTTTAGAAGTTTTGAGAAAGATATACTATCAAGTTACATGAAATTTAATACAACAACAACCAACCTTATATATATATATATCGAAACCGTATCGACGGCGTGGATCCTCCGGCCCACTTTGTCCGTGTCTTGCCTGTCCCACAATCGCCGTCGATGGTCGGCGATTCATCCGATCGTCGATCGGACACCACTAATGGCCTCCGATCGTCATTCCGAATCAAACGATATCTTGGGAGAACGGTAAACCAGTTGGGATCGCCGCAATTGCGATCTTGTCAGATTCGACGGTGAATCCGACGAGATCGCAATTGCGATGATCCCGACCGGTTCATTGTACCCTCAGGGTATAGTTTGTTTCGGGACGGCGGCCAGAGGTTGCCGGTGGTGTCCGATCAAAGATCGGACGAATCGCCGGCCATCGCCGACAATTGTGGGACACGGGACAAGACTCTGTTGGGACAGAGGATCTGCTCCCCGTATCGACACGACACGGTACCAAAACTGTGTGTGTGTGTATCGTTCTGGTCCAGAACCGAAATCTCTGTATGGGTTGAGATTTTAAACCTTGGGCGAGACATTGACCTTTTCTTAGCTTTGGTAATTTTCCTAACTCATTTTCTCGTGAATGTTTTCCAAGGTTGAGTGCAGGCTGTTATATTTACTCTTTTCGTTTTTGCCTGAATAATTTCATAGCTTTAGGTGTTCAACCCTACCAGTGACTTATTAAAATTACTTGTTGCATGAGGTTAAGCTTCCTGGATTATTTCTTTCTCAAGCTTCTTTTGTTGTCTCACAGAATATTTCTAGTTATTTTTAATGGAGGTTATCTCAGTGTATGGTGACTCATGGTAGCATGAGATGGTTCCATCCATCTATTAGCTTTTTTTCTTTCCACAATAAAGAAGTTGCAACAACTAGTTTATAGCAAGTACTGCTTACTAGTACTACAGCCTTTTTTTCTTAAAAAAGATTTTATTCTTTTTTGTTTCATATTGATAACCACAGCCTTATTGGTTTACAGACAATTATCCGACACGACAATGGGGGCATTGCTTTCTTTTGGAGTCGGTCATATTGGAGTACATTTTTGCTGACATGGTATGCTTCATGGCTCCATATCTATATATCTAAGGTTCTTCTAATGTATCTGTGCAATTTCTAGTGTTTCCATTCTTCAATACTATGAAATTCTTTGGGATCTAGGTCTTGTCTAGGCTACTCACTGAAGCATCTTATCTGTGCATGATCTTGGTGGATTGTTACTTTCATTAGTTTTGACGTAGGACCTAGCTTATCAGCACAGGAATGTGAGGGCAATAGTTTGCACCTGGTTAGCAGTGCTTCTTAGATATTTTGCAAAGTGGACGACCAATCGCTTGTATTCAGTCAGGAAGTTGAGGGAAATCTTTTGCACCTAGTTGTTGGTGCTTCTCATATATTTTGCAGTCACTTCTATTTTATCTAGGTTGGAAGTGATTTTCTCCTCCTTGGAAGGGTAACTTGACTGGTAATTTGGAACTATATGCTTGATATGCTATTTGAGCATTTAGTCAGACCATCCACAGACGTTAGTGTGTTGTAAATTATCATTTGGATAACACCATTGCTAAGAAAAAGTCTGATAAGGTTAACTGGTTGGCAGTCTAGACCTTGCTGCTGCCTTTGTTCAAAGAAGGCTTGATAACATCTATCTTTATTGACAGTTAATAACTTTGCTTTTCAATAATTCTAAAAAATTTATACTTTTAATTATAATTTTGAAATATTTATATTTTTAATTTCAATTATGTCTGTGGTCAAGATTTTAAGTTATGCTTATCTCCCTAAGCACAAGGGCGGAGCCACGTTTTACGTTACCCGGGTCGTAGCCCAGGGCCCATTTAATTACATCCTTATTATCCCTATTTTAAAACTAAGCTTGGGTTATTAATATTAATGGTTAGCCCGGTAGCCTGCAAATAGAATAGCCCGCCAGCCCGGTAGCCTGCAATTCTGCAAATAGGAAAAAAATTTGCTATCCCTAAATCATGATCGAATCCGCCGCCTCTGCCCCGGGAGCGAGACCACCAAACTTCAGAAGTTCGAAACTTGGAGTCCTGGACAGAACTTGGAGTCCTGGACGCCAAACTTCAGATTTCAGAAGGCGACGCCACCATCGGAAGTTCGGAAATCGGAACTCCTCCTATTTCCTCGTCCTCCTCCAGTCCTCTTGCTGTTTGGTGCTCCGGCGGCCGACCGCTGTTTGGCAGGAGATCTACTCATCTACACGTCGATCGATCTTCGGTATAAATTGACGAAGCAGTCAATCTTCTCACTCTCCAAGGGCTTTTTGTCTGTATATATCTGATATCTCCTTTCATTGATTCATTCTACACGGGTACTGTATTAGCTCTGAGCCTCTGAAAATTTATGATCAGTTTATAGATTTCACCGCTAATAAATGTATGAATATACATCTAATTGTATATGGCTTATGATTCATTGAGGTTGTTCCAATTTGCAAAAGATTTTGGAATTGCCGAATTGGAAACCATGCCAAAATCTTTACAAAATAATTTTACAATTAGATGGAATCCATGCCAATTTGCCGAATTGAAATTATTAGTTGTTGTATATGGCTTATGATTCTATGTCTTGTTTACAAAATAATCTAATTCATATTTTGGAATTGCCGAATTGGAAAGTCAGCATTGGTACATGGTAGGTATATTATCAAACATATAGGTCGTCATGGATATTGTTATCACATTCAATTGAGCCAGACCTAAAATCCATAGATCTTGAATTTGGACAACAACTAATAATTTCAGTTGAAGTCATTCACGGCTCTTCTTTCCTATTTGGACATATAGCTCGTCATGGATGGTTTAACTTTGTAGGAGAATATAGACAAAATTAACCTTGTCAATCTTTCAATTTTCATAATTCATGTAAGTTCATTTTGCCAGTTCTTGGATCTATTTATTATGTTTGGATTAGGTGCCCTGCTATTTATTAGAAATCGTTATTTAAAATTTATAAGATTCTATGTTAATCATGTTAAGATTTATTTGTGTTAGGTTATTTTAATGTCAAATCAAGAGAGAAAAGGAGGAAATAATATTCTGTCATTCCTTAAGCCAAGAATTGATAATCCTTCATCATCCGAGAGGGCCAAGACTAATATATCCGTTCCTAATGAGGAGTCGAACCTCCTTCTAAATCTCAAAGAGTTGAGTTTGATGAAACATCACTTGAACGAGATCCTGGATTGCGTATTTCCATGTGGCGACATCATGTTAATCATCGTGATGAAATTAGACGAGCTTATATCAAAATGGAGCCATATCAACCTAAATTGCAAGAGTACCCACGATCTGAATCAGGAAAGCAACATCGTCGATTTCAATATGCATGGTTTAAAAAATTTCCATGGTTAGAGTACTCTCCTACAAAGGATGCAGCATTTTGTTTTCCATGCTATCTTTTTGAAACAAGTGAAGCACAACAATCTGCATTTACAGTTGAAGGGTTTAAAAGTTGGAAGCGCGTTAATGATGGAGCCAAGTGTGCCTTTTTGTCTCACATGGGAAGTTATAACTCAATGCATAATAAATCTGCTAAATCTATTATTGATGTGATGAATGCAACTCGACATATAGATAAAGTTATGAATCGAGAATTTTCTGAACAAATTCAAAAGAATCGATTAAGGCTTGCAGCAACAATTGAGAGTGTCCGTTGGCTTAACTTGCAAGCATGTGGATTGAGAGGTCATGATGAATCTTTAGATTCCCAAAACTGTGGTAATTTCATTGAGATGCTAAAACTTTTGGGAAAATGGAATACTAATATTGGCGATGTTATCTTAGAGAAAGCTCCAGGAAATGCAAAGTATACCTCACCAGAAGTTCAAAAAGAAATCTTGCACATTATTGGTAATAGAGTCAGAAATAAAATTCGTGATGAAATTGGAGATTCTAAGTTTTGTATTTTGGTGGACGAAGCAAAGGATGTATCTAACAAAGAACAAATGGCAATAATTTTGAGATTTGTTGATGTCCATGGTTATTTACGGGAGCATTTTTTTCAAATTGTGCATGTTCATGACACCACAGCTGCAACACTTAAGAAAGAGATATGTGATGTCCTCACTAGATATAATTTAGAAATACATAATATGCGAGGTCAAGGGTATGATGGTGCTAGCAACATGAGTGGTGCTTTTAATGGATTGCAAGCTTTATTTCTTAAAGATTGCCCCTATGCATATTATGTACATTGTTTTGCCCACCGACTTCAACTAGCGTTAGTTGCAGCTGCTGAAAATGAGACCTCTATATGGCTTTTCTTTTCAAATATGACAACCATTGTTAATCTGGTTTCTTCTTCTTCCAAACGCAATGCTGAGTTACAATCTGCTCAAGTTAATGAAATTGCACGTTCTATTGGTGCTGGTGAACGCGAAACTGAGAGAGGAGCTAATCAAATTGGTACTTTGCATTGAGCAGGAACTACTCGTTGGAGCTCCCATTTTGATTCTATTTGCAGCTTAATAGATAAGTATAATGCAATTATTGATGTGCTTGAAAATATTATCACTGATGGTTCATCTACTTCAATGCGTGGGGAAGCTAGTGGTTCTTTAATAGTGATGAAGTCTTTTGATTTCATTTTTATTTTGCATTTGATGCATAAAATTATGGGGATCACAGATTTACTTTGTCGTGACTTACAAAAAAAATCTCTTGATATCATAAATGCAATGGATTTGGTCTCTATAACTAAAACACTTCTTCTTACATTGAGAAATGAAGGTTTTGATATTCTTCTTTCATATGTCAAATCATTTTGCACAAGATTGGACGTTGATATACCAGAGATGAGTGCTCGTTATAAACATTCTAGTCGTTCATGCCAGCAAAAGGATATCATCACAATTGAGCATCACTTTCATTATGATATATTTAATGCCGCAATAGATTTTCAGTTGGAAGAGTTAAACTCTAGATTTAGTGATGAGACAGTAGAACTTCTTATGCTTAGCTCTGCTTTGGATCCAAAAGATAACTTTAATTGGTTCAATATTGATAAGATTTGTACTCTTGCTGAGAAGTATATCCTGAGGACTTCACCGAACAAGAAATGCATAATTTGAGATGTCAACTACAACATTATGAGCTTGATGTGATTTGTCATGAAAATTTTCAGAATATGTCCACTATCTTAGAATTGTGCCAAGGGTTGTTTGAAACAAAAAAATTCGAATACTATAATTTGATTGACAAGTTGATTCGTCTAGTGTTAACTTTGCCTGTTTCTACGGCAACTACAGAGCGTGCATTTTCGGCTATGAAGCATGTCAAAACAGTTCTTCGTAATAGAATGGGAGAGGATTTTCTGACAGATTCTATGATTATCTACATTGAGAGAGAGTTTGCTTCAAATATTGATTCAGATTCTATAATTGATGAATATTATACTTTGAAGAATCGTAGAGCACAACTTCAATAACATGTGTATGTATATATCGATCATAAAATGATTTTTTTACTTTGTGAGTTATCTATGCTAATTTTTTTTTCTATTTTTCTGTAGGAAGTTGATGGCGTGAAAGTTCTTCAATTGGAAATTACAGCTAGAGCGGCAATTAAACTGTATTAGGTAATTGTTTTATTTTGAATTTGGATACGTATTTTAGGTGTAGTTGTCTCTACTCTGTAATACAGAACTCGAACTGTGAATTCGAAAGTAATTTATCCACTTTAATTAGCGATGTTACTTTTTAGTAAACTAATATTTGTATATTAGTTTGTGCCATTAAACTCATCTGATTTTTTAAAATTCTTTCCTTGCAAAATAGGTGGAAAATCTGAATAGGTGATTGTACTGTTTTTGGAGAAAGACGGGTACCATCTATTGTTAAGTATCTCCTTTGAAACTTTGAATTTTAGCTGATTATCTTGAAACTTTGTATGGATTTGAATTGTATGGATTTTGATTTATAATATGTATTAACGATCAAAAAAAAAATATTATTTGTTCAAGCATCTTAAAAAATTTTTAGCCCAGGTAAATTATAATTTCTGGCTCCGCCATTGCCTAAGCAGGTCTGTGGTTCCTACTATTCAGGGTTACGAGGATGCTGGTGATTTCACTGTCAAAGAAAGATTGAGGACAAGCCTGCATGTGAACTTGGTCTTTTATATAGTTGTGGGATCCATTGGTCTTGTCGGGCTTATTCTACTTATCATTATGCACAGAGATTGGTTAGTACCATTTAACCTATTATATCGTTAAAACTTTTCTTTAATTCATTAATTAGATTAATCCAACAAATTGTGTAACAAGACACACCATCATTTAAGTGTCTGGTTAGGATTTGTTTTCCTGTTAAGCATGAGTTATTTTCATTTTATTCCAATATCAGTTGACACTTCCAATATTCTTTTCATTTAAGGATTTTAGTCTTACAAAGAATTCTATGTTCCAGTATAGATAATTAAAGATGCTAAGATGGATATGTAGAGTAAGGTTTAAATGAAAAAAGTTAATATCTAATAGCAATTAATAACTCCAATAAATAATAAAATGGGAGAAAACAGATTGAAATTAGATGAGCTAATTAATATACTTTCTCATGTACAATTACTCTTTAAAATTTTTTAATACCAACTGCATATGCCTTTACATATGCCCTTGTGAATTATATATGTGCTATCCGGTGAGTCAATCATATACTATCTATATGTGCTTTTGAAACCTTGAGTAAATGAGTTGAGTCAATTAGAGTAGAAGGTGTAGTGGTAAAGAGAACCAAAAGAAAACTTTATTCATCACTCACAAGGAATGATTTTTTCAATTTGAACATTATTAGTTGTACAACATTGCAGAAAACTCAATGAAACAATAAAATTCGTGTTGCACCCCAAATAATTAGAACAAACATGAGTTAGGTGAGTTTTATGTTCTCTTACTACAATTTGCTGCTACAAATGCCATTGTTAAAGGTATTTCCAAAGTTTGTGATGTTCAATTTTCTATACTTCGAATTAATCCCTCTGTTATATAAATATTGAATGACAATTGTTGTTAGCTACAAGAAAATTTATCCTATTTGCTAAAAATCCAGATTTTTGGAAATCATGTAGTTCCGTATTAGTTTGTAGCATATTGATATAGCAGAGGCAAAGCTAAGAATGCTAAGATAGAAATGTGGGCTACTAGAAAGCATAGAATAGTAGTTACTATTATTAACTCTAATAGATGATAACATGATATAATAAGTTGTAATGGTATGCACATATTAACGGTGTCCAATAGAGTCTAACATGAGAGAGATTAAAGAAAATTTCAGTGAATGAAATTAATAATGGATTTACTTTATTTGAATATCATAATGCTATAATTTGTCATAGAGCTCAGGGAGTAATATAATCCATGTGGCCAATTCTGATAGTTGTGACAAACATGGCTTGATAATGATGATGAAAGACCCCTGAATTTTTTTTGGAGGTTTTAGGCGACAGTATACGCTATCTCTAGATGGTTCAATTACAGCATCATGCTTTTTTAGTCTGAAAGAGGAACTTCAATTGTTGTTTAAACTGTACTCATTTATTGTTCCAATGAAGAATTAAAGAAGCTCTGATTGACCATGGAGGAGAAATGAGGAGAGTACATGGCCTTCTTCCTTAATGCTGACTTCTTCTCACAGATTTGTTAGCAAACAGGATATCGAGCTCCAATTGGTTGTTAGGGATGTAGCATTGCTCACCATTGCTTGAACTCTATGTTGCTATCACTTGTAGAACCTTATGATCGTCTACTGGATGTGACAATGTTCTTGAGCCTTTGTTTCCGTCGTCCTTGAGACCTGGTGCTGCCCCAAGATATACCCTTCTTTCTGTTCAAGTGAGAAAGATTGGAAAGCATGATTGGACTAACTGGTTGAACTTAGGCAGGACTAGTGTTCCATGGGATTTTCCAATCATGTTATTGGAAATGAGGCAATGTAAAATACAAGAAGTAAAAAATATGAGAAAAGGAAATTAGGCAAAAAAATGTTCTAAAATAATTAAACCTATTTTCTGCATCAAAGCTAGCTTTTTCTCCTCCTAAAATTTATTTTTTGCTGTGACCTTTTAATTTAATGCTTTTCTTCATGTAATTTAGTTGTGACTTTTTGCCCTGGATATGTACCTAAATTGTGCAACTTTTTATCCTTAAATAAATAAATGTAACACTCTTTCCTCAGCATTAGTTAAAGCAAAAGAAGTTCGTATCCTTAGGATATTCATCATAGTGCATTAGTAGAAAATAAGTTAACATTGCTCTTTATAGAAATAGAATTCCAATAATATACCAACTTGATTCTACTTAAAGTGCTTTAGTTTGAATTAACTTTCATTTTCATCATTCTTTTGTTTCTGATACCCCTTTATCTTATCTAAAAGTTAATCGCTCTTATAATAGGGGTGTTGGTATTTTGGGCTTAGCCATGGCATGTTCAAATACAGTTGGGCTTGTGACCGGTGCATTTCTACTTGGTTTTGGTCTTAGTGAAATCCCAAAGAGCATCTGGAGGAATGCAGATTGGAATTATCGTCACAAAGTCCTTTCACACAAAGTCGCAAAAATGGCTCTAAAGCTCGACAATGCTCACTGAGACTTTTCAAATGCAATTGTGGTTAGTAATTTTTTCAATCTTGGGGGTTGACGCTATATGGATATATTTAACAATTTTTTGGTATCTTGCTGTCTTACATTATGCTTATCTAATTCCTCTATAGGTTGCACAAGCCACATCTAGCCAAATGTCCAAACGTGATCCACTATGGCCTCATATGGATATTATTGATAAAATGCTGCTTCAAATGGTAATTTTTCCTGAATTAGTGTTGAAGATTCATCGACTGAATGCTAATATGAAAAGTTTGTTTGCTAATAATTTTAATGTGACAGCTCATGGAAGATCCTTCTTTCAAGCCGTCTGGTGGTAGACTGGGAGACAATGATATGGATTATGACACTGATGATAAGACAATGGCTGCACTTAGGCGTCAACTCAGGATTGCTCAAGAAGAACACTACAGATACAAAAGGTTTGACCTGTTTATGTTTAGCTTCATAGCCCTTTTTTTTTTTGTATACATATGCAGTTTTGCAATGCGGACAATAGATTGGGTAAGTTCACGAAGCATTTCATTCGCTAAATTCTTTACTCATTAACTAGCTGCTGGTCTGGATCAGAGTCCAGGACCAAAAACCCTGATCTAAATGGTTTGCTGATAAACAGCCTGTGAAACATAAGATGCGAGTACATATATTCCATTTTAATTACTAACTTGTGTTTCATAACCTTTTGCAGTGAATATATGGCATATGTGATGAAAGCCCTTGAGCTTGAAGACACCATAAAAAATTATGAACATTGTGACTCAAATGGATGGTTTGTGTTCAATTCTCTGGTTTTCATTTTATTATGTTTTATTTATGCACAATTTGTTAGCCATGAAATCATCTAACCTCACATTCTCATGAGATCCCATATTGGTTGAACTTACCTTGCAATTTGTCTGCCATGTGCTGGCATAGACTTAACAGTGGAACACTATGCTACATGGGCTGAAACTGGCCCAAAATTGATCTATCTTTTCTTCATTAGATGAAATAGATCAGCTTCATATAGTGATGTTCCTGATAATGGTTATAACTTATGTTGTAGGAAATTCACCTCAAGTTATAGGGAAAACCGAAGGGGAAAATTAGGATCTTTTCTTGATATTGTTGGTAAGTTCCTTTTCCAATTCTTTAGTCTTTTTCCTTTTTTGGCTTTCTGTTCTTCTTTCTGTATTTAGGAAGGTTCGAAGCATAAACTTATAAATATGATTGTGTTTGACTGTTGAGACTAAACACTCTCCTAATAGCTTAAGCTGGTGAAACAATTGACTAACCAGCTGGGATGTCATGGGTCTCATTTCCTTGGAATAAACAAAATCTAAATTAGTTAAATCTAATTAGTTAACTTCTTGGTCTCCACGCCTGCATGTGTGAGGGATTATATTAAGACTGCGTTTGGTAGGGGGTAATGTGAGTCTGTAATGTAATTAAGTTTGTAATGTAATGTAATATAATTAATATTATATTACTATGTTTGATAACGAGTTGTATGTAATTTTTGATAACCATAGGCTGCGTTTGGTGAGGGGTAATTCATCTTGTAATGTAATCAAAAATTGGCGGCTGACGACCGACAACGACGACCGACGACTACGGTTGGCGATCGACGACCGCCGCCGGTCTGCCGGCGACTGACGACCGCCACCGGCCGGCGGCCGGCGACCGACGACCGCCGCCGGCCGGCCGGCCGGCGACCGGCGACCTGCCGACGATCGACGACCGGCCGACGACCGGCCCGGCGAGGCCATGGCCGCGGAGGGTTCTGTCGATAGGTTTCGGGAATAGAGGGTAGGGAATGTAATCGAATTACATGGTTTTAGTTTTGTAATCGAAATTACAAATCTTGAACCACTTTTGTAATCGAGATTCCATTATATTACAATTTTAAAATTATTCCAAACAAAGGAATCCAACTTGTAATGTAATCTTGATTACATTACAGGATGGATTACCCCTACTAAATGCAGTCTAAGAGTGGACAATTTTTCCCTACCAAATCAAACTTATCACGAGCATTTTATGAAGGAATATAATTAACGATTCTATTTGAAATTGATATTAATAATTTCGATTATATTTCAGAGTTACTGTGGCGTTGTATACTGAGGAAGCCACTACAGAAAGTGTTGGCCGTGACATTTGGGTCTATGTCAGCTGCTATCCTTTTAGCTGAGGCCATCTTGTTACCGAGTGGGGTTGACTTGTCTCTCTTCTCAATTCTTATAAATGCTGTAGGAAAGCAAGAAGTGCTGGTCCAGGTAAGTTCTGACTAGCTGCAGAAATACTCTTGCATCATTTATATCATGAATATAGAGAGTTATTGCAAATGAATCATGCATGATGTAAGATGACTGCCTATATTAATATTGCCTTATTTTTGGGTGGTAAATATAATGGGCTATTTTGAGGTTTACTATTCTAGAAATAACCTTTATTGAATATAGGCTATTGGAGGTCACTTATGTATAAATTGATTATGTTATAGTGATAACCTTTATTACCTATAAGGAGATTGGGCAGCATATATAAATCTACATGTTACTTGTCTTATGTTTACAGCCGTTCAATGACTATAAATGCAATTTGCAGTTAGCTGCCTTCATTCCTCTGATGTATTTGTGTGTTTGCCCGTATTGTTCACTTTTCTAGATCAGAATGCTTATGTTCTATTCTGCACTCCAAGCAAACAATCTCAGTGAGCTTGCTTGTGAAATGGAGATTGGGCAGTATATAAATTTCTTATGTTACTTGTATTATGTTTAGAGCAGTTCAATGACTGCAATTGTGCTTTGCAGATAGCTGCCTTCATTCCTCTGATGTATATGTGCATTTGCACGTATTATTCACTATTCAAAATTGGAATGCTTATGTTCTATTCCTTCACTCCAAAGCAAACAAGCTCGGTGAGCTTGCTTGCGATATGCTCGTAAGTATTTTCTTGTTCTACTTTTTCCTAGACCACATTATCATAATTTTTAGAATTAAATTTTTGTTCATTATTTTGCTAGAATGGTTGCTCGTTATGCAGCTCCAATTTCCTACAATTTTCTTAATCTTATCCGTCTTGATTATAATGCCAAAACTAATTTTGAAAAGGTAACTTCTATTGTAAATTCATCTCTTATATGTTTCTTTTACATGAAGCATGTGCTGAGCATTATGTTACACTATATCCTCATAGTTACGAATAAGCAGTGAACTCAAATAAATGTTTGTAGAGTAGAAATGAAATCAATTGTGTTTTAATTGAGCTGTTATACACTATGAATGATTAAAATCATTGAGGTTAATCTGAGTAACTAAGCTATAATTTTAGAATAACGAGTTACTTTTATTACGCCACATGTACAAAGGCTGATAGTTTGTCCAGAAGCCAAGAAAATCAACAGTTTCACACTGTTGGTTGAACAAATCATTAGATAACATGTTTTTAATGCGTGAGTTTTTCTTTGCAACTAAAGACAACTATGAAGAAGTCATGATGACTACAAAATGAATTGATTGCATTTTGTTATACTTGTGTATTTAAAGCAGTTTTATTCTCAAAATTATATTCCACCTTTACAAATGAACAAATGATTATTTTATTTTCTAAAAATTGAAAGATTAAAAGTCAGCCATCATTTTTGTTTCTTAATGGAAATATGAAAATATTTGGGAGAAGGAACGTGGTTTCTTAATTTAGTTTCATTCTAAATTGTCAGTCATTGATCTTCTGATGTTAAGGAGAAAAATAAAACTTGCATGAAATTAGATTGTCATGCCTTGTTCATCAGGTGTATTCCCAACATTTCATGCTTGGTTGTCGAACATGGATCATGGTTTGCAGTGAGATTACAGCTGCAAAGGCCCACAATTTAAGCAGTTACGAGTTTGCTTGTGGCGGCTAGTCTATGGGAATTGTTGGAAGCTAGGAGTCTCTGTGCAGTGGAAAGAGCATATAGGATGTAGCTTCTTGGTGGTTCAGTGAGAAGATCTCTTGCTCTCACGGTTGCAGACGACTTGCACGGTGGACTCACCATGCAGTTGCCTGGACTTTGTACCTGCACAAAGGCAGAAGGGGATCTCTCATTGGTTGTGGGGATAATTAAAGTTAACAGAGTAGCCTTCTGTTGTCTCTGATCTGCCAGTGGAGCAGGCTTATGGCAGCTGTAGTGGTGGTAATGAGAAAATGGCTTGAGAATGACAGTGGGGAGTTTGCGGTGGTGGCAAGTCAAAAATCACATGGGTAAGTGGTAATGAACAGGGGAGGGGACGTGGGTGATAGGGTGGGAGAAACATTAGTGATTTAGTAACGAGGTTATGGATGAAATGGCGTCAACGAAGCAAGACAGGTGGATATGAAGAATTAGAATGAAGTGCAGTAGGGTATGGTGAAGTAGTAATATCAAATTGATGTGGCACAAAAATGTCTAATACCTAATTGATGCTACGCGACACTCTTTGTTACCAATTTGATATATTAACATAATTGAACAAGTTATATAGAAAATCAGGAAATATTTTAACAAATTAAAAAAATTACTATCTTAAAAAGAAGTTTAAATGAAATAAAGATTATCAAAAAAAAATATTAATCAAAGCAAAAAAAAAATAGATAGATATCAACTAGGTAATTGTAAACATAATCATTCCAATAAACTCTTACCAAATCAAGAGAAATACATCAAACTACTATTAAACTAAAAGATACTCCAACCAAATTATTTAAACATACCAAACTGCTGATATCTAAAATATTGCCAACCAAATTAAAATTTAAACTTCAAATTAATGATTTTTTCTTTGTTTGCATCACCACTTACCGAGTTCTTGAAGATGAAGCCAGAAAAAGATCAGGCAAAACCAGATGACAATGGTGTGGAGCAGCACCATAATTCTTCCCAGATCTTGAACTTCTGCCCATCACCAATAGAGTAGTTAATACTAATGTTGAAACTTGAAAGCATGGTTGGAAGAAGTGGCCACCTAAGTGTTTGCAGCAAGAGATCATAGTGCATAGCATATATGCAGCCCATATTGCATATCGCAGCAGATATTTGATCAATTGGTTTTTGTAGTTATGGAAAATGTTTCAAAGATAACATTTTGAATGATGCACAGCTCTCTTCGAAAAATTCACCATTCAGTGGACACGATCGTTGCTTATCCTTTTCTACATGTTTGTATACAATTATCTTATTTTTGTTGTGGTTAACCAAAGTGAGTTAAAATTTCTTTAGTTGAAAATTAGGATGATTCTGTTTTTAACTATCTGCTCCACTTTTAGAAGATAGGCATTGTCATCCTCGTGGTCAAACCCAATGGTTATTGACTTAACTATGGTTGTTTTGCAAGATTGTGTAATATTTGATCCTTGATATATATTTTTTTCTTCTGATTATGCAAAAACAGAGAATGGGAAACATTGATGATGCCGTTCCTTTATTTGGTGAAGGGTTTAACAAAATCTATCCACTTATTATGGTCATATACACTCTGTTGGTGGCCAGCAATTTCTTTGACCGAATAGTTGACTTTTTTGGAAGCTGGAAATGACTTAATGATTAACGAGGTTTTTTCAACCTCGGGCGACCTATCCGGCCCCACGGAAGTTTCCCACCGGCCGCCAAGGTAAATTGGGAAACGCTCGTGGTGGGCGGTCTAGAAGCTCAACGTCCCAGGTTCGCATCTCATTTGGAGGAAAAATTTTTACAAATACGCCATAGCTGGGGATCGAACCGCGGATGCGTACGATAGCGACTAGTCACCCTACCACTGCACTATAGCCCCGGGGGCATTGGAAATGGCTTAAGCTTCAACTGAAGAACGCCAATACAGATGATTTTAATCCTTCTAGAATCATACTCCTGCAGAAAGGTAGGATGGCCCCTTGTTAGCATGATTTTGATTCTATGATGTATATGTTCTTAGCTAACTTCTTTTTAAAAAATTGTTTCTAGTTTATTTGTATGAACTTGACAAATTTAGATTAAAATTTTCCACTTCTAAAATTGATACTTGGATAACTTATCCTTTAACTTGGTAGAGCACATTTTTCAATCCCAAAGCTAGCAAGGTATGAGGCCTAACTTTTTTTACCTTTTGGTCTTTTCTATCATTATTATTATATTCTTCCCCACCATAGCTGAAGCGAGACCACTAACACAAACCAGTCAGTATTCAATTTTCTTTTGTTTGCTAAGATAGCAGCCTAGGAATATATGAAATGTGGAGAAAAAGTTTAGGACTTTGTGGTTTTAAATTAAATAGAAGTATGGTTTGAAATCTTGTATTGTGCCAGGGGAAACAATCAAAACGTATCATTTCAGTAAAATCACCGAAACTCGATACCACTCGGCACCAAAGTTCAGAATCTTGTGTCGTGCCATAGTTTTGATCTTTGACCAGAAAGTTATTGTTTAGTGTTGTGTCGACGCTCCTATGTTCCTATGTATGATTCAAATTGGAGATTGAAGGAGGGAAGATGAAGCAAAGGTTTATTTGTATTGAGTGGTATGAGTTTTGATAACTTTCTAGAATCACCACATATGGTACAAAATTTAAAATCATATTGGTCACAGACGATTTCTCTTTCCCATGTTACATCTCTTTTTTTTCAACTCCAATCCATTACCAGCACCTAGCTCCAAGTATTGAAATATCGGCATGATACTGAAACAGTACCATTCCTGAAACTTTGACACACTGCAAGATTTTGAATCTTGAATAGAACTATTGTCACGCTCCGAGACCCAGGAGCCGCTGATCCAATATAAAATCGGATAGCACCTCCCCTGTCTGGCGGACAATTTACACATACACAGAACACGACCACACAGTTTAATTGGCCTCAGGCCTCAAAATATAGATAGACACAATATAAAAACACAAGACAACTAAGTAAATCATACCTGACTGCGGACCGGTCCGACTTATGACGAAACAACAATTACAACAACCCCTTAGAGCTCCCGACCCATACGACATATACATATCGCTAAAAGAAATATAAAATAATACACTACAAAGTACAAAACGAAACCATGTCGTCGCGATGAGTAGGGACTGGCTGCCGGGCTCTTCTGGCGACTCCAAGTATCTCAACCTGAAATAAAAACATATGGCAACGGTGTGAGTCCATAAACTCAGCGAATACCCAACAGATATGCGTAGAAAGTTATAATAACAATAGGAGTCTACGCTGATACCGTCTCATATGAACAATAGGAAAGGGTATACTGAAGATACTGAATAAAGATACATACCAGAATCCATCTATCCTGCAGAGGGTGAAATAAATCCCTATGGAACAAGTATAACATATAAACCAAGGTATACAGGCATCCAGTATATGCATGTCAATCAAGTGCAGAAATCAAGTGCAGCAAACAATGCACGATGCAAAATATGCACATGGTGCAATGTCATGGTCACCCCTGACGCCAATCAAGCCACCGAGGCAGGCGATACTGTGTCGGCCGAGTGGGTAGAGCTGTGACACTGTACGCACCCTGATATCACTGCTCCTGAGTGACCGAGTGGACAGGATGCTGTCGGGGGACCGCCCCCCTACCCCATGTATATATGAGGGAGCGTCGCTCTCATCTCCTCTGGTCTATGGGAAGAGAAGGGATCTCCGCCTGCTACCACGCTCCGAAGCCACTACCCCTGAGCGGTCAAGCGGAGCAGTACAGAGCAAATGCACACATCCTACGGTATCCACTAACCCATGAGTGGCCGTGTGCGCATATCATGTACCGAAAGACGATAGGCTCAACCACAAGGGAGTCGTTGATCGCCGGCATGCAACAATGCAAGGATGTTGTATGATAGATACACATACCTCCCTCCCCAAGTCCTCAGTATACTAAGTCTCAGTCTGAAATCCTATAACAGGAAATACAGGTAACCTACAAGGTATACTGGCCGAAATCTACAGATCTCTCAATGTCAAACGCAAGAGATACCTCACGATATCTAAGCATACATATAGATATGACAATACTTGAGACTGTATAGAACTAACCGCATAATAACTCAGGGATAACCAACAAATATCCAGAACAAACATAATAACTCAGGGATAACTAACAAGTATCACAAGTATCCAGAACAGGCATAATAACTCAGGGATAACTAACAAGTATCCGGGACAGGCATAATAACTCAGGGATAACTAACAAGTATCCAGGACAAGCCAACTAAACAAGGATAGTGTATAAACTTACTGCTATCTATAACAGTCTATGCATAACAATATGACAATATCAATAAGATAAGCCAAGGGGTACCCGCCTCCAACGAGTAGAAGTAGTCCGTATCAAAAAGAACCTTCCGTCCGTTAATCAGCGAGGATAAATCCAATTAATGCCCTGTATCAAAGGCATAATGTTTAGCTAAAATAATATGTAATTTATAGCTAACGAGCTATCTCAAGTAATTAGGATCTTTCTAATTATTATCGTTTCATCTAATTAACCATAATTAGATGATTAACCCTTAATTATCCCAAGTTACCTAGATTAGATTCCTGTTAGGTTTTCAAAACCCGAACCAATCAAGTTTAGGTTATTAGGTCTAATCCACCAATTAACCCTAATCCAAACTAAGTTCAACTCCAAAACCTACCATCAGATCAAAACAAACATTCATTCTTACTTATCATCCAATCATGTTCATCCCTATTTAGATAATCAAAACAGGAACCTCATGGCACAAACTCCTTATAGATCTAATTCAACTTCCGCTGCCAAAACAGAACACTCTTGATACCTCATACTCAATGAAACATCCCATAGCAAAACCTCCACACGTTCACGGCTAGAGCATTTCAAACCCAAGGCAACGAAGCTAAAACCGAACAACAAAAAGGAAGAAACCTCAACAACCACAAGGAAATCATACATCCAAAAACAGATATCCATATCTAATGAACTCAAGCTGAACAGATTTAATCCCATATCAAAAACCCTATCCAAGAACACATCCAATCAAACGCACAACCCATGGCAGATCACATTCAAACCCAACCGAATTCAAGATCTATACTAATAGCATCAAATTACCCTTACCTTGATTTGGCAGAGGTTCTTCGCTCAAATTCAAGTGCAACCGAGATCGCCGGAAACAAACCTCCATATCCAAGCCAGCAACTCCCTCGACTTAGATCCAATAGCTCAGCTCTAAATCAAGATCGGGACTCGAGATCTGGCTCTCTTAGAACAAAACACAAACATCTATAAGGCACGATCCAAATACCTAGATCTCAAGAACAAACTATGATCCGGGAAGATTCGAAGCTAGAATCCCTACCTGAGATCTCCGTCCCCAATCGTGATGCCACCTCCATGGCCACACATCCTCAATGCTGGAGTTGGTTGCGCACAACCAATAGGGGAAGAAGATGCTCCTGTTGTCGAATCTGTCTGGAGCCAACCGGAGATGAGAAGTGGAGATCGTTGTCCATGGCAGTAAGGCAACGATTGGTTAGGGTTCGGCAGCGACGAGGGCTCGCGAAGGACTGGGAAGCAGTGGACGCGAGACTTAGGTGTTGGTTGTGGCGAAGCAGTGAGGAAGAAGAGAGCGGCGGAGAAGGAATCGGGTGCACGATTGTGGCTAGGTCACGCGAAAAGAAAAGGGGAGGCTGCGGTCGAATGAATGAAGAGGAGAAAAGAATTTATATATGAGGGGCTTTTTGCAGAAAAGTCCTCTAACTTTCAGAACTCTAAACCCTACCCTTAGGGTAAGGGTTTTAGCCCTTTGACCCTCCAATTAGTTATAATCCATCTCAATAAATTTTCTAGGATTAAATTATTTACCCTCTCGTAATGGAAGAGGTATCCAAAACCCTTTACCATAGTCCTCTAATCCTAAATCTTCCAAATAAATTTTCTAAAAATTTATTTTACTAAGTTTTTAATTAGCCGTATTTAACAACTATGACCACTCTTGCATGGTCTAGCCTACATATTTCCAATCAGTAATAAACATGTGAGATAGTTAAGATAAATGAATATGAAAGACCTCTAAATATTCGACGGTCTCTTTCAATAGTAAATAGCAAATTGGCAAGAAAGGCCTATATCTATTCTTATATTATCTTTTCTATAAAAATGTTTTATAGATGCTTACATGAAAGCTAGTATGATTTCTTTAAATTTCTTCAGTGAGGTCTTGGCTCGAGCAAGGACGCAAAGTTGGTCAGCAGCTTGTGCCATTAGCGAGAAATTTCAATGCTGCAAATGTGGATATCGAGTCTGGCATTTCATCTCCTGTAAGTAATCTCAGTTAATTTTTGTTATAGAAGCATGCCTTTATATCATATAGGAAAATATTGAAAATTATTGTCCCTGTTCTGTTGTCTTCATTGGTCTATTCGATGGGACATTATGCTAGTTGCCTCATTCAAATTTCATACTCCTCTTGGATTGAATATTAACATTGTTAGAAAGAGTAGATGAGTTGATTGATCTTTTAAGTGTCTCTTGAGTCAGTGAAGGATGATATCACGATTGTATCCCTAACAAAGAGTGCCTGTTTATACAACAATTCCATTGCTGTAACTTGTCTCCCATATCTTGTCGTATACTAATTAGGTGGTAATTTTTCAGTCCAGAGAGGTTATGGAGATGAAAGCAGCAGCAACTCTACTAAAGGAGGATGCAGGAACTCCATCAAAACCTCCAAAAGACGTGTCCTGCAAAAACACTGCAAACCGTGAATCCATTGTGAACAAGTATGTCATTATAAGGGAACAGCGGGGGCGGCAATTGACAAGCCCTTCAGTTAAGGGGAAGGACTCATCTCAGATTTCTGTATCATTGCTCGAGGGAAGTGACTCCAATACGCACTCAGATGGCCCAAACATGGGTGATACCACCCGATTAACTTCAACATGGGCATCCATGAAGAGTGGTTTTCAGAACTTCAAAACTAATTTAGTCGCTAAGAAGTTTTTCCCGTTGCACCAAGCTCAGGAGAGTTCTACGCACACGGCTTCCTCTGACTCCCTAGATGAAATTTTTCAGAGACTGAAGGAATTCCCTAACAAAGATGACAACAACATTGAATGCAATATCGACGATGACGGTATGGACATCACACATTCTGGATCAAACAGATAGCAAGGTAAATGTTTCGTAAGTAATCAATCAAAGAAAATATTCAGATTAAGATGTTCTTGTTAAAATGTAGAATAGAATGGAGTCAATTTTTTTTTTTTTGTTTGGAGTCAAACCCTCTAGTTCATGGGAAGACTCCAATGTTATATACCACAAGGTCTATACGTACTCGGATGAACCATTGGATGATTAAAAAAACTAAACTAAGCTTTAGAGCATTTGAGCATGTACAAATACACATTTTTATGAATTGTATGTTGTCTAGTAGATATAAGGAACTTTTACTGAGGGATGCTATTTTCATTCCTTCAATTCTTAAATGTCTTTGCTTAACGAAACTTGGGATTTATTTTCATGTTAATTATTTCTTATCTTCATCAATTTCTCTTTTGTGTTTATTAGTTTTAGATATTTAAATGTTGCAAGCAAAAGGATACTTTGGTCATTTTAAATCTTATCCTGCCCTCTCCTTTCCTTGGGATGACCTTCCTCCCAAGTAAAACATTAGCCTCGATGAGTATGAGAATTTAAAAATTATAACACTTGTGAGCTTTTTCAGTGATTTTGATTTCATTAATGTTCTCTCTCTTGTCATATTATTAAATTCTATAACTTAATTAGAAATATTTATCCTCTTATGGAAAGTCAAACCAAAAAAATGATAAACTTGGGTTCATTACGAAGGGCTTTTTATCAAAGGTATCAAAAATTGATATTTATCAAAAAGTGTATCATAATTTTATTTTTATTAAAGGGTATATTAATTTTAGTAAACTTTCTCTTATATCTTTCCTGCTAACTACTATCTCTTTTTCTCTCTTAGTAACGAATTCCGAGATATTTGAATATGCTTTTTCAGATTTTTTATTTTAAAATAATATATTATGAAATCGACTAAAAAACGTAAGGTAAAAATCGAAAAAATATTTCAATTAAAAAAATATCTCATCTAACGTGATTTCAAAAATATAAAGAAATGATTTTTTATATTTGATAAATATAAATTAATATATTAAATAATATTTAATAAATATATTAATATATAAAAAAGGCCTGTGGGCCTGAAATCTTTTGATTTCAAGTCCAGCGTGGGCCTGCAATTTTTTATTTCAGGTCCACGTTGGGCCTGAAATTAGATGATTCAGGCACGACGTGGACTCAAATTTTTTTTCTATTTTAAAAATATATTAATATATAAAAAAACCTATCAAAACACGTAATTTCAGATTAAAACGCAGAGTCTGAAGTCATGCTTTCAGGCCCTCCAGGCCTAAGGAGGGCCTGAACACAATCTTGGATAAATGTAAGTAAATTAAATAAAAATATCAATAGTTCTAGTTAGAGTTGAGCTAGGAGATGGTATTTTTGGTGTCCAAACTGTTGATGCAGTCTGACCTGATTGTTGTTTTGGTGTTGACACCAATTTAAGTTTAGGTGAGTGAGTAAATTCGGCTTAAGTCCTGGTCGAGGACTGAGCATGAAATCCTGGTGAGTGAAGCCAGGTGACTGAAACCCCGGTGAGTGAAGGCGGGTCCTAGTGAGTGAAGTCAGGTGATGGAAACCCCAGTGAGTGAAGCCGAGTCCTGGTGAGTGAAGTCAGGTGACGAAAACCCCGGTGAGTGAAGCTGGGTCCTGGTGAGTAAAGTCAGGTGACTGAAATCCCGGTGAGTGAAGTCGGGTCCTGGCGAGTGAAGTCAGGTGACGGAAACCCCGGTGAGTGAAGCCAGGTCCTGGTGAGTGAAGCCAGGTGACGGAAACCCCGGTGAGTGAAGCCGGGTTCTAACGAGTGAAGCTAGGTGACGGAAACCCCGGTGAGTGAAGCCGAGTCCTGGTGAGTGAAGCCAGGTGATGGAAACCCCGGTGAGTGAAGCCGGGTCCTAGCGAGTGAAGCTAGGTGACGGAAACCCCGGTGAGTGAAGTCGGGTCCTGCTGAGTGAAGCCAGGTGACGGAAACCCCGGCGAGTGAAGTCGGGTCCTAGCGAGTGAAGCTAGGTGACTGAACCAAGTGACTGGATCGGTCTAGAGTCCGATCAGGAGTTGGCACGAGCTCCCTTGGTAATAGATCGGTCTAGTGACCGATCCTGAGAGTCTGATCGGTCTGGTGAACGATCAGGAAGAAAACAAAAGCATTCTGTGTGGTTTCTGTTTGGCTTCTGGTTGTTCTGATAAAGATCAGTATGGTTCTGTGAGAAACCCTGATCGGTCGATCTGACCGATCAGGGATCGGTCTGTCCGTATCCTGACCGATCAGGAGGGTTCCTGATCGGTCAGGGAGTGACCTGATCGGTCAGGTGACCGATCAGGACCTTTGGCTGGTGGGAGCTGGAGGAAACTCCAGCAAACTGGTGGATCGATCCGGTGACCGATCCTCGATGCTTGATCGGTCAGTGTGACCGATCACAGCTTCCCTTGATTGATCAGGAGTGAGCCTGATTGATCAGGGTCATCACTGATCGGTCTGGTGACCGATCAATGTCTGATAACTTTAATTTGAATCGTTGTCAGACGCTTTGATTTCGCTCTGAATCTTTCTGATACCTACTGATTTATTTGTGATTTGATGTGCTAAGCCTTTGATGAGTGTGCAGGTGAGACAGGGATGATACAAACCAAGGAGAAGAGTCAATGACGACTTTCACCATGGCAGGTTTGTCTGTTTTCTGTTTCTAGGTTTCAACGGCTTCTGGTGTGGCTGACGACTGACCGGAGGCTCAGCTGAAGAGGTCTTCAGTGGACTGAGCGCTCAATGGAGGTCAGTGGGTCAGGCTGAGGTTCAGTGGGTGCTGACGAAGCCTGGCGATGATCAGAAGCGAGGCTTAAGAGGTGGCTGGCGAAGCAGGGAGAGAGCAACTGATCGAAAAGCAAGCAGACACCGTGAGAAGGAAGAGCTGAGTGAAGGCTCTTGCCAAGGTTGTGCTGTGTTGTGAGTTGTGCTCTGTAAACGTTCTTCTTCGCTTGCTTGTGCTCTGTAAGATTTTCTAGAGTCTCTGTGTGTTTTATTTCATATCATCTTGAGACTATTTTGTGGAGAGGTTTCTCCACCGAGAAAGAGGCTGTGATATCTGGATTTTCGGGGCTTGATCTGCCGACGATCAAGGGATCGCCCACCTTACGGGTACGCCAAGGAGTAGGGGCAAGTTATCCCCGAACCTTGTACATCTTTGGGTTAGCGTCGGTTTGCTCTGTCTCTTTGTATTTGTCTTTCTATGTTTGTTTCCGCTGCTAACCCTGATCGCAGAAAGTTCAAAGAAGGCAAAAGTGTTAAGTGTCTGGCTATTCACACCCCCTCTCTAGCCATCCAAGGTCCAACACAAACTTCTAATGATTATAAATTATGTTGCAATAGGAGATTTTTATGTCTATTAGTGGGTTTTCACCAAAACTCATTGATGGACCTAGGATATTTGGATTTCTCAAAATCCAATATCAATAGTTAGAAAAAAAAAATGATGAACCAGGCAGCAGACAAATTGAACCTGGAGTGACCAACCAGCCCCACGGAAGTTTCCCACTGGTCACCAGGGTAAATCGAGAAGCGCTCGCGGTGGGCAATCTAGAAGCCCAGCGTCCCAGGGTTCGCGCCTCATTTGGAGGAAAAATTCCTACAGAATGCGCCGTAGCTGGGGATCGAACCGCGGATGCCTGGGTTAACGACTAGTTACTCTACCGCTGCACCATAACCCCGGGGGCACATATCTTCCGAACATATCAATAGTTAGAGTTGAGCTAGGAGATGGTATTTTTAGTGTCCAAACATCTAATGATTATAAATTATGTTGCAATAGGAGATTTTTAGGTTTATCAGTGGGTTTTCACCAAAATCCACTGATGGACCTAGGATATTTAGATTTCTCAAAATCCAATATCCATAGTTAGAGTTGAGCTAGGAGATGATATTTTTGGTGTCTAAACTTCTAATGATTATAAATTATGTTGTAATAGAAGTTTTCTAGGATAAATAAGTGGGTTTCAGTGAAAACTCACTCATGGACCTAGGATACTTGGATTTCTCCATACTTGATATCTCTATTTAGAATTTACTTAGGAGATGTTATTTTTGATGTGCAAACTTAATACCAATAATTTTCAGTTATGTTCTCTAACCGTATCAGTTGGCACACAAAGATGTATAAATATGATTGTATCTTGGGCACAGTTAAAAGAAACATTTCTTTCAACATGATTTCAAAAATATAAAAGATATTTTTTTATATTTGATTAATCTAAATTAATATAATAAATAATATTTAATAAATATATTAATATATAAAAAACCTATCAAAACACGTGATTTTAAATTCAAACGCAGGGCCTGAAGTAATCCTAGGAGGGTCTGAAGTCAAATAATTTCAGACCCTATAAATAATTAATTTAATAAATAATGATTAAATATTAAAAAAAAATATTTTTAAAATAAATGAATTTTCAGTGCCCTTGGGCCTGAAGTCATCTGACTTCAGACCCTCATACCGTGATTTCGAGTCCTGCGTTTGAATATGAAATTGTTTGAATATGAAATTACGTGTTTTGATAGGTTTTTATCAAATAAATAATATTTAATAAATATATTAATATATAAAAAACCTATCAAAATACGTAATTTCATATTCAAACGCAGGGCTCGAAATCACGGTAGGAGGGCCTGAAGTCAGATGACTTCAGCCCAAGGGCACTGAAAATTCATTTATTTTAAAAATATTTTTTTATATTTAATCATTATTTATTAAATTAATTATTTATAGGGTCTAGAGTTATTTGACTTCAGCCCTCCTAGAATGATTTCAGGCCCTGCGTTTAAATCTGAAATCACTTGTTTTGATAGGTTTTTTTATATATAAATATATTTATTAAATATTATTTATTATATTAATTTAGATTAATCAAATATAAAAAATTATCTCTTTATATTTTTGAAATCACGTTGAAAGAAATATTTTTTTTTAACTGTGCCCAAGATACAGTTATATTTATATATCTTTGTGTGTCAATTGATACGGTTAGAGAACATAATTGAAAATTATTGGTACTAAGTTTGCACATCAGAAATAACATCTCCTAAGTAAATTCTAAATAGAGATATCAAGTATGGAGAAATCCAAGTATCCTAGGTATATCAGTGCGTTTTCATCGAAACCCACTGATTCATCCTTGAAAACTCCTATGGCAACATAATTTATAATCATTAGAAGTTTGGACACCAAAAATATCATCTCCTAGCTCAACTCTAACTATTGATATTGGATTTTGAGAAATCCAAATATCTTAGGTTCATCTCCTATTGCAACATAATTTATAATCATTAGATGTTTGGACACCAAAAATACCATATCCTAGCTCAACTCTAACTATTGATATTAAATTTTGAGAAATCCAAATATCCTAGGTCCATTAGTGGGTTTTGGTGAAAACCCACTGATAGACCTAAAAATCTCCTATTACAACATAATTTATAATTATTAGAAGTTTGGACATCAAAAATACCATCTCCTAGCTCAACTCTAACTAGAACTATTGATATTTTTATTTAATTTACTTATATTTATTCAAGATTGTGTTCAGGCCCAAGGAGGGCCTGAACATAGATGTGTTCAGGCCCTCCTTAGGCCTGGAGGGTCTGAACACATCTGTGTTCAGGCCCTCCTAGCATGGTTTCAGACCTTGCGTTTTAATCTGAAATTACGTGTTTTGATAGGTTTTTATATATATTAATATATTTTTAAAATAAAAAAAATTTTGAGTCCACATTGGGCCTGAATCATCTGATTTTAGGCTCACGCTGATCCTGAAATCTTTTGATTTCAGACCCACCGGCCTTTTTTTTATATATTTTAATATATTTATTGAATATTATTGAATATATTAATTTATATTAATCAAATATAAAAAATCATCTCTTTATATTTTTGAAATCACGTTGGATGATATATTTTTTTAACTGAAATATTTTTCGGTTTTTATACAACGTTTTTTTAGCCGATTTCATAATATATTATTTTAAAATAAAAAATTTGAAAAAACATGTTCAGATGTCTCGGAATTCGTTACTGAGAGAGAAAGAGAAAAGCGATATTTAGCGGGAGGGGTATAGAGGAAGTTTACTAAAATGAGTGTGCCTTTTGGTAAAAATAAAATTATGATATATCTTTTAGTAAATATCAATTCTTGAATACGTCTTTGATAAAAAGCCAAAAAAATATTAGATCACGTACAGACGAACATAGTTTGATCCCATAAAATTTTGTTATCGATCACCCGACAAAGAATTCTTACAAAATCTAAGCTTTGGTTGTAATTTAAGTACAATATAACAATTAAAAAATATATACAAATTGGTGAAGAAGTTACCAAAAAAAGCTTGACCAATAGTCAACAGCCACCAGCCAAAGGACCCTCGAAAAGACATGTTCTGTTGACTCTTATGCACTTAATGAGTTTCCTATAACTTTTATATTTATTTTCATATTTACTTTTTAAATATATTTTGTCGAATAATTTATTTTAAAAATTATTATATGGTTTTAAAATTTTAATTAACCGCTTATGTAAGTTTTGGAGAGAATAGCCGATCATTCTAAACTGTGAATTTAGAGAGAATTATAGAGAAGAAAAAAAATTGATAAACGAATAGAAGTTACCGTCAGGTTAAATCAAATAAGTTGATTCAAAATAAAAGAGATAAACTTTAACAGAGTGATTTTTTTAAGCTTTACAAGAGGTTTTAAATGATATATTTTGAGTTTAAGATCGGGCTGTTATAAATTTTATCGATTAATTAATTGTAAATTTTTGAATAAATTTCGATTGAATAGTTTAAGATCATATAATTTAAACCAAATCAACAATTATGATAGGTCGAAACTCGAATTCTTTCTTCATCACTGTTATAATATCAAAATCACATGGCGCATTTCTGTTGTATTCCTCCTTTCACCGTTCATATTTTTTGAAAAATAATTCTCTACTCATTTAAAAATTCACCCCTCTCAATCACCGTTGAATTCAGATCTGATGGCATAAATACATTAGAAAAGTTTTCAAGAGTATATTAATTTTGATTGAAGTGGTTCAAAATTTTAAAAAATTTTAGGTCAATCAGTCAGTTTTGGATTGATTTATACAATTTGAAATTTAAAATTTTGATAATTTTCAAACTAGGAGAGTCCTAAGAATTCATTATAGCAAAGATAATTACATTCAGACTAGGTGTCACTCACAATCATCCCCAGGTTATACGAAGGAAAATAAATCACAGGATTATGTTACAGTCGATCGTCAAATAGCTAGAGGGTGAGAGCTTTAAAAAATGATTAACCAGGTTCTGTAATGTCAAACCTCGGCCGACAGACCTGACCCTACAGAAGTTTTCCACCGACTGCCAAGATAAATCAGGAAGCGTTTGTGGCGGGCGGTCTATAAGTCCAACGTATCAGGATTTGTATCCCATGTTGAGGAAAAATTTCTACAAAAATATGTCGTAACTGAGGATCAAATCGTAAATATTTTGGATGACAACTAATCACCTTTCCACAACACTATAGCCCCACTGGCTTAGAGGATGAGAATTTAAAAATGATTAACGATATTGGATAACGTCGAATCTCGAGTGATCGTTCCGGGCCACGAAAATTTTCCACTGGTCGCCAGGGTAAATCGGGAAGTGCTCGCGGAGGGTTGTCCAAAAGCCCAACGTCCTAAGATTCGCGCCCCATTTGAAGAAAACATTCTTACAAAATATGTCATAGCTGGGGATCAAATCGCGGATGTCTGGAATGATAACTAGTCTCTCTTCCGCTGCACCATAGTCCCGGGGGCTAAAAATGATTAATGAGGTTGGATAACGTCAAATCTCGAGCGACCGGTCCGACCTCATGGAAGTTCTCCACCGGCCGCCAGGGTAAATCGGGATGTGTTCACGACAGACGATCCAAAAACCTAGTGTCCCAAGGTTCGCGTCCTATTTGGAGATTTTTTTTTTTGCAAAATATGTCGTAACTAGGGATCGAACCACGAATGTTTAAGATGATAACTATGTATCTTGTTGTTATATCGTGGAGCAAAAGGATACCTAGTTATCATCTCAAGTATCCGTGGATCGATCTCTAACTATGACATATTTTATAGGAATTTTTTTTTCCAAATGGGACGTGAACCCTGTTATACTGAATTTCTGAACCATTCGTCGCGAATACATTCTGATTGATTCTATCGATAAAATTTTTTTATAAAATTGAATCGATCAGATTCGACGTTACTAATCCTATATCGTTTTTTGTTTTTTGTTTTTTTTTTTCAACTTCACTCGTTACAGTAAGCCAACGTATGATTGAGATTGAACCTGACAGTCAACCATAATCTAAAAACCTCTTATTCGTGGTCAAAGGGCACCGTACAAACTAAGTAATTCATACATAAGTTTATTCACAATAACTTATACCTAATATTAATTAAAAAAATAAATTATAAGAGTATAGATCCAAAAATTTTCAGGAGTTTTCAAAACTTAGTGAATTATAAAAGATTTTTTCTCAGAGGGATATCATAAGTCCTTCCGATTTGATAATAAATTTAGGAGTTAAATCAGTCAATCCTATGATTAATCATTTGAAAAATTAAATATATATTATCAATTTAAAAAGTTTATTATATATTATAAGTTATATAATTTTAAGGTATGACATTATCCTTGATGAGATTGTCCAAAGACTCTTGCCGCCTTGTATTAATTCAATATAAAAAAAAACTTAAAAAAATATACCTATAATATAATATCAAAATTTTAAAAATCAAAATTACATGTCCGATTACCGCTTGGACCAAATGGGACTTGAACTTTGGGACACTAAACTTTTGGATCCTGCTTGGACATGAACGTGAAAAGAGTGTAAAATTATAACGTGAAACTCAACGTGAATGACGTGGTATTTTTCATGTGTTAGATATCTTGGATATCTAGTGTGAATGGAAGAGAGCTGGTGGGGCTTTAGTCCCACATTGGAACTTTCTATTGAATGGAAAGTGAGAAGAAGAATAAAGAGACTCCCTTGTGAGTGAGGCTTTAGTCCCACATTGGGAGTTTTGAGGTAAAATGGTTAGTTTATATTGTATCACAAGTATGATAGTTGTGAATAAATGCTAGGGGAGAGGCTCTCTCACGCGTGGGTGCGCAAGGGGGTGCAAATCCAGGGCCCGGAGAGCAAAACAGACGACAGAGAGATAATATAGAGAGATTCTCCTCCGTTCCACCTCATTGTCGACCTCCTCTGATAGTAGTCGAGTACTTTCTCAGTTCGCCACGAGCAACGAGTGCTTCGTTGTGCCCGTGGTCTGCTGTTGTATCATGAGAGACAAAAGTCCATCTGAGCCTCGAAGCACCGCCGGAGGAGGACGAATCTGTTTCAAAGAAATTGCGCAGGCCTCAGCAAATTCCTGGTCGGTCGGGAGACGTCCGACCACTACTCGGGAATTCTACTCGGGAGTTCGGGAGACGCTGGTCGGGTCAGAAGCTTCACTCGGGAATTCCACTCGCTAGTTGGGTTGGGAGCTTCGCTCGGGAGCTAGGGAAATACTGCTCGGGAGACTGCAGTGTGGATAAAAGCAACTCGGGCCACTCAACAGATAAGTTGAAGTTATTTTAGTAATTTCAATTTATTGTAACTTCTCCGAAAAGGAGTATTTCCTCCAACATCATGTACACATTCGATTACCACTTGGACACTGACGACGGCCTCCGGCCGTCGTCCCGAATAAAACTATAACCTGGGGGGGCACGGTAAACCCATTGAAGATCGTTGTAATTAGAAATGATTAACGAGGTTTTTCCAACTAACCTCGGGCGACCGGCCTGGCCACACGGAAATTTCCCATTGGCCGTCAGGGTAAATCGGGAAGCACTCACAGTGAGCGGTCTAAAAGCCCAGCATCTCAGAGTTCACGATTGCTATAATTAAAGTACCATATTATTCACGTTGGGTTTCAGTCTATCATTTTTATTATCTTAATTATATTTAGTCATATTAAAATCTGATCAAATCAAGTCAGTCCCACCTAAAGTCAAGTCCACCAAAATTCCAAGTGGAGATGACACGTCCCCATCATCCACCTAAACAATCTCCCCTATCCAATAAAATTTCGACACGTAGCCCGCCTCGTGGCCATCAGCGTCCGCCTGTCGCCGAACCAAATTAAAATCGCCGTTAGGGTCAAACTCCGTGGGCCCCGCTTTGGACCACCGAGCCGACACCCGCACCAACACGGCCATGATTGGCGGGGCCCGGACCCACAGTTTTGACCAATCAACGCTCGCTTCCAAGTTCCGTCACCCTTACTCTTTCCCTCCGTTAGCCTTCTCACGTCGTCGTCGTCGTCGTCGTCCTCGCGCTGCCGATGTTGAATATTGTCGCGTATGCACGTGCTCCGACTTCACACCTCGCATGCGACGAAGCAAGCGCTGTTCACTACCGACAGGGACAGCGAGAGGAGTAGACAAGCGAGAAGGCGGTGATGAGAACGCGCGACCAGCCTTTTTTTCTTCCTTGCCGTCGAAGCAATGACTGTTCAGCATTGAATCCCCGACGGAGATCGGTGTCTATATAGACAGAGACTCCTCCTTCTGCTATTCGATCTGATCAAACATGTTCTTCGACAATTTCTTAGAGAAGAAGATGATGCAGAGCAGCAAGCAGGGGGAGGAGGCCATGCTGCGGGTTCACTTCCAACAGCTGCAGCATGGTAATCAGTACTACGAGAGACCGGCGGAATATTCCGTCTCCGAAGACAGCTCGCGCAGCACCAGGGGAGAGATTAGGAAGCATTACGAGATGGGAGGAGAGCAGGACGAGGCGGGGGAGAAAAGGATATTGGTTGCAGGGGACGGGGCGACGATCGAGGTGGCCAAGCGCCGGCGAGGACGCCCTCCGGGATCCAAGAATAAGCCCAAACCGGATGATTTTGCGGAGGCGACGACGCTGCCGCCTTCGGCGGCGGCGTCCGGCATGGGGTGCCACGTGCTCGAGATCCCTGGCGGCGGGGACGTGGTTGACTCGCTGGAGCGCTTCGCGCGCCGGCGAGGCATCGGGGTATGCGTGCTAGGAGCCTCCGGCGCCGTCTCGAACGTGGCGCTACTGCAGCCGCCGCCGGCTGCGACTGTGGCGTTCCGCGGCCGGTTCGAGATCCTGTCGATGTCCGCGACGGTCCTGCCACCGGCGATGGCGGCGCTGGGATCCACCAGGACGACGGTGTCGGTGTCCATAGCAGCACCAGGGGGGCATGTGATGGGCGGGACGGTGGCCGGGCAGCTGACTGCGGCGGGGACGGTGGTGGTCGTGACGGCGGGGTTCGCGAACCCGACATTCCACAGGCTGCCGGCGGAGGACGACGTCTCGGTGTCCGTCTCCGTTTCCGGACGAAGCGACGAGGCGGAGGAGAACAAGCATCAAAGCGAACACCGAATGTCCATCTACGGCGGTCACGTGTCGCCGGACGTCGTTTGGCCGACAGCCTCCCGGCCGTCGCTGCCTTCGCCTTACTGACTTTAAATTAGAGAAATTTTTATTCTGCCGCAAAAAATTAGTTGATTTTCAAATTGCCTTGTAATTTAGAATAAAAAATATACCTTTCAGCAATTTTCAATAATTACATGATAGATATGTTTCATGTTCCTGTGCAGGATTCGAATCTCACTCAAAGTATTTTTAAATGCTAATCACAAGTAACATTAGGGTGTTATGTAAGGATTACTTTTTCGAATTTATTTAATAGTTAATTTATGAAATCGAATAGTCGAACTCTAAAATTAATCAAATAGAGTATTCTAAAAAGCATAGTTTAAGATCACCCTAGGTGATGGGTGGTTGCCTATTACCCCATCTTTTGTAAAGGAGACGTCGCCGCATTAATCGGCGCCTAAGCGGGGCGGTTGATTAATTTTTTTATTCTGATTTTATTTTTTTAAAAACATTTTTTAAAAAAAATAAAAAAATGAGAGAGGATGAAATCTCAATTCTCAAACAAAAAGAAACTATATTTCATGATATCTCTTGGGCAGTTCAGGTCTTTCATTTCATTCTTTGTCATCGTGTAGCCGACTTTTATTGTAATGCCGCTATCGCCTCCGGTGTAAGGGCCAAGTGATGAGTTATGACTCATGACTAAGTTTTTTTTGCTTGAAATTTCAGATTTGTGTGATTGCCTAAATTGTGTGCATTAGGGTTAATTTTTAGTTTTTGGGCTTTTGGTATTAAATCTTGTATGCTATTACCTAGTTTAAATTGATAATTGATTTTTTGAATGTTGAATAACTTGACTTAAATGAATTTTTAAAAATGATATTGATACTTTTGACTCATATACTAAAATATCGAGTACTATATTTTCTGAAGCATTTAATTTAACGTCGAAGATTGATATCCCTTTGGAACGTAATTTGAATAATATTGGATGAAAATTTAGGAGGCGCTTGGTATAAATTTGGCAATGGGAATGGTAATGGATTTGATTGAGGGGTTTATGGGTTTGGTGATAATCTAGTGGGGGGTGGGTTATGAAATCAAGGGTATCATATCCTTATTTTGATTCCGATTCCCGTATACCAAGCACCATGAATGGGAATAAAATAAACCCGCTTACCAAGCGCCCCCTTACAGATGAGGATAAAGTGGAGTGTAAGAATGCCATTGAAGAAGGAAGACGAAGAGAGTCTAGGGATAAAAAGAATCTTGTTTACTCTTGGCCCTATGGACCGATTTACTTCCGTTATAGAACTCGATTCTTCATTCAGTGGAAGTAAGAAGAAACCACAACAACAAAAATTATTGATGTACTTTGGAAGCAAATAATACATAGTTGCACCAATATTTAGCTCGATAAATGTATAAGTCCGGTATTGCTTTTCATGCCATTAACAATGATAGCTTAAAGAGGTTTGTGGAAGCGGTTGGTCAAGTTGGCTCGGGTTATCGTCCTCCAACTCATTCAATGCCGATAAAGGGAGCTCTTATTGAAGGAAGAGGCAGATAGGATTAAAAGTCTATTAAAGAAGCAAGAAGAAGAATGAGCTTTGAATGGTTGTTGAATTTTTACCGATGGTTGGACTGGTCAGAAAAGAAGAAGTATATGAATTTGTGTGTCAATTGTAAATAAGGCACAACTTTCCTTTCTTCTATGGAAACATCATATGAAGCACACCCCGAAAATTATATATTTGAATATGTGGACAAGTGCATTGAAGAAGTTAAGTCTCAAAATGTAATTCTGTTAAATACGGCAAATTAAAAATCCAGTAAAATAAATTTTTGAAAAAATATATTGGAAGATTTAGGGTTATCGAGAGTGTAAATAATTTAACCCTAAAAATTATTTGAGGTAGATTGTAATAAAAGAGAGAGTTAAATGGTTGAAACATTAACCCTAAGAGTTTAATGTGAAATTGAGGAAGGTGAGGGGCCTTCTTGCAAAAAGACCCCCCTTTGTATTAAAAGCTCTCGGCCGCAACCCCTAGCCGCAGACTCCTCCCCTCGCGTGCCCTAGCCGCAGCGTCGACCTGCTCCTTCCTTTTTCCTCCTCTCCTCCACTCGCGAGCCCTAAACCGCGCCGCCCGCTCTTCCTCTCCTCCACTCGCGTGGAGCTTGATCCCTCTTCCCCTCCTCTATGTTCCCTGCGAGCGAGATCGAGCATCGCCGACCTTTTGACCTTTGCTTCTCCTCTTCACGTGAAGCCGAGGGATCCCTGGAGACAGGGTTCATCGCGGGCACAGAGGAACCGAAGCCTCTTGAAGCTACTTCCATCGTCTCATCTGAGGATCTCTGCTTGTTCTCTCTGATCGCAACGGTTGGTCGCGAATCACAGGTAAGGATTCTAGTTCAATATGTTTCCATTAGATCAGTGAATAAAGGGTAACTAGGATTTGAAGTTTTGGATTAATCGGGTATCTTGTAAATCCTCTTATTCCCGAAGGCTGATTTCAACGAATCATAATCTGATTTCATTAGATCGAAATAGAAAAGGGCTGGAGAGGTCTTCCTGCGTGGACTTTCAGGTAAGGTTGGGTGTTTGAGATTTGGTTTTGAAAAATCATTGTAATAGAATTAATAATGATCAGTAGAGATAAACTGTTGTTCTGAATTAAGTGTAAATTTAGGCTTAATTCTAGGTTGGATCCTTGGTATTGCATTTCAAAACAATGGGCGGATGAATTGATGGATAGACTTAATTAAGTTGGTAATTAATTAACTTAGGGTTAACGAACGGGGTGGATTTGATTTGATGAATGGGCGATATTAACCCAGGGCTATCAATGATTGTACATGATATGAAAATGGTGATTTGGTTAAGAAGGAAATTTATAATCGTTTAAAATAATTAGGGTTTAATCCTAATTCAAACTAGTGTTTAGTTTAACTAATTATTGATTGTATAAATAGCTAAATTGTGTCCTTGATACAGGACATTAATCAGTTGCGTGTGTTTGATTGTGGGAGGTTTTCTTCGTTACGGACTTCTCTATTTGAGGTGGGTACCCTTGACTTATCTTTTAGATATTGTCATATTGCTATGCATGGTTTGTTATAGATAACAGTAAGTTTATATGCTATATCTGCCTTAGTATACCTGTATTTGATATATGTTGCTTATCCTTGAGGTTATCTCCCGTTTAGCTTCATACAGTCTCAATAGTTGCCATGTATATGTATATATATGTGCATAGATGTAGTGATAAGTTCCCTCTTGTATTTTGACATTGATAGATCACTAGTTACTTTTTCAGTATACCTAGTAGGTTACTTGTATCCTATGATATAGGATTCAGACCTATACCTAGCACATTGAGGTGCTAGTTGAGGACTTGGTGGGTGTTATATGTATTTGGGTCATACACCATCCTTGCATTATTACATGCTAACGATCATCGGCTCCTATATAGTCTGAGCCCATCGTCAGTTACATGAGGATATGCACACACACCCACTCAGGGGTAGTGGTTACCATAGAGTGTGTGCATTTGCCCTGTATTGCTCCGTTCGGCCACTATTTGGAGGGTGGGTCCAGGCGTGGTAGCGGCCAGGAATCCCTTCTCGTCCTGAGACACAAGAGGATGAGAGCGAGACTCCCCCATTTCTTGGGGTAGGAGAGTGACCTCCGCCAGCATCCTGTCCACTCGATCACTCAGAAGCAGTGATAGCAGGGTGGGTATAGTTGTCATAGCTCTACCCACTCGGACGTCTATTTATGACATGTGGACGATGATCTGACTAGTGTCAGGGGTGACACATATCATTGCATCATGTGCATATCTTGCATTGTGCATTGTTTGCTGCATTTGATTTCTGCACTTGATTGACATGCATATACTGGAAATTTGTCTACTTTGGATTATGTGTTATACTTGTTCCATAGGGAGTTATTTCCCCCCTCTGCAGGATAGATGGATTTTGGTATGTACCTTCATTCAGTGTATACCCTTGTCTATTGTTTATATGAGACTGTATCAGCGTAGACTCTTATTGTTAGTATAACGTACTATGCATATCTGTATGGGTATCCGCTGAGTTTATTTGGACTTACACCGTTGCCATACTTTCTGATTTCAGGTTGATATCTGCCAGGAGGGTCTGAGTTGCCAGTCCCATGCTTGTGACGACATTCGATTTGGTTTTTATCAGTTACTTTCTGTTTTTGGACCATGTTATGTTTTATTTCGTTGCATTGGATTTTCGTGGACTTGGAGTATATGATTTGCTTTATGGGATTGTACTTTTGAGTCCTATGTTGGACTGTGTGTGTGGTTTTGCTGTGTTCCTGCCCCCTGGCAGCTCAGGTAAGTTCGTGTTTTGGATTTATGATTTTATTGTCATATATATTGTTATTCTGTTTGGATTTGAGGCCTAAGGCCAATTTAAACTGTGTGGTGATGTCATATATGTGTATGTATGTGTAAATTGTTTGCCGGACAGGGGAGGTGCTATCCGATTTTCTATTGGATCAGCGGCTCCTAGATCTCGGGACGTGACAAATTCAAATGGTAATGGGCAATACTACGAATAATATGACAGCAAAAGATCTATTCCAGGAGAAGAGACCACGTATATTTTGGACTTCATATTCATCTTACACCATCAATTTTATGTTTAAAGGAATTAGTAATCAACCTAAATTCAAAGGGATGATTGAGAAGGTAAAGAACTTGCGTATCTTTATTTATGTATGAGAAAATTTATCAAATAAAGGGACACAATGAGGTCGACAGTGAGTGATAAAAAAGATGTGGATCTTCAATTGGCAACGAGGCATTAACAGCAGTTCAATCTTCTGGTGGTTTTGCCATTGACTTTTATCATTTGAGGGCGATAATACTCTTCTACCTCGATCTGTGTTTTTAAGTTTTTTATTAATCATTAAAATAAATTGAATAATATATTTAAGTGAATAGTCCATTAAAAATAATTTATTCATTAATTTATGAAAATTGAAATTTAGCTCAAAGATATTTGATAAATTAAAAATGGGTTCGGCTATTGCATCATTGTCTGGCGGCATGTTTATTTGGTATGATGAAAATAAAAATTATAAAAAAATTATTTATTTTGTTAAAAAAATGAATTATTATATTTTAATTTATCTAATAGGTAGACGGATTTAAAATTCATTGCGTATAATTTTTTTATTATTTTTTGAGAAATGATTTATACCGTGAAAGTGTGCCTTAGAGAAAAATTTAATCGTTAATCGACGGTACGTTCGACGTCCGATCATCGATTGGATACCATCACGACCTTCGATCGTATTCCTGAATTAAATTATACCTTAGGGTGATAGTGAACCCGTCGGGATCGCCGATAATAATGAATCCTTTGGGATCCATAGTAAATGATGCGAGATGATAATTACGGTGATTTTTAATGGCCCCGAGATATAATTTGGTTCAGGATTACGATCAAAAGTCGTCGATGATGTCCAATCGATGATCAAATGTCGGACGTGTCATGATTGACGATCAAAAAAATTTTTTTTTTTTTTTTTTTGCTGAACCGTTCATTTACTGCGCTGCTGTGCATATCGTGATTCTATTTTTTAATCCATCCGAACGGGATGGAAAATCATTTTCTCCTCATTTTTCTGAATTTTTTTTCTTATTCTGTACCTAATCTAATGAATAAGACTTTAAAAAATCAGATAAGTCAAGCACAAATACAATTTTTAGGAGAAAATGTGACAATTGCTAATTTCATCAACTTTGAGACAAAAAAAAATGAATTAAAATGATACAGAAAGAGATTCTTTCAATTTCAGTATAAAATCAAAAAAAAAAATGAATTAAAATGATACAGAAAGAGTTTCTTTCAATTTCAGTATAAAATCAAAAAAATCAAAGGCATTTTCTTAATACTCTCCAAAATTTTTGTTCAATATGAGAATATTTTTTATTCCAATCAAATTAAATTCAACGCCGACACTTCATAATATTTTTTTTAAAAAAATTAAATGTCTTAAAATTATATGTCTATGACAATTCTATAAAATCATTTCAATTATCATTTATAAAAATCGAATAAAAATATATAAAAAGACTATCGTTTATTAAATATACGATCATAATTATTATAATAAAAAAAATTGATGAATCAGGTACCAGACAAATTGAACCTTGGGTGACCGACTCGATTCCACGGAAGTTTTCCACCAGTCACCAGGATAAATCGGGAAGCGCTCGCAGTGGACAGTCTAGAAGCCCAGCGTCTCAAGATTCACGCCTCATTTGAAGGAAAAATTCCTGTAAAATACATCATAGTTGGGGATCGAACCACGAATACCTTGGTTAAATTATAATCAATACAAGCAAGGACAGTGCAAGGTAAGACAATAATCATGTAGATGAGAAATTGATTATAATATAAATTTGATGATAAATTTAGAAATGGATTTATATATTGATATATAAATATAATCACAAACGGATTCATAAATAAATTAAAATTAAATTTATATTTATGATTTAAGATAAAATTATAGACGGAATTCATTTTGAAACTAAGATCAATGGATCCAGTAAAAATACATTTATAAACGGTTTTATAATTGATTTTTATAATTAAAATGATATATTTTTTGCCTCAAAATTAATTATAGGATTTTTATTAATAGATTGTGAATATTCGATCTAAAATAGATAAAAAAAATTATAAAAATTTTAAATTTTATTTTCTTACAGTAGTGTAAGAGGTAATGACATGACCGTAGTGATTATAACCACTCCACACCCTGGGAATGAAAAATTAAAAATATTGAAGTGTCTTTTAATATGTTTTTAAAATGTGTCCTTTTAACTAATAGTGGAAATAATGTATTTTTTAAAATATTTTTTATAATATCGTTCGTTCTTTATTGTTGTTATTACTATTTTGTTTTATTATTATTATTATTGTTGCTCATTAATATTATTATCCACTCCTGATGTGTGTGGGCTATTTATTGCAAATGGCAAGCCTTCTTTCTTCTCTTATTTGAATCAAATCAAGCAGGCGGTCGCCGCGAGGACGAAGGCGACTCCCGAAGATTTAGGGTTTCGTCTCCGATCGAGATGGAGCGGGGCGAGGCGAACTCCCGGACCGCGGTGGCGGAGGCGATTTCGAACCCGCGCTGCTACTTGGACATCAGCATCGGCGGCGAGGTGGAGGGGAGGATCGTGGTGGAGCTCTTCGCCGACGTGGTGCCGCGGACGGCGGATAACTTTAGGGCTCTGTGCACCGGGGAGAAGGGCGTCGGGCACGCCGCAGACGCTCCGCTGCACTTCAAGGTTCCTCCCTCGTTATCTTAATCTCTCTCCCATTTGTTTCCATGTCCCCCGTCGTTGATTCTTTTGCCCCTTGAGATGTTGCGGAATCACGGGCGAGAGGCGTGGGCTTTGTGGCGGTTACTCGGTCGGGACCAGGGCATTGTCGTCTTTTCGTAGGATTTGTAGTGGCACTGCTGTGGGTTCGTCAGTGGAGCCTGTGGGGAGTACTGGAATATTCAGACGCCACGAAATCATCTTCCTTTATTGCTGTCTTTTCTTTGTTATCCTTTTGGATTTCTTGTTCACTTCCAGATTTCTCCTGGAATTTCTGATGAGTTTCAGGAAAGAAACTACGGATGCCTAAAGGAGGAAAAATTATTGGGGAACACATTGTTGAGGACCATACTAGTAAATTAGAAGGGATATTAAATATTTGACATTTGCAATATTTCTGAAAAATAGAAACTCTGTATTTGTTTTCTTTGTCATGTCTGCTATGATATATAATTTATCTAATATGGTAGATTTATCTTTCTCAATAATCTAAGTTCACATTTATACGTTTTCTGTCTTCTGTCTTCTATGAGGTATATACTTACCAATTTGCTATAACTATCTTAGTAATGATAAAGTTAAATGAGATGCTTTCATTTTTTTCCTTGCATACTCCTTTTCAGTAACGATTTATGCATATTGCAGTAAAGATTACGCTGAAAAAAAATATGAAAAATAAGTAGTGAGTCAACTGCCAAGGGATCAGTATATTCTTGCTTTAATGAGCTACATTAAAATTGTTGTGCTCACTGAATAATGGTCTGTTTTACAAATGATTACAGAGTTGTAGATTACACGTTACTTTGATAGGCGCAGATCTGTGTAACAATCATGAGGTTCTAGAGTGGAAGGAGTTTGATTTTCGTTTGTACATAGAATTTTTGGAAAAATCATATTTTCAATTATCTATATCTTCAAGCTGATATATGAATACAAGTTTTTCACTGTTTCAATATTTTGCACCAGTTAATATCTGTTCATACTTTCTAGTTGACATGAGATTTTGTTCAATTTGTTCCATAGTGTTATTTATTTTTGTGATACAGTTGTATACTTTAAGCTATGAGGCACTTATCTTACTGAAGTTTTGATATGAAATTAAAGTTCATTTGCTTTAACGAGTGAGTTTTTTGTTCCATACTAATTATCTGCCTTAAATTGAACGAACTGAGGTTATGATTAGTACTGATGCTTGTCTTGCTTTGTTCTAGCAAGTCTGCTCACTGTGCTCCGAGACTAGATACTTTTGTAGTTGACAATTTTGACTTATTTTTAAGCACAAAGCACTTTTGTGTTGTTGATGGATCGAATTAGGCACTGCATTCATAATGCGCCGAATTCTTCAATTTTCAATTTAGAATAGACAGTTTGCCTTGACGTGATTTCTCTTGGTATTAATTTCTTGACACAAAGGTATCTTTCTGTTCCTCAAGCGAGGTTTATGTATAAATCTTCTCTCTGTTATTGCCATTTAAAAGGAAGGAATCACAAGCGAAACACCAGATTGAAAATAACATTATTTCTGACATTTTTTTAATTCTTTAATCGGATTACATTGTAATTGTTTGTTTCAGGGCTCGTGTTTTCATCGTGTCGTCAAAGGTTTCATGATACAAGGGGGAGATATAACTGCTGGTGATGGAACTGGGGGAGAATCCATCTATGGTTTAAAATTTGAGGATGAGAATTTTGTCATGAAACATGAAAGAAAAGGAATGCTTTCAATGGCAAATTCTGGTCCTAACACAAATGGATCCCAGTTCTTTATCACTACTACTAGAACATCTCATCTAGATGGAAAACATGTTGTGTTTGGGAAAGTTCTTAAAGGCATGGGAGTTGTTCGTTCAATTGAGCACACTCCTGTTGGTGAGGCTGATCGTCCCACTATTGATGTAGTGATTGCTGATTGTGGAGAACTTCCTGAAGGGGTTGATGATTGCGTGTCAAACTTCTTTAAGGATGGAGACTTGTATCCTGACTGGCCAAATGACTTGGACGAAAAGCCAAATGAGGTTTCTTGGTGGATGAATGCTGTGGAATCTGCCAAAACATTTGGAAATGATAACTTCAAGGTGAAATTTGTATCGTATTCTGGCCATGCTTTGCTAGTGCTTACATTGTTTCAATTTTTTTTTCAATGATTATGTAAGCAAATGAATAATATAGTATATCAGACTTGTCCATCTGAGCATCCACCTTATCTTGTATTGGACATTTTTATTTTCTTAAATCTCTGTTTGTTATTTATGTGATTCAGATTTATGAAATTGTACTCCATGCAGAAAAAAGACTATAAGATGGCTCTTAGAAAGTACAGAAAATCCTTGCGCTACTTGGATGTATGCTGGGAAAAAGAGGAGATTGATGAAGGCACGCAACTGCTACCTGGAGTTCTTTTTGTGCTATTGAACTTGGCCTTTCTTAATTCACATTTAAATATTTTTGAGATTCTATTTTGCAGCAAAGAGTTTGTTGTTGCGCAAGACAAAGTCAATTATACTAACAAATAGTTCTGTAAGTTTTGCACTGTGTCCATCTTCTATCATTGTACTATAAATTCTTTGAATGCACAAACTTGAATTAGTCAAGAACGTGATTGTCAATGATTTTTTAATCTGACCAAGATTTGTAAGAACCAATTTATCATCTTGTTCTCTTTGGAGAACTGGAAATTACTGCAAGTTATTGATGGCTAAACTAGCATTTGCATTTATGATCATTTCCTTTTGACTTTAATATTGAGATGTTCTCGCTCTTCGGGGTAATTTTTGGCTTCAGTTGTATATTAGCTATGCAAACATTTATGATCATTTCCTTTAGACTGATTACACTTGGTAATCACAGACTTGTTACTTGATGAAATTTCTTTTCTGATTTTTTTAGCGGCCAATTGTTTCTTTCTATAAGGTTTCTCTTGAATTAGATAGATGACAATTTCTAAATAATTGCTAATTCTGTAATTTCTCAAAAATCATCAATTACTATAACTTTATTTTCTCAATAATTTTGTTTATTAGGCTTGCAAGTTAAAGCTAAGAGACTTGGAAGGTGCTTTGTTAGACGCTGATTTTGCAATACGCGAAACAGAGGCAAATGCCAAAGCTTATTTTCGGCAAGGTCAGGTTAGTTTTATTCTTTTTGATGATCCAATGAGCATGAATTTTTCAGTTTGTTTCGCCAATCATTCATGGATCTATTTGTTTGTTGAACAACAACCTCTGTTATGATGGATCTAATGGTACGGTAAGGTCCTATTTAAACTATAATTTTCACGTTTCTAGTATAATTAAATTTCCTCCAACTTTTCTAGGTACTGCAAATCAGTATTGACTCATTATAAGCAACAAGCCACTAGTGCTTTATGACATAGAATGCTCACTGAAAATCCATATTATTTAATTAAAAGAACTTGGTGAAATTGAATCTTCATTTTTATTTTTTTAGTGTGGGTTCTCTATGTGAAGATATAATTAACATAATTACTTATTAAATGACTGCTTCTATTGAACTCTGTTAGGCCTACAGTGCACTTAACGACGTGGATGCTGCAGTGGAGAGCTTCCTTAGAGCACTTGAACTAGAGCCTAATGATGGTACCCAATATTTTTTATTGTACAAGCATTCACCTATTGAATTAGAAAGATTTTCTCAAATTTTCTTCAAATTCTTAGGAGTTATTAAGAAAGAGCTCGCCGCTGCAAAGAAGAAGGCAAGTAAATGCCAATCTGTAGAACCTTTTTGCACAACTCCACAACTGGATCTTCATCTCACTCCCTAAGTTATATACAGATTGCTGATCGACGAGACAAGGAGCGACGGGCTTACTCGAGAATGTTCCAACCATCTGCCAAGTCCAATGGCAATGATGACTAGGTTAATCATCATTTTTTTTTCTATCAACACTTCTTACATTATTATTTTTTTCGTTTGAATTGATTGAGTGTTCATAGGAAAAAGCATCCCAGTTCACCACCTCTAATGACATGTTCTTTTTCTTTCTTAAGTATATGGATCACTCAAAAGTTTGAGCTCTGAATTCCTGTGCCTTGTTTTTGTAACTAAACAGTTCACTTAATCATTTTGATTAGTTTAAGAGATTTCAGGTATTAGTGTGTGTGTGTGTGTGTTTTAGATTTTTTATTCCTTCTTTGCTGCTGCAGGTATACGTTGGGGCCGAAGGGAGAAGGATGAGAAATTTTGATGGAACCATTTATTTTCATTACAACATTAGAGATGCAACTGAACATTTATGAGGTATTTTTACTGAAAAATCAATACATTTTGATAGATTCCATCTATAAACTGTTTCCCATTAATCTTAATTTCTTTGAATCGCTTCCTCTAAGTTTTTCTTTTTTGGTGAATTTAATGCACTATCTAATGCATTGTTCCTTGATTGAATGCACTCAGTTTATAGTTATATCCTTAATATCCACTCCATTTGTATAGAAGGATATGATTCTGTAAATTGACTCAAACCAAACAGATAAAAAATAATTCTCATATCATGACCGAGATAATAATAATGAAGATTCATGTCAATATTCAATGTACCTCATTTGTAGATGGTTATGTACATGATATTAACATCAATTTGAATGAATTAAGCACATCTGATAGCAACTGTATAACAGTCTCTACTCAGATACATAGATACGAATCATCTTTTATCATTTTAAATTCACATGATCAATGTGACTTCACTTGAGTTGGAGTGGTTCGAGTTCAGCGGCGGCTTTGGCGCACGGTGCAAGCAACCATTTGGCCCAACGCTTAGCCTCCCTTCCTCTTGGCCATTTCACAAAATTCCACGAATTAGTTTTGTTATCGATGGGTTGCGTTTATCAGTGGCGGTGGTTGCGTTTATACATGCAGGAAGGTATCGATGGCGTTGGGATTCTCTGTCCTGAGATTTTCTCTGTCCCCGTGTCTCAACTTGTCGACGATGGCCGGCGAGTCCTCGGATCATCGATTGGACACCATTATTAGTCTTCGATCGTCATTCCGAATCAAACGATATTCTAGGAGAATAGTGAATCGGTCGAGATCGTCGCAATTGCGATCTCGTCGGATTCGACTGTGAATCCGGCGAGATCGTAATTGTGACGATCCCCGACGGATTTACTATATCCCCTAGGGTATAGTTTTGTTCAGGGTGACGGCCGGAGGCCGTCGGTGGTGTCCGATCGATGATCGAAGGATTCGTCGGCCATCGCCGATGAGTTGAGACTGGGGACAGAGAAAATCTCAGGACAGAAGATTTATTCTCGTATCGTATCAATGGGTTGGTGAAAAGACTTTCCTAGATAACATTTGTGTCAGTCTTCCTTGTCGCCATATCCATAACTATTTTATACTCTACTCTATCAAAGTTACTACATTGTTCATTAATCATTAAGATGAATTCATTCTAAGTCGAATTGGAGAGTTTGTGAAATCAAAAAGGTAATAAAAATTTTGAATTATTGTGGACATGAAATTTGAGATTTTTATTTTAAGAATGGTAGTGAAATTTATAAATTATTTTTTCTCTCTTAAAATTGAGATAAATAAATATATTTGATTTGATAGTGTAGGCCTCCTTTAAAAAGGTTATTGGGAGATTTTTTATAGTAGAGAGTATTAAATTTTTTATATTTTTATGTGATATTCATGTCACATATTGAAAATAAAAAAAACTCATTTAGAGTTGACCATTGAAGGTGTCCTAATATAAAACTCTTGCATTCACATCCTTTAAATTTCGATTTTCCGATGAAATTTGTGATGAATTTTAAAAAAAAAATCGTCGCAAAAATTTTTGGGACGAATTTGGTGACGAAAAAAAATTCGTGCCAAATAGTCCTCGCAGAATTTTGCGACGAAAAAAATGGATTTGTCGCAAATTTTGCGACAAATTCATTTTTCGTCGCAAATTTCTGATATATTAGATTTTCGTCGCAAACTTTGTCGCAAATGTTAATAAAATTTATCTGAATTTTTGCGACAAATTGAAAATATCGACGCAGAATCTGTGACGAATTTTAAAATTGGTCGTAGTTTCTGCGACGACTTATGAAATTCGTCGCAGATTCTGCGACAAATTTTTAAATTCGTCGCAAAAAATCTGCAACGAATTATTATATTTGTCGCAGAATTTGCGACGAATTTTAAAATTTGTCGCAGATTATTTCCAACGAATAAAAAATTTATCGTAAAATTTGCGACGAATAATAAAATTGGTTGTAGATTTTTTGAGACGAAAACATAAACTTGTTGCAAAAGCTACGATAAAATTTTTATTCGTCGCAAAAAATCTGCGACAAATTTGAAAATTCGTTGCAAATTTTGTGACGAATTTCATAATTTGTCGTAAAATTTGCAACGAATTTCAGAATTCATCGCAAAAAATTAGCGACAAATACCTAAATTTGTCGCAGATTTTGCGACGAATTTTAGAATTCGTTGCAGATTTTGTGACGAATTTTTGATTCGTCGCGGATTTTCGCGGCAAAAATAATAATTTGTTGCAAAATCTTCAACAATTTTTTTGTCGCTGATTTTTTGAAATTCGTCGCAAAAATTGCAACAAATTAGCAGTAAATTCAAAATTCGTCGCAATTTTTCGATAAACAGTAATATCGATAATTTTGTGACGAAAATATATTCGTCACAAAATTCATTGCAAAATAAATAATTTTTTTAAAAATTATATTTATAAATAAATTTTTTTAAAAATTATATTTATAAATAAAATTTTTAAAAATTATATTTATAAATAATATTTTAATAGAACAAATCTCAAATCATTAAAATCAAAATCGATATTTATTTTATTTTCTTAAGATTTTCAACTACAATAAGCTCTAATTGATTATCCATCATTCATCAATAGCAAGATTAAAAAAAGAAAGAAAATTTAAAAGACAAAGATCAAAACTAAACTAAGTCATAGTTTGCTTAAATGAAATCAAAAACAATAAATATAATACTTTACATGATAAGAAAATCACAAATAGTAAATATAATAATTTACATGGAAGAAGTCAATATCAACCCAAAAGATAATGACCGTCATAATTACTAGATAACAGCGATTTACGTTTCCTATTACAAAAATCTCAACAAGTTTTTAGGTGACATGGAGAAAGGAGAGGAGATGACCTATCCCTATCATTCAAAATGATCTGTATAATACCTGATAACATTGAAGAGAAAAAGTAAGCTATTAATGAAATGGAACAACAATCTAAATGTATGATGCTCTAATATAATACAATGAAAAGAAATAGTGCAGACAGTAATATAGATAGCATAAAACCTTCATGCTCTTATGCAATTCTATTATTGAGGATCTCAATGATAAGAACCATAAAGGAAACTCAAACTTCCATATTAATGCAGACAGTATAAAACCCAACTATACAAACAAGTATATATGTCAAATAAATCTAAAAATTTAGAACTTACTACAAGCCTAGAAAATTAGAACTATCTCTGTTATTGGAACTGAAGTAAAAGATGTAAGACTAAAAAAATATAATGGTGCATAGAAAATAAAATAAGTTGTAAGAATTTGTTATTAAAAGAAATATTTATCTTATTAACAAAAATTTAAGCAATCTCAGTGAACATTAACAATTTATGCAATTTCAGTGAACATTAACAAGTAATAAGAAAGATACCTCATTATTTTACCTTGATGCTTCAACAGGATATAACTGAATATAATAATAAAAATTGATGCCATGAAATCATAAAAGAAAAACTTAATGAATAAATTGAGAGCTATATAAAAATTAAGGATACTCATATGTAACAAAGTGAAAGCAAAAGTTAATACTTACATTTTTGGACAGTGAAACTTATATATCTCCTCAATCCTATTAAAAGAAAATAAACAGTATATATATATAAGATTACTAGGTCTACGACTCATAGGTGCATTACTAAGTCCCGACTCATCCTGAGAACTACGTCTACGACCACCACCCCGTCTGAAGATGTGCTGTAAAATTAAAAATAAGATAAAGTTAAAATAAATTTGATACATAACAATTAATATAAAAAACCTTACCATATTTGTATAGATAAAGAGAAAGCGCAAATCCTGCGACGATAAGATATCACCTGTAATGACCTATAAATAGCAAGAAATATAAAGCATTAACAGATAATATATATAATATTACAAATGAGATATCAACTATACATTAATTTTTTATATTAAGATAATAAACTTACCCATCATCAAAAATCAACATCCTCATTGTCATTGTCATTGTCATTCTCATCCTCCACCTCCTCCTCCTCATCATCATCAATGCCACTTGCATCCACATTTATCACTATTCCACTGGAATCTCGTAATATTGGAATAATAAATTCCTCGCTCTAAAATGTATTTACAACTTGCTCCTGTTGATATGCACTGTCTTCCCAACGTTCCTCAATTTTTTCCGTACTTTCATTTTTCAAACAACCCACCAATCCAATTTGTCACGTTTCAAACTAGGATATGAAGTATAAAATACTTGAATTGCTTGTTGTGCCAATATAAATGGTTCATGTCTCTTATACAATCTCTTATGATTTATTTCAATCAAATTATACTGTGGATGCACATTCATCCCTTTGATAGGGTCAAACCAATGACACATGAATAGAATAACTCACATAGCTGGGCCAGGATATTCTACCTCTATAATTTCATCCAGCAAACCATAAAAATCATTGCTTGGATCTTCATCATTTGCTGATTTTACACAAACTCCACTATTCATTGTACTCTTGCTCATGCCATACTCTTGAGTATGAAAATTATATCCATTTATAAAATAAGCTGGCCAAGTGCGTACCAATGCTTTTGGACCCCATGATAGATGGAACAACATTTCATGTTGAATGTGAGTTTGATTATCATGAACCTAATGGCAAAGATGTCAATTGTTAAAAATATGTTTATATAAAACCAAATTTAGATTTTATACTTACATATGATTTGAACCATGGTGCAAATTCTTCTTGGCATAAACGATCAAACTCATGTGTCGATAATTCAGAATATAAGTTTTGAAAAATCCTACCATAAAAAAAATAATTATGCAATCAATTTACAACATAAATATTTGAAATCGAGGGAATATATACTTACTGGTAATATGGCGATACTTCGGGACAATTAAGTAAATATATGTATATGCTGCCCGCCATTCTTGACCAGCTAAGTATTTCTCTTTACATTGTCCACTTGGTCGACCAAGATAATTAAAAATTGAGAATGAGTTAAAATTAGGATCAATAGGACCCTCATCATTTTTTCCTGGTCTCCGTCTTTTGCTTTGAACGTGGGGCTCAAAATAATAAGATGCAAAAGTTGTAACTTGTTCCATAATATATGCATTAACAATATAAGCTTCAACTCGTGCCTTATTTTTAATTTTTTTTTCTTCAAATGATATAGAAATCTGATTGTAATAAAATAACTTATATTAGATATTAATATATAATAAAATGAAATAATTATTATGCATTAAGATATTGAGTTAGTATATTTTACCTTTAAAATGGATACATCTAGCGAAAATGTACAGGTTCTCCAACTTTGGCCTCGTATGGCTAATGAACCAAAAGAAACTTATTTCATGAAATTCGAAGCTCCCTACGTTTATTTATGATTTTTTGAAGATATTTAGGTTTTTAATAAAAATTTAAAATTTGTGACGAATTTCAGAATTCGTCCCAAATTCTGCGATGAATTTCCAAATTCGTCGCATATTAGGGACGAATTTTGAAATTCGTCGCAAAATTAAATTTTTAAAAAATCAAAATAAATACCGTTTAATTATCGTAGATGGACCTAGAGAACTCGGAATTTAACGAAACAAGTTTCTATATGCTCGTATTGATCTCATGATGAGCTAAACGACCACAAATATGAATTTCTCCTAATATTTTTTTTCATAGTTAATTATTTATATCAGCGAATGACTTAGATAAAATTTTCTAAGTCTGAAACTGTTATATGCAATTTCATATTAATCCTTCATTGATCCCTAGAATTTTTATTGAAATTTATGCTTAAGATTATTTATATCACGAGGACGTTGATACAAACTCGTAGAAACTTGTGTCATATCATTCCGAGTTCTTTAGCTCAATCTGCGACATTTCGAATATATTTCGGATTTTGCAAATTTGCGATGAATTTCTAAATTCGTCGCAAATTTGCGACGAATTTCCAAATTCGTTGCAAATTTTGCGATGAATTTCCAAATTCGTCGCAAATAATTTTTTTAAATAAACCAAACGACTATTAATAAATTTTATATAACCTTCAGAACTCGGAATTTGACGAAACGAGTCTCTACGTGCTCGTATCGATATCCTGATGATATAGATGACCTCAAACTTAAATTTTGTATAATATATTTTTATTTATAATTTTTTAAACATTATTTACTTGGAAAATATAATTTTGTGGTTTTAAAATTTTTTTATATAAATTTATCCGGTAAAATTTATGTTTAACGTCATTTATCTCATGATGAAATCGCTACGAGCACGTAGAAACTTATTTCATGAAATTCGAAGCTCTCTACGTTTATTTATGAATTTTTTGAAGGTATTTAGTTTTTTATTAATTTAAAATTTGCGACGAATTTCAGAATTCGTCCCAAATTCTGCGACAAATTTCTAAATTCGTCGCAGATGATCCTGTCGCGAAGGGGGGTGTCCCAAAAGCGAGGTGGTCCTCCGGGGAACACGAACCGCTGCGGTTGGCCACGAACTCACAGAACCTGCGGACAGAGACCGTTAGAACCCGCAGGGAAAAGTCCCCGGCCAGGCACTCCGACGGTCAAGACTCAAGTCAGCCCTCTAGAGTGGAAAGCGGAAAGAAAGCAATAGAACAGTAAGAATGCACTATTGCGCGTACTTGCGAGATGCGGAGTGAAGGGCTTATATAGCCGGGGAAGCTGACAGCTCTTGCCCCGCTTGCCATCCTTTGTCCCGTAGCGAGGACAAGATGATACATGCCCAGAGGTGGCAGGGTGAGGTAGTGCACACCGGAATAAGGAAAGGGGCGCTGTCAACTTAAATTCTAGCGCCGTTTGGCATCACTCGGCCTGACACCATGTTGTGGTCGTAGTATGGGGGGACAGGGTATGGCAGGAAGATCAAGCCATCACCGGGATGTTGATGCAGTCTGACCCTGATTGTTGTTTTGGTGTTGACACCGATTTTAGTTTAGGTTGACGTTGATTATGATTATGGTTAAGTCCTGATCGGGATTAGGCATGGTAAAAATCCTAGCTTGGAGGGCTAGGTGTTGGAAAATCCTAACCTGGAGGGTTAGGTGTGGAAAATCCTAGCTTGGAGGGCTAGGTTGTGAAAAGTCCTAATTCGGAAGGGTTGGGTGAAAATTCCTAGCTTGGAGGGCTAGGTGGAAAGTCCTAACTTGGAGGGTTAGGTGAAAAGTCCCAACTTGGAGGGTTAGGTGAAAATGTCCTGGCTTGGAGGGTCAGGTCCTAGCTTGGAGGGCTAGGTCTGGAAAAGTCCTAATTCGGAAGAGTTGGGTGAAAAGTCCTAGCTTGGAGGGCTAGGTGAAAAGTCCTAACTTGGAGGGTTAGGTGAAAATTCCCAACTTGGAGGGTTAGGTGAAAAATCCTTAGCTTGGAGGGCTAAGGTGGATGAAATCCTAGCTTGGAGGGCTAGGTTTGAGTCCCTGGATCGGTCTGGTGACCGATCAGGGAAGTTGGCACGCTGCTCCTTCGTGGATCGGTCTGGTGACCGATCCAGCAATGACTGATCGGTCTGGTGACCGATCAGGGAGCGCACAGTGAGGTTGGGAACCTACTGTGTGGCTCCTGATCGGTCTGGTGACCGATCAGGGAGCAGGCCGTTGCCTCGTTGCTTGGCTCCTGATCGGTCCGGTGACCGATCAGGGAGCAGGCAGCTTCCTCACTGCCTTGCTCCTGATCGGTCTGGTGACCGATCAGGGAGCCCACAGTGAGTTGAGTTCTCCCGCTGATCAGTTCGTGAACGGTCCGGTGACCGATCAAAGACTTAGGATTTGATTTCCGCGGTTACTGTTCACTCAGACGTGGACCGATCAGGCTTGAGCCTGATCGGACAGTGTCTGTCCTGATCGGTCTGGTGACCGATCAGGCTTCACTCTGATCGGTCTGGTGACCGATCAGGCTTGTGTCGCCGCGAGAGCTGGGAGTCCCAGCAAAGCGGTGGATCGGTCTGGTGACCGACCCACGAGCCCTGGATCGGTCCGGTGACCGATCACTTTAATTCAAATTGCACTGTCAGACGCTCTGATCGCGTCTGACTGTATCCGATTCTCTGCATTTGATTCCTGATACTTGATTTTCTGAGTGATATGCTGTTCTAATACTCTGATTAAGCTGCAGGTGACAGGGAAGGATTCAAACACTCAAGGAGAGTCAATGGAGGCCTTTCCTTGGAGCAGGTTTGTCTGTTTTTCCATCTCAGGTTGCAACGGGCACTGGCACTGGCTGGAGCTGCTGACTGGGGCTGGTCTGAGGGAAGCTCAGGGAGTCCAGAAGAGCTCAGTGGTGGCTGGTGGTTGCAGGTGAGCAGCTGGAGGCTGCAGTGAGATGTTGTCACCTGGCGTTCAAGAGGGAAACAAAAGGAGCGGGTTGGAGTAGAGCAAGAAGAAGTTGTTGTTGCCTTGGTTTTGAGCTGCGATTTCTTGCTGCGTGCTTGTGCTCCTAGCTGATCATCCTCTT